>JAVXUO010000500.1:0-341723 GCA_033065855.1 Escallonia rubra | reverse complement strand
AATGCCAAGTGTGATAAATTATGCATGGCCACGTCCACACATCAAATCAGATGACATGAATGCATGGATACGGGGTGTAAGGAAGAGCAAGCGGCAGTCTTCATAAAATGTACTATTCTGTATACAGGCTCTTGAAGAAAACTGTTGATGTGTCCAGATCATTAGAAAACAACTAAAACATTGTATCATGCAGTTTATCCACAAAAACCAACAAGACAAGTTCAAACATTCTCATTTCATCTTTTTCACCATCATATTATATACACAATTCAGTAAAATCCCTAGAGCACTTTCAATCTTACACGTGGTGTACAAGGAAGACACAACAATCACCAGTTCTGGCACACAACAATACATTCTTTTTCGGTTTTCCTCACCCTTTTTGAGCAGACTTCTATGACATCGACTACAACCGAACATTGTATGTAATGATATATTACAGGGATGAGGTTGTGATTTCAAGCTTAAAACAGTGGCTGTATAATATGGTACCTCCCGGGTTAGAGCAGAATAAATACATTAACCCAATTTAAGCCAATGAGTTTGCAGAGCTTTGATATATTTCATCCACGTGAGCTGCAGGCACATAAACTGCATCCACGAGTGAGCTGTGGGTGCGGCCATAGAAAGCATAAACAAACACTCCCACTAACAGCCATATTGATACACGGGTCCAAGTGGCAGCACTGAGGATTCAGAAAGAAAACATATCACATGAGACGTAGTGGAGACACTAAATTTGGGGGGGAAAAAAAGAGAGAAGAATCTTTTTATCGTCCTTTTGTCTTCGTTTTCGAGTAGACAAAATGTGAGTAATATAAGTCATTGAAAAGATTTTTCTTCGTTTATTTTCTTGTCTCTAAAGTGCAAAGCAATAATGGTATATGATAAGCTCATTACCCGCTTCACTCACCAAGATTACTTTTGTTGCCAATACAAAACAAAATGACACAATCATATAGTCGACTCCAAGTTCGATTCACATAAGCAGAAAACCAGTCCATTTCCCCACAGTAACTTCAAAAGTATAGGTATATCAAGAGCCAAGCGACCCGTTTGAAGAATGCACCACGGCCATTAACAAAATTCCAACAGTATAGCTTCTGTATAAAATAGAATGCTAGCAGCATAAAGTTTGTATAGGTTCTCACCCGAGATTAATCAGCAGGTAGACATTGATGAGAATGCAGGCAATAGGCAAGAGAGGAACAAATGGGCATATGAAACCTGAATAAAGAACAATAAGTTATATATGAATTCTACGCGCAAGTGCTTCAGTAATTACCAAGAAAATTAATTTGTAATTAGACAAAATAAAGAGCCAGAGGTAAGGTCCTGTTTCCACAGATGGGCCTCAATTTTGAGGATACGATGCATTGCACATCCTCAAATATAAAACTTTTGTTTGGGCTCTCTAACTTGTGTAATTAAAATTAACATATACCTCCTTTGTGATTTATGATTAGAGAAGAATAAAGAGCCAGGGGTAGGGTTTCACAGATGGGCCTCAATTTTGAGGATAATTTGAATTGCACATCCTCCAAAATATATCTTTTTTTTTTTTTTTTGGGGGTCTCTAACTTCTTGTGATCAATGAAAATGTATACCTCCTGTGTGTCCAAAAGTGTGCCTCGCATCATCTTGGTCTATACTGGTAAGCACTATCAGACCAGATAACAGAAGTACACCACCAGCACCACATAATGAGAATCGAAAAGAACTGGAAGCAGAATAAACACGTTAGGAGAGTAGCTACCAAAATATTTAAATATTTCTCCCTTATCTCCACTCCCACCCCAACAAATCGATTCTCCCTCTATTTCTTACTTAACTACACGTAAAACAAGAAAACTGTCAAAATTAATTGACCAAGAGAGCGTAAAAATCCACCTAGGAAGGTCCACAGTTGAAGCAGCAGATGCAAGGACAAGTGCTCCAACACATGTAAGCATTATGGTCCAGCCGGCGATTTTCCGCCTGTTCCCTTCATTTAGCAGGACTGCAGCAAATAAAAAAAAAATAAGTAAGAGATTATGTAAAAACCCCAGATTTTGCATGACCAACAACCTAGGCCATAAGAATAACCATTCACCACCCCTAACTTAGATAAGCGTTAAAATTCGAAAGTTTACAGATAACAGTTATAAGATATCTGTGATGATTGAGGATAAATCAAGCAATATAGATTCAGAAACTAAGCTGTTCCAAATGCTTTAGCAGTTTGTCACGGTCCTAGGGGCATTCTCATGCAAATACGGTAGCCTATACCTAAATGAGAACCTCAGGCCCCTTTCCCAATAATCCCTCCAGTGTCCTGGCATGTTGAGTTGGTGCAAAGCCCAGTGCAATAGGCTGCAACATTACACGCCAGGCTCATTGTGCAGTCGAATGCCTATATCCTCATTTGCACCCCTGCGCTAGACGCCCACACAATGAGTCCGTGACAGCTACCATGCCCAATCCATTGCGCCCTCGCAAGGGAGATGAGACAACTCCACCGAGTCCCATCATCACTAATACCCTGCATGCTACAATGGCTCTTTGTGACTTCCTCGTGCACCCCCTGGCGCTTGCCATCAAGAGGTCTCAAACGCACTGTCTGTTGTCCCCGGTGGTCTAACATTCTAGCATGAAACTGGGTCTGGCTCTACTACCAATTTTCATGGACCCAGGGACATTCTCACGCGGATACTGCCGGCTATACCTAAATGGGCCCCCAGACAATTTTCCCAATACATCCGCCCATGGTCTCGGCAATATTAGCGTCCGAGCAAAGCTCAATGCAGTACGATGTGGCATTACACGCCATGCCCGTTGTGCTGTCAAACGCCTATATCCGCATGTGCAAACGCACGCTAGGCGCCCACAAATTAAGTCCATGACAACTGGCTATCGAATACCTCGTTGTTTTCAAAGAAAAAATTGTTAAGTGAGAGTTCCAAAATGTTATAGTTACATAAAGCAAAATTGATAATTAATTGTATTGCATCACTTGATAAGCCCCACGAAACATCAGACTTAACAAACCATAAAGCAACAACACAAGGGTTTCATCCAACATTTCATACTCCACATAACAAGAAAATACCGATCTACAATATACAATGTCTACCTTGAGCTGCTTCTTTTGCAATAAGAGGATACCTAACCGTTGCCTCCCCTTTGCCAGGTAAAAGTGGTGTGTTGTCCCCAGAGGTTCCAATGTGATCTTTAGAGTTTTCCACATCATAGTCTGGAGTACTATTACCATAACGCAGAGAGACAGAGTCTATTGCCAACTGAAACGATGATGGAAGTGGAACCGAATCCGGGGGGACATAACGAAGTATCAGTACAGAAATCGCCACCATCGTAAATGCAAGAAGTGTACCAACACTAACCTGCAGGGAAAAAGCTGCATTCTTAATACTAGTATATGTAATATCAGAAAGTTAAAACTGGACAGAAATTGGTAACTCTCAAACCGCTTTCTGGAATTAACAACCTAAGCCATACACCCCTTTCATTTCTGAAGAAAGCAATCCAAATACAAGTAGACGGTGCCTACATATACACTTGGTAAGTTCTTGAAATGAAATTGTTAACTTATGAAACCGCTTTTAGGAATCCACATCCTATGCCGAAACCATATTCATGTCTAAAGAAGGCAATCCGAATACAGGTAGATGGTGCCCACAGATACACTTGGTTATTGACGACTACCTACTACAATGACAATTTTTATATACAATACAACCATTATCAAGAAACAATTACAATGGTCCTAATATATGCAGGCCCAGTTACAAAGCTCCGGCCATTGCCGGGGCCTGGCGAGGGCTGATGTACACCTTACTCCCACCAATATGGAGAGGCTTTTTGTGCTTCTAGCCCGTGACCTCCAGGTCACAGTGGAGCAAACGTACTGTTGGCATTATTCATAAAATGAAGGGTTCATTAAATCCATCAAGCTTTTGCTGGCTTTGTCTAATAACCAGTCAATAGTAATCTGACTGGCAAAAATTAATAAGGCAGTAGGATATATAAGCATACCATCCCTGCCAACTGTTCAACGTCCATGAAGAATGCCAAGGCTGCAGCAACTATACCGGTCACCAAAGTGCTCTTGACAGGAACTTGGGTGTGTTTATTAACCTCTGAAAAGAATGAAGGCAGCAATCCATCTCTAGCCATTGCCATAAGGATTCGTGGCTGAGAAACACATAAACATCGACGATTTTTACGTACTCTTTATGTGCTTTTAGGTGCAAAGAAAATAATGGCAACTGCTAGAATTCCAATAAAGTTTCACTTTCCACAAGGAAAAGTAAACAAGTATCTATAAGCTAACAGTATCCGAACAGAAGGAATCCATATTTCCCTATTATCGGAAAATTAGTAATACGCAGTTTAAGATATTATGTATCTGAGCCAACAAATCCCACCCCGCCCCAACAATAAACAGGGGAAAAAAACACAAGTAATGAGTTAGGTCTTCATTTGTTTTCCATGCCAAATTATCTGTCCATCACATTTTACATGGTAATAAATAAAAATTTCTCGTTATCAGTAACTATTACCTTTAACTACAGATTCCTTCACTCAGAACCTAAACTCATTCTTAATAAGCCGCACTACCTTGAATTTCCTTCCGTCCAACTGCAGTTTAATCTCAGTACCTAACCACCTGTTCCACTATTTTACTATTGTCAGGAGTACATAATTATCTGACAGCCAGCTTTCATGAAGTAACCACTTTCTCTGCACCGTCAGCCTATCTTTCTCCTTTCATCACTCTTCTCTTTACTATGTATTTCCTCCTATCAACACAAATCTTCTTCGAAATCCATTTTTGTTTCTTAGTAGTGGTTGCATCAGTAGGTAGAGTCTTCATTCTAAAAGGCCTTTTAACATCCCTATTTAGAGATAATAAAGTCACTGAAAACTTTTTCTTCAAATTGTTATTTTTGCTAAACTCTGAATGTGAATCATAGTTCCGCAAAACTAGAGTTAGCTAAACGAATCATGATTCACCAATTTGCTTTCTATCTACAAGCTAAAACTCTTACCGGGGCCGCTTTTCATCTCCCTCTTCCCATTTAATACAATTTCCTCTTAGGTTTTGCTAGTTCTAACATATTATGAATCTTTATTTTTAACTTTCTAACTTCACGACAATTCATCTTAACTAAGCCGCACCTGAATTGCATCTCCTCGACCTCATTTGTTAAATCCTTGACTCCTTTCTATATCTCCCCACTCTATATATTTGACTACATATTTGTCTGATAACCAACAATCCTTCATACAAAGTGTTTGAATCATGTAAAGTGTATCAAGGACAAGAATCAGAGGTTATTGGTGAAAGACGATGAGCTCAGAGGAGATGAAGAAGTTACTTTGGTGAGCTGTTTAACGGAGAAACTGAAGATACTTTCCGACAACTCGGCGATCATTCATGATACTAATTGGAGTTCTGGACCTAGAATCAGAAATCTGAAATGAAGGTTACTGGACCAGCGGTATCCCGATTGAGGTTTGGAGAAGCTTGGGTGATGTGGGCATAGATTGGTGGACTCAGTTGTTTAAAAAGATCTAGAACTCTAAGAAAATGCCCGGAGAGTGGAAGAAAAGCACTTTGATGCCTATGTACAAGAATAAAGGAAATATCCAAAGTTGCAACAACTATAGAGTGATCAAGCTCATGAATTGCACTATGAAGCTTTGGGAGTAAGTCGTTGAACATAAACTAAGAAGGGAGACTGGAACATCCGAGAATAAAATGGTTTCATGCCTCGGAGATCCACTATGGAAGCTAATTTCTTGATTAGGTGATCCATGTCGAGACTTAGAGAGAAGAGAAAAGGATCAACATGGTCTTCATAGATTTAGAAAAAAGCATATGATGAGTCATAGAGGAAATTGCCAAAGTTGACGTGATAAATGATATGTACGTCAGAGCGACTACTATGCAAGAACAACCAAAGGAATGACTAGCGAAGCATATCCAAGAATGATCACATAAACAAGATATAGGGTCACACTCAAACTACTCTTAATTTTTACCTGAGGGAGGAGGGAACCCATTAATGTTGAGCAGAGAGCAGTAAAAGCTCCAATAGTTATTACATACCTACAAAGATGTACAGGAAAGATGGATTTTATAGGGAAAAAGATAGATGAGGCAAGATCAATACATATGCACGACGACAATAACAAAGCATTAGAAAAATAGATAAAATGCAACATAGAAGTCTGACTCAAATTAAAACTTACGCTGCCCACTGAACCCCATGGCTAGCAAATGCAGAGGAGATGGGGGTGTCAGGATCCATCGCATAATATGGAACAAGACCAACAATAACTGAAGAGACCAACATATATAGCATGCAACAGATAGAGAGTGCAGCCCCTATCCCCAAAGGTAAATCTCGTTGAGGACTCTTCACCTGTCCGGAAGGCAAAAGTGAATGGTTCAAGGCACCCTCAAACAGTGTTATTTTTACGAAACTTTAATTTCCCTTCTTAAGGACAAATGTACCTCCTCCGCTGTACTGGCAACTGAATCAAAACCAATGAATGCAAAGAAGACTGTTGAAGCCCCAGCAAGCATCCCATCTACCCCAAACGGAAAATACCTAACAAGTAGAAAGAGAAAGAGTGAAAAAAACTAATGCCAAAACAAAATCATATACGATTATCGTAAAAACACACAGGCACTACCCAACAGGAAGTTCATATCCTGGCCATCCACTCTTGAAGCCCAGATATCCTCCAGCTATAATGACAAAGATCATGGCAAATATATTTGCTGTCGTGACAATGCTTTGCACCAGCGTGCTCTGTAAGATTTATGGGTTTCCAGGTAAGGAGGTAAATGAAACAACTTTCAGATTGACCGAACACTATTTTTGCACAGAGATTGAAAGTAGTAAGAAAGTAATAGAAAACAAGCGTACCTCCTTGATACCGACACACAAGAGCCCAGTGACAACAAAAACTAGAATTGCTGCACAGGGGTCTACCACAAGATTAAGCCCAGGAATATAATGACGAGCTAGAAAACCTGGCAGACTATCTGCACCTCCAAAAAGCAAGGCCTACAGGCAAGACAGTATTCGTGTAAGAGAAGAAGTGAAGGAGACTATATTTCTTTTCCTCATCAAGCATTTTGTAACTTGTGGCTCAGCCCTGGATGTTGACTCTCGCATTCACTAATCAGTTATAATCAAGCATGCATAACAACTAATGGGAAAGGACAGAAAAAATGCACATAAAAGCGGTGAATTACTTTCTTGTACAGCTTTGTCAGGAAGAAATGCAAATAAGAGAGGCACCCACAATTGGCCACAGAAGATGATAAGCCAACCAGTAAGAAGATAATCCAAGCAATTACTGCTTCTCTCACTATTACTATGCTAGTTAAGCTAAAATTACAATGAAAGTTTGCTGAAAACAAGACGCAGAGAGCAGAACAAATTTTCTTGATTCGAATTTTCGACTAGGATTGTATTGATAACGCAATTAAACACTTAATACTTCAAATTTTCAATGCTTATGTATTATGTGCTTTGGACGCTCAACCTTGTAGCACATGAAGAAATAATACCTGCCTAAAATAGACGAAAATTTTAAGGCAGGGGGTCTTACTTGTCACTTAGCTTTAAGTGGGGTGGCAAAAAGTTGTTCCACAAAATATTACGTAAAAGGAATATTAACCGCCATGATGCCGCAGCCACATCACAAACACCATCTCCACCACATAGCTTCTTCCACCATTACACCTCCATAGTAGTGTAATCACAATTCACACACTCTTTTCTAGTATTTGGGGGTTTGCCAAACCAGGTTTGCGCTATCCAAGATTTCTCAAGCAATTATAGATCCTAACACTTCTGTAAGCATCTCAATGAAGTTAATAATCATAAGCAAAAGCCTTCCAACCCAGTAAGCCAGTATTCGGAAAATGAACATGCCACGAAGAAAACTGAGCAATATAAATTAACCAGAAGGAAGCTACAAAGAGCCATGAGAATATCAATGCAAAATAACAGCAAGACAAGACCAATTTAAGCGTAATAGCTTATCGAAATGGAAAAACCGTGTGGTAAAAAACATTTCGGTCTATAAAAATCGCAAGCAGACCCAACAATGGAAAAACTAGACATCAGAGAAAAATGCACACCAAATTTGGGGATATGCCGCGTGCAACTGCAGAACCGCCAATGGTGTATTCCAATATTAAAGCCCATCCAATTAACCAAGCCAGACTGCAAGAAATGGAGTGTCAGAATGATCTGATAATTAAGCACTGAAGTAATGAACTATCAAATATCAATATTACAAAACAAAGATAGTTCATTAGCTAGCATAGAACGAAAAGGAATGTTTCACTAAGCCATATCTCTGATAAGTTACGTCATCTAGGCTTGGAACATAGAACCTCATCTTTTTGGGTGAAATACGTTATCAGAATGTAAATACGAAAAGGAGCTGCAAATCTTCTACTTTAAAAATTAAAACACTAAATAGGGTCGTCAAACCGTCCCTAAGCTGGTGCTGATAATTGGATTGTTCAATAGAATGACTAAAATGTTGAAGAAACAAACTTGCATTGTCCAACAGAAAGGGGAAGACTAATGATGGACACTGCATAATACACTTCAAAATTTACCCTTCTCCAACACATATATATGAATAATGATAGGCACTCCCAGCTGATGGGCAACGACTTGCGAGCTCAGCATAGCAAAACGCAGAAAGAGCAGCTGCAATCCCAGCTATTAGGAAGGAAAAGGCAAGGGCTGGCCCGGAATGCTCTCTGGCTACTGTACCAACAAGAATTTAAACCCCAGCAACAATGGTGGAGCCAACACCTGATAATTCCAAGATGAGTGACATTGTTAAGTCATATGCCTCGTAATGAAAATAATTACTAGCAGCCAAGACGACATGAAAAACTGCTTTTGATTGACAAGTTTGTAGGAACAATAAAGATATTGAATATTAGGGTAGACCATAACTAGTTTAGCTAAAAGGACACAAAAGGATAAGATTACGGCCCAACCAAAATTAACAAAGAACTGATTGGGGGCAAAAGTAAATAAAGAACAGAAACTATTACGAGATACATATTGTGAGAAAACCAAATTGCAAACCCGTTAACATAAACTCTTGGTGAAAAAACATATTTTCAAAACTAAACGTATTTTTTTATAAGCTCTTTAACGGAGAAACATGAGAATAATTTAGGAGAACTAAGTGACTGATTTGATGATACTAATCGTGTTCGTACAATTAGGACATAAAGTGAAGAAGCTATGAAAAACATAAAAGTGGGGAAGGCTATTGGACCAGAAAATATCCTATTTTGGTTTGAAAAAGCTTGGGTGATGTTGGCATATATTTAAGAACTAAATTGTTTAAGAGGAACTTAAATTCTAAGAAAATGCCTGAGGACCGGGTCGGTACCAATATATATTATCCAAAGTTGCATCAACTATAGAGGGATCAAGCTTGTTAGTCACACTATGAGACTTTGGGAGAGGGTAGTTGAACAAATTTGATTAAGGATATGAATGACAAAAGGACTAATGATGAAATGACTAACGAGTTCCCACCTGCAATTGGAAATCACGGAGGATCAACTTTAAGCCACTATCTCTTTATTTTTTTCCGGACGAGCTTACTAGGAATCTTCTGGAAAACGTCTCATGGTGTTCGTATTTGCAGATGAGGTAGTTTTAATTAATGAGTCTAGAGTAGGTTTTAACATTAGGTTAGAGTTACATAGATATCCTTTAGAATCTAAAGGTTTTGAATTATGCAGGACTAAGATGAAGTACGGCTTCAGTTAAAAAAGGAGGAGGTCCAAAGAGGATGTAAGTATGGATGGTCAATGAGTAGCTACGAAAGATACTCTTAGCTGTCGTGGATCAATACGCGAACTATGTTACATGGACTCTTCATAATACATTGAGTACACATGTTAATGAACTCTTCAGAAAGCACTGAGTACCGTCTCAGACACTCAACGCTTGGACGTGGGTATGGGATATGTGTCCGACACATCTCAAAGGATTGCCGTTATTATAGATATCTTATAATGTTTCTTATTATTCATTGTAGATTTGTGACGAGACAAATTCTGAGCTAAACCATACGCATAACATAAAACATCATTTTACCATAGAGATAACCAAAGAGTAATAGTAGATACGTATATTTTGCCGTGTCGATCTGTCATGTATTTGAAAAATTAAGTGAACCCGACACTATAACACGTATCTGACCAACACTGTTGACAAAGTTCGTGTGACATCGATCCGAAAGTCCACAGAAAAGTCATTGCTTTGCAAAAGGAGGGAAAGATCAATGAGAATATTGCCCACTGGATAAAAAGCATAAAAGCTCGTTGGAAAATTGGAGGTCGGCATATGTGGGATGTCATCTGATCGCAACATTGCTCCTAAGTTCGGAGCGACAACAGAATTGGACGGAATTAAAACTAACATTTTTATATGCTTCCAAATGCTGGGCTACTAACAAAAACCCTCACAAGCATAAAAGGAGTGTCGTCGTCGAATGCCAATGCTTAGGTGGAGGTGCAGCCATACAAAAAACGAGGATATTAACAACAAAGTATGGGTGGCCCCTGATATGTGCAAGAATATACGTCCAATCCACCTCCGAACACCTGCCATGTGGGGACCAAATTTTGGTTATAAACAATTCGACATTGACTACACCCTTAACCACTAGTAATAGTAAGCCCTTAATCAGTCGTTGCTCATCAAGGATCCCCTTCCAACATAGTATTCACCTATTAGATCAAGCGCCAACGGAGAAGGAAGCCTTATCTCCTCCTCATTGTAGTACTCACACCAACCTTAGGAGCAAGGTAAGCTTTCTAATTATGTCTATAGTTCTCATACTCTCGAGTTCTCCTCTCCAATATTCTGACTAGGCACTGGAAAGTCCCAACAGGACCCCCATCCGACGAGTCACCCTGTACCTGCTCTTCTTCTTGTGCCTAAAAAGGAAACGAAGCTAGGAGTTCCAATGGGCTAAAGAGAAATCCATGTTGGTTGTTTCGTACGTTGCATATCTGTCGTAAGTCTTTGCCTCCTTCCAGATTTCCACAAGAGCGCCTATGGAGGAGAATGAGGGGAACATCGCTTGAGATGATTTGGTCATATCCAATGTAAGCATACGTAAGCCTTTAGATGTAAGAAGGAGAGATCTGTGTAAAGTTGATAGGGTAAAACGGGGTAGGGTCAGGCGAGGATAACTTGGAGAGAAATAGCAAGAAATGACTTGATTGCAAGGAGTTTACCAGAGAGAACATGCGCTTTGACAGGGAAAATAGAAGAAAAGTATTCATATGGCCGACATCAACAATTTTGGGACAAAGACTTGGATAATGACAACGAAGATGATGATGATGGGACAATAAGTTCCCGAACAGTTAGCAAGGAAACCCAGATCACGGAACAAAGTGAAAAAAGAGCCGGCAATAATTGGTATCATGCCAAATCTGGAAACGAATTAAAAACCGGAAACTGTCAAGTGTGTACAAAATAAAGGATATAGAGACGACGAATCTAGTAAGAAAAGTATGTTACGAGGAAAAAAAAATGCAAACCCGTGGAGAAAACAACTTCAATAACTAAACAAAAAAAGTTCCAATAATTTTAAGTTATATACCTATTGCAATGAGGTGAGAAACAGAGAGCTCTTTAGCCAATTGATGGCCACCACTAGAAGTCTTTGTATGAACTGAATCAACCTGTTTCCTTCTCACCAAACTTTTCAACCCCAGAAAATCATTTCCTCCTCCTCCTCCTCTGCCATCCTTCTGTGAATCAGAAACAAGACCCATAAATTACCCCAAGAAGTTTAGGTAGTGGGTATCTGGATTTCCTTTAAATCCCCTCAAGAATCTTGTTTTCTTGGCTATATGCCGCTCCTTTCCATTTCTCAAAGTCACGATAGGGAACGAAAGCGGGTAGATTCAGCAAAGCGGGAGAGAGAAGGGGATGGAGAACCTTCTCTCGACGGAGTTGTATGTCAACCGAGGGCAATGGAGATGTTATTATTTGCGTCCAATCATAACAAGAGCCTCTGTGAAATTGGCCCGCTGGCTGCCCGCTGACCGAAACCTGGAATGACGTTTGAAGATCTTTCTTGAATTTGAGACTCGACTGACTTGTTATGATTGTGTTCTCACCGAAAGGAACAAGAGGCGTATGCTCCACACTAACTCAATTTCATATTGCCGCATTATTCATTTTATTTTAGGGATAATATTACTTACCTCTTGAGCTTAAAGATAATTTACAATTATAGATATAGGTTTTATAAATTTGACACTAGTAAACCTTTTGTATCATATATATATATATATATATATATATATATATATATGTGTGTGTGTGTGTGTGTGTGTGTGTGTGTGTGTGTAAGCTGGGCTATCTGTATGTCGAAATGTGATTTTTCTAAAAGGACGTGATCACACATACACCTATTAATATAGACACTCCTTCAGAGTACGCTCAGAAGCGTAGTGGGGAATATGTTAATATAAAACACAAAGAAAAAAATAAAATATGTGAAGATTGTAGTAATGGAAAAACAAACTGTTGCATAACAAACATAGGAGAAGATTGTTTAAGGATAGAATAATTAGTAGAAGAACACAGAGTGCAAATATAGAACACAACAACAAATTTGATAGACCTAATTATAAACCTAGAGGAAAAAGACACCCTTTAGAACAAAATTTTAAGATACAAAAGGCTGCTGAACCTTTTATTTTAAACATAACAGCTGTAGATCCCCAACAAAGAAATAATTATATACAGGTATGGAAAGATGCAGTAGTAGCAAACTTTATAACAAAACAATCAGATAATTTAGAAACAGGAGAAGAAATGATAAGATATATGACACAATTCTTAGGCCCTATAGCCAAAGCTAACTTTGAAGAATGGCATAAGTCTTTTTCTGATGACTTAAAACAAATGGCTGACTTAGGACCCAATCCTTATAATTTTGTAAACACTATACAATTAATTTTAACAGGAAGAAATCCTAATACGGGAGACACCCTCATACAAACAGAAGCAGCTAGAAAATTAGAACAAGTACATTTATACAACTGGCATAATATAAAACCTTTTATGCAAGAATACTATTACTTTGCCTCTCAAAGTGGCAATATCTATAGTCCAACTGTGGTAGACAAATTTTTAAATAAATTACCAGGAGCTTTAGGAAGAGAAATATATGAAACAGTTAAAAAGATACATAATGACCCTAGATGGACACCATCTTTATGAAGTATTTTTGAACATGTCATAGAAATATTAGTTTCTAAATGTACTAATATACAAATAGCAAGACAATTAAAGAATGAAACCAGTTTCTATAAAGAAATATATACTCCACAACACTATGGTCAAGAAGAGTCTAGACCAAAGTACAATAGGAAAACCTATAATAGATATAAACAACCTAGAAAAACATACTATTTAAGAAAAAGCAAAGCTAGAAAACCTTTCTTAAATCCTAAACATGTTAGGAAATATGATACTAGAAGAATTTATAAAAACAAAATCACATGTTATTCATGTGGAGAACCACCATATCATTTAAGCTCTAATTGTCCTAGAAGACATAATAATAATAATTTTAAAGCTATGATAGTAAATAATACAAATGAATATCTCTTAGAAGTAGACGAAACCCTTAGCGATACATAAAGTATATATAGTATTAAATCCATAGAAGAATATATAGAAGACAACCTTTCTATAAGTAGTGATGAAGAAGAAGAAAATCTTCCGGTAGAAACCACAGACAAACTAGATACTTTCATAAATTCTTTAAAAAATACAGAGATATACAATTTTATGTTTAAACCCTTAGCAAATCAATTAACCTTAGAAGAAGACTGTATACATCAATGGCAAATAGAAAAGGGATTAGATACAATACCATGCTATATATGCACGTGGTATCCAGCAATTAAAGTAAGATGTAAATGCATATTATGTTACAAAGAAGCATGCATGAAATGCATAAAACAGAAATATAACATAGATATTATCAAACCAAAAGAACAAATTTCAAATAAAGACACTTATTATGACAAAAATGTTAATAGGAGATTAGAATTCTTAGAACAAAAGGTTATTCAAATAGAAGAAACCATAAATCAACAATATACAGAAGAATTAATCATACCAGATAATAAACAATTAATTCAAGATATTCAAGATTTTAAAATAGAAAAATTATGTACTCAAGCAAGATTTAATAATCTTATAACTACAAGAGTACAAGTAAGGCATTATAATAAATTAATAGAAACGAATGCAATTATAGACACATGTTGTACAATTACAGTTATAGATCCAAGCCTAACTGATCTATCTTATATAAAAACATTTGAAACACCCATAACTGGAGTGGGTTTTTCTAATACTCCCATACATTACTCTCAATATATTACAAAAGCCTCTATTACTTTTCTTACACCATGCAATACACAAAGCAAACCTTATTATATAAAACAAGCCTTTTGTGCACCTATTGCACACTCAGAAGGAAAGATTATTTTAGGAATAAATTTTCTAATATCAGACAATAATACTTTAACCATTACTAAAGATTTTATACAATTAGCACAAAATGTCACACATACACCTATTAATATAGACACTCCTTCAGAGTACGCTCAGAAGCGAGGTGGGGAATATGTTAATATAAAACACAAAGGAAAAAATAAAATATGTGAAGATTGTAGTAATGGAAAAACAAACTGTTGCATAACAAACATAGGAGAAGATTGTTTAAGGATAGAAGAATTAGTAGAAGAAGATGATATAGAAGAAAATATAGATCTAGACATTTATAGTCGAGACAGAATCAGCTATAATTTAATAAATCTCTTTACAAACAAATACGATATTCTCAAAGCAATAGAAATGCTACCTTTTATAGGAGAAGATCCTATCAAACGATGGGATTTAAACAAAATATATTGTAAGTTAGACATTATAAATCCTGATTATATAGTTAAAACAACCAACATAGAAGCATGTAGTTTAGATACAGACGATTTCAAAATGCATATTAAAGATTTAACAGAATTAAAAGTAATCAGATCAAGTAATAGCCCTCATAGATCTGCAGCATTCATAGTAAGAAATCACGCAAAAATAATTAAAGGTAAAAGTAGAATGGTAATAAATTATAAAAGACTTAATAATAATATAAAAGACGATAGTTATAACATCCCAAATAAGACCTTTCTTTTAAGTAAGATTCAAGGCAAAAAGATATTTAGTAAATTCGATTGCAAATCAGGCTTTTATGAAATTAAAATGTGGCCAGAAGATTAAGGGCCAGTTTGACAAAAAAAAAATTGCTCTTTTTTTTTCAGTTTTTAAAAACTGAAAAAAAAGGAGCGTTTGGTAACCATTTTTTTTTCAATTTTAAAAACCAGTTTTTAAACTGAAGAAAAAAAAAAAAACTCCAGATACTGGTTTTTTTTTTTACTTTTGGTTATGTTTTCGTAGACCACCCCCACCACCACCCTCCCACCGCCGGCAGCCACCTCAGGCGACCACCGTCGGCCACCGGCGACCACCGCCGAAGACTGCCGGCCGCCGGCGACCACCTCTGGCCACCGGCGAACACCTCCGGCTGCCGGCGACCACTGCCGGAGACTACCGGCAGCCACCTCCGGCTGCCACCGCCGGCGACCACCGGCAGCCACCTCCGGCCGCCGGCGACCACCGCCGCTCCGGCCGCCGGCCACCACCACCACTACCACTACACCCCACCACTGCCACCGCAAACCACCAAAAAAAAAAGTCAAAATAAAAAGGGTTACCAAACACAAAAAAAAAAAACTCAAAAAAAAAGGGGGTTATCAAACACCCACTTGTTTTTATATAAAAAAAAAATTAAGCTGCTCTTTAAAAACTGAAAACCAAAAAACAAATTTTGTCAAACGAACCCTAAATGGACAGCTTTTACTACACCAGAAGGTCTATATGAATGGTTAGTCATGCCATTTGGCCTTAAGACAGCACCTAGTATCTTCCAACGCAAAATGGACGATATCTTTAGACCTTATAATGATTTTATTTTAGCATACATTGATGATATTTTAGTATGTAGTAAAAATGAACATGATTATTTATCACATTTAGATTTAGTCTTTAAGCTATTTAACAAACACGGCTTAATTCTAAGCAAGAAAAAGGTAGAATTATTTAAAACAAATGTAAAATTTTTAGGAATGGAAATAGGAAACAGCAAGATAAAATTACAAGAACATATAACTAAAAAGATTCTAGACTTTCCTGATAAATTAGAAGGTTTAAAACAAATTCAAGCATTCTTAGGATTAGTCAACCAAGCAAGAATTTATTTTAAAGATCTTAGTAAACTTATAGGTCCTCTATATAACAAAACTCGTAAAAATGGACAAAGACATTTTAATATAGAAGACATCAGGCTCATAAGAACTATAAAAGAAAGAGTCGGACAATTACCAGACCTATATCTACCCTTAGATACAGATTATCTAATAGTACAAACAGATGGATGCAAAGAAGGATGGGGAGCAGTCTTATACTGCAAACCTAATAAGTATAGTAACAAAAAAGAAGAAAGAATATGTAGATATGCTAGCGGTAAATACAAAGAAAGTAATCAATATTTAACTAGTTTAGATTACGAATTACTTGCAATAGTATACGCTTTAGAACATTTTAAAGCACTTTTAATATCAAAACATGAATTCTGCATTAGAACAGACTGTGAAGCCATAGTAAGATACAACAAAAATAAAGACTCTAGATATACAAATAGATGGTTAAAATTTTTAACTTCTTTAAGCAAATATAGAGTAGATAAAATAGAATGGCAACATATCAAAGGAATAGACAATTCTATTGCCGATTTATTATCTAGAAAGATTTTATCTTAAGATAACCATAGACAAATAGCAGTAGAATAAAGACAGTTTTTTGAATTTCCTTTCAGATGGCATCATCTTCTTACATTCAGACCAAACAAGCTCAGGTAAATCAATCGAATCCTGTCTTTCCTACACAGTTTACTAGCTACATAGACAATCTAGGAAAAATAGAATTAATTACAACGGTAATAATCTAGAAGTTATACATGCTGGATCGAGATTCCAAGTTAAAGATCACAAACTCCGACCTTTTCCCGTTGACCAGCGAACTCTTTTAGATAACTTATGGCAATCTTTTATAAAAAGAGACAACGGATGGTTTGTAAATACCATCAACGCATTAGCCAATTACTTCAATAAAATAAGAGACACGAAAAAATACAATTTTTACTGCGTTTTTAAAGGCATTATGCCAGGCATTTTTAAGAGTTATCCTGAAGCCATGGTAGGAGGTGTAGGTAATGTCCCTCAACTTTGGTACAAAGGAACTATTACTTTTAATGAAGCAACTACGCTTATGCAAACCCATTATGGGCCTAACTACTACATTAGTCCTGATTGTCAAGATAGTTCCAATACAGACACCATTGCAGACTGTGAAAACTGCAATACCTTAATTAAACACTTTAATATATTAAAGACAAGACATGATCACGTCCTTTTAGAAAAATCACATTTCGACATATAGATAGCCCAGCTTAAGGCCCAAAATCAAGTTTTAGAATTAGAAGTAAATGACTGGAAAAACAGATATACCACTGTTCTTTCTAAACACCAGTCATCAAAACCCACTACTTCCGGGGTTAAAGGAGTAGCTAATCCAGATTTACAGGCTTCTGGTAAAGATAAATCAAGTCCTGTTATAGCTGGTAATTTGCTCAAAATTACTGAAAACCCTTCGAGTTCAGGAAAAAGAACTCCTAGTCCAGTTCAACAGGTAGCTGGTAAAGACTCATCAAACCCTGTTAAAGTTGGAGGTTTACTTAAAATCTCTGAAAATCCTTTGAGTTCAGGAGAAAGAACTCCTAGCTCAGAAAAATAGGGATCTGGTAAAGGCAAGTTAATTCCTGAAACCCCTGACCGTTTGGGTAAAACGGAACAAATTAAAAGGAACAAAAAGAAGGCAAAAAGGCAAACCTACTCAGTCCAAAAACAAGTGGCTGAAGCATTTGCTGAAATTATCAGCAAAACCTTTAGCAATATTCACACTATGAGACCAGACAAAGCAGTAGAAGACTTCAAGAAATCTGCTACAACAAATAGCCCTTTCTATGAAGATCCATTATTCCAGGATGCACAAAGACCAAGTCTAAGCCCAATAATTTCCAGCGAATCTTCAGAAGACGCACCAGCTGAAGAGACGGAACAAAAGGCTGAAGACTAGACCCAAGACTCGACAAAATTAGTTACTTTCTCTGCAGACATATCATATCGGCAGATAAAGAAGAAAGAAGACAAGAAGAGAAGACTAATCTAGACGCAGCATCTTTTTTGACAGATAAAAAGAAAGAAGACAAGAACAGAAGACTGATCAAGACATAGCATCTTTTTGACGCAGCATCTTTTTCTTTTCACTATTAGCTTTACGACTTCTGTTAATGCTATTTTGTAATGTAGTTACTTAAGTCACATCCGGTAGTACGCGCGTAAAACTTAGGCAATCATGTAGATGCCTGTAGATACCTTTTTTCTGCCTATTTAAAGAGGCAGATTCATTTGTAAACACACACGATTTTGAATATCAATCAAGCACTCATTCTCTCAAATTTCTATGCTTTCTCTATGCGACCTTACCTTTCACTATAAACCTCACAATTCTCGGTTCAAGAGCGTAGCAGCTTTATTTTCAAGTAAATCTATTACTCCTTTAAACTTGTTTATTATTATGGGGTGAAAATGCTCTAAGGTGAAAAGCATTCTATGAACTGAAACGGATTATCTCAAAGTCTAATATGACAAAAAACAACTCAATATAGTCTTGATTAGAAATCATATGGCATTTACTTGGGAAAGAGAGACTCTTTTAAATTTTTGTTTTAAAAATGATTATGCTTACTTAAGGTTTTTTCCAGTTTTTAAATCGATTATGCTTCTAAACGGACTTCCAGAGTCCTCTCAATGGGTTTAAAACAATAGTGGGAGCGAGTCGTTTAGGGTTAATTGCCGAGTGATGGCGTTGATAACCCGCAGACTAACGCATGTCCTGAGTTTTTTCCTAAAAAGAGAACTTTGGTAGTTCAACCTAGCATCCTGAGATTTAATCTAGTTAAAACCTACCCGGCATCCTGAAATTTTGAAAAAATAAGAATTCTAATACAGACTCTCTCTCTGTACTTAAGTTTTTGCCATATCTTCTCTGAATCATCTCTCTATTCCGCCTTGCTTTTATCAACATTACATTTTTATCCACCATGGATCACGGTCTAACCGGGGAGGCTGAAAAACGAAAGAGTCCCCGGTTGGACCGTGATCCATGGTGGATAAAAGTGTAATGTTGATAAAAGCAAGGCGGAATAGAGAGATGATTCAGAGAAGATATGGCAAAAACTTAAGTACAGAGAGAGAGTCTGTATTAGAATTCTTATTTTTTCAAAATTTCAGGATGCCGGGTAGGTTTTAACTAGATTAAATCTCAGGATGCTAGGTTGAACTACCAAAGTTCTCTTTTTAGGAAAAAACTCAGGACATGCGTTAGTCTGCGGTTATCAACGCCATCACTCGGCAATTAACCCTAAACGACTCGCTCCCACTATTGTTTTAAACCCATTAAGAGGACTCTGGAAGTCCGTTTAGAAGCATAATCGATTTAAGAACTGGAAAAAACCTTAAGTAAGCATAATCATTTTTTAAAACAAAAATTTAAAAGAGTCTCTCTTTCCCAAGTAAATGCCATATGATTTATAATCAAGACTATATTGAGTTGTTTTTTTATCATATTAGACTTTGAGATAATCCGTTTCAGTTCATAGAATGCTTTTTACCTTAGAGCGTTTTCACCCCATAATAATAAACAAGTTTAAAGGAGTAAGAGACTTACTTGAAAATAAAGCTGCTAAGTTCTTGAACCGAGAATTGTGAGGTTTATAGTGAAAGGTAAGATCGCATAGAGAAAGCATAGAGATTTGAGAGAATGAGTGCTTGATTGATATTCAAAATCGTGTGTCTTTACAAATGAATCTGCCTCTTTAAATAGGCAGAAAAAGGTATCTACAGGAATCTACATGATTGCCTAAGTTTTACGCGCGTACTACCGGATGTGACTTAAGTAACTACATTACAAAATAGCATTAACAGAAGTCGTAAAGCTAATAGTGAAAAGAAAAAGATGCTGCGTCAAAAAGATGCTATGTCTTGATCAGTCTTCTGTTCTTGTCTTCTTTCTTTTTATCTGTCAAAAAAGATGCTGCGTCTAGATTAGTCTTCTCTTCTTGTCTTCTTTCTTCTTTATCTGTCGATATGATATGTCTGCAGAGAAAGTAGCTAATTTTGTCGAGTCTTGGGTCTAGTCTTCAGCCTTTTGTTCCGTCTCTTCAGCTGGTGCGTCTTCTGAAGATTCGCTGGAAATTATTGGGCTTAGACTTGGTCTTTGTGCGTCCTGGAATAATGGATCTTCATAGAAAGGGCTATTTGTTGTAGCAGATTTCTTGAAGTCTTCTACTGCTTTGTCTAGTCTCATAGTGTGAATATTGCTAAAGGTTTTGCTGATAATTTCAGCAAATGCTTCAGCCACTTGTTTTTGGACTGAGTAGGTTTGCCTTTTTGCCTTCTTTTTGTTCCTTTTAATTTGTTCCGTTTTACCCAAACGGTCAGGGGTTTCAGGAATTAACTTGCCTTTACCAGATCCCTATTTTTCTGGGCTAGGAGTTCTTTCTCCTGAACTCAAAGGATCTTCAGAGATTTTCAATAAACCTCCAACTTTAACAGGGTTTGATGAGTCTTTACCAGCTACCTATTGAACTAGACTAGGAGTTCTTTTTCCTGAACTCGAAGGGTTTTCAGTAATTTTGAGCAAATTACCAGCTATAACAGGACTTGATTTATCTTTACCAGAAGCCTGTGAATCTGGATTAGCTACTCCTTTAACCCCGGAAGTAGTGGGTTTTGATGACTGGTGTTTAGAAAGAAAAGTGGTATATCTGTTTTTTCAGTCATTTACTTCTAATTCTAAAACTTGATTTTGGGCCTTAAGCTGGGCTATCTGTATGTCGAAATGTGATTTTTCTAAAAGGACGTGATCATGTCTTGTCTTTAATATATTAAAGTGTTTAATTAAGGTATTGCAGTTTTCACAGTCTGCAATGGTGTCTGTATTGGAACTATCTTGACAATCAGGATTAATGTAGTAGTTAGGCCCATAATGGGTTTGCATAAGCGTAGTTGCTTCATTAAAAGTAATAGTTCCTTTGTACCAAAGTTGAGGGACATTACCTACACCTCCTACCATGGCTTCAGGATAACTCTTAAAAATGCCTGGCATAATGCCTTTAAAAACGCAGTAAAAATTGTATTTTTTCGTGTCTCTTATTTTATTGAAGTAATTGGCTAATGCGTTGACGGTATTTACAAACCATCCGTTGTCTCTTTTTATAAAAGATTGCCATAAGTTATCTAAAAGAGTTCGCTGGTCAACGGGAAAAGGTCGGAGTTTGTGATCTTTAACTTAGAATCTCGATCCAGCATGTATAACTTCTAGATTATTACCGTTGTAATTAATTCTATTTTTCCTAGATTGTCTATGTAGCTAGTAAACTGTGTAGGAAAGACAGGATTAGATTGATTTACCTGAGCTTGTTTGGTCTGAATGTAAGAAGATGATGCCATCTGAAAGGAAATTCAAAAAACTGTCTTTATTCTACTGCTATTTGTCTATGGTTATCTTAAGATAAAATCTTTCTAGATAATAAATCGGCCATAGAATTGTCTATTCCTTTGATATGTTGCCATTCTATTTTATCTACTCTATAATTGCTTAAAGAAGTTAAAAATTTTAACCATCTATTTGTATATCTAGAGTCTTTATTTTTGTTGTATCTTACTATGGCTTCACAGTCTGTTCTAATGCAGAATTCATGTTTTGATATTAAAAGTGCTTTAAAATGTTCTAAAGCGTATACTATTGCAAGTAATTCGTAATCTAAACTAGTTAAATATTGATTACTTTCTTTGTATTTACCGCTAGCATATCTACATATTCTTTCTTCTTTTTTGTTACTATACTTATTAGGTTTGCAGTATAAGACTGCTCCCCATCCTTCTTTGCATCCATCTGTTTGTACTATTAGATAATCTGTATCTAAGGGTAGATATAGGTCTGGTAATTGTCCGACTCTTTCTTTTATAGTTCTTATGAGCCTGATGTCTTCTATATTAAAATGTCTTTGTCCATTTTTACGAGTTTTGTTATATAGAGGACCTATAAGTTTACTAAGATCTTTAAAATAAATTCTTGCTTGGTTGACTAATCCTAAGAATACTTGAATTTGTTTTAAACCTTCTAATTTATCAGGAAAGTCTAGAATTTTTTTAGCTATATGTTCTTGTAATTTTATCTTGATGTTTCCTATTTCCATTCCTAAAAATTTTACATTTGTTTTAAATAATTCTACCTTTTTCTTGCTTAGAATTAGGCCGTGTTTGTTAAATAGCTTAAAGACTAAATCTAAATGTGATAAATGTTCATGTTCATTTTTACTACATACTAAAATATCATCAATGTATACTAAAATAAAATCATTATAAGGTCTAAAGATATCGTCTATTTTGCGTTGGAAGATACTAGGTGCTGTCTTAAGGCCAAATGGCATGACTAACCATTCATATAGACCTTCTGGTGTAGTAAAAGCTGTCCATTTAATGTCTTCTGGCCACATTTTAATTTGATAAAAGCCTGATTTGCAATCGAATTTACTAAATATCTTTTTGCCTTGAATCTTACTTAAAAGAAAGGTCTTATTTGGGATGTTATAACTATCGTCTTTTATATTATCATTAAGTCTTTTGTAATTTATTAACATTCTACTTATATATATATATATATATATATATATATATATACATACATATATATATATACATACATATATATATACATACATATATATATATATACATACATATATATATACATACATATATATATATATACATACATACATATATATATACATACATATATATATACATACATACATATATATATATATACATACATATATATATATATATACATACATATATATATATATATATATATATATATATATATATATATGTGTGTGTGTGTGTGTGTGTGTATGCGTGTGTGCGTGTGTGTCTCTAACGTTAAAGTTTCGTGACTCTAACCAAATATTTTTGCTGATGTGACAATTTTATGTTTTAGAAACACCAATACTATCCCTAATACATCTTTTCACACCATTTATATGCATATCTCTTCATCTTTCCCATCTCATCTTTCTATTTCCTTCTTCTATCTCCTTTCTCCTTTCTCTTTCCTTTCCTCCTTCAATTCCAACCATTTCAACGCTACCACCACACCATCATCCCAACACCACTAACCACTACACCACCACCGGACCAACCTCATCTCATTCTTATTGTTTGCAATTGAACATGTCTCCCCCAAGTCCCAATAAGAACCAAAAGAAGACAGATCCATGTTCTTTGTGTGATACCCCGAAAAATACCGGAGATTAACCTAACCGCGAGTTTGATTAACTAATGAGGGATTATTTTATTAAGTAGCATTATGTTGGTGACAATTAAGTGTTAAGGAGCTAAATAATGGGGTTAGTGTGGTCGTGGGGGTTGAAATGAAATTTTGGAAAGTTAAGGGGCAAAAGTGTAATTTTGGAAAATATAATGAACGGGATGCATATCTTTATTAAGTAGCATCCTTTTGATGATAATGAGGTGTTAGGGGGTTACATGGAGGGTTAGGGTGATTTTGGGGTCAAATTGTAATTTTCCAAAGTCAAGGGGGTCAAAATGCAATTTTGGAAACTTGAGGGGCCAAAGTGCAAAATTTGAAACTTTGCAAAATGTGTCATAACCTGATGGAAATAGGCCATGTACGATGGCCACCTCCTGCTTGCCATAACCTGAGTCATGGTGGGAAATTATAAAGTATTGAATGATGAAAATATAAAAGAAAATTTGTGGGGTTAAAAGTTGAAATATATGAGAAAGTCATGAACATGAGCTGGGTGTGAACAGTAACCCCGTGAAGAGCACATCAAAAATAGGAAGAAAAATGGAGGAAAAAGAGAAAAAAGGAAGAAAGAAGAGAGGAAAGGGAGAAAGGAAGATCCTCGAATTCATTTGGGTGATGCAGCTCATTGCGATCAGAGATTGCGAGTTGCTTCGGCTATAAGCCAATCAGGTAAGGACAATGCGGTTCTATATGCTAATTCATTGTTTCGATTAGCATACCATGTTGATGACGTTTATGTTGGACTCTTGTTGTTATGTGTTGACACCGGTAGTCATTGTGACCGGTATACATACTTTGAATTGTGCTGTTGAGGACTTAGGGTAGAATAATTCCCTTAGTCCGTCTTGTTGATAGAATTTAGTGATGATGATGGGTGTCCCAGTATGCTATGATTCGATTCGATTAGCATACTTGAAGTTGATGATGGCGTTGTGAAGGGGTTATCGTGTGGTTGTTGTGAGATGCCGGCAATTATTGATAGCCGATATCTCTTCTCTTTGAGAACACTATTGAGGACTTGTGGCAACTTCTCCCGAGTCCGCCCTATCGTTGATAATGATGTTGTTGAGGTCGTTGCATGTTGTTGTGAAATGTTGGCACTTATTGGTAGTCGACATTTCTCTTATGTAAGAACGTTGTTGAGGGCTTGCGGTAGTCTTCTACCAAGTCCGCTATGTTGATGATGTCACGTTGAACTCTTGTTGTTATGTCTGAACACCGGTTGATTTGTTGATCCGGTATTCCTTGTTGAGCTGTGTTGTTGAGGACATAAGGTGGAATAAATTTTTCCTTAGTCCGCCCCGTTAATGATGTCTTGTTGCATGGCTGTAACGTGGTTAGGGAAAGCACTCTAAATGAGCTCCCTGCCTGTTGACAGTGTCTCTTCTATTTATTTGAGACTGAGATGAACATCCCGTAAAATGGGACATCAATATGAGGAGGATGGCCTGTGAAACATGATCACTGGCAAAAAGGATGTAGGCGGCGCGTGAGTCGAGTCTGTCATGTCTGGTCAAGTCTAGTCTGTCGTGTATGAGTTGCATTGCATTTGATTTTCTTTTGATGTTAATGATTTTAATGACTTGTATTTCGTTGATGTTATCTTTTCAATTTCCTATTTTATTGTTCACTTGCATAGTCAGTCAGTCTGTCTGTCAGTCAGTCAGTCTTGTCCATGAGGAGGTGGCAGTAATGCTGTTCTATTGGGCCTTAAAGCCGCTCAGTCTAACGAAAGAAAAATTATCGTTTGACAAGTTATGTTGATGCTGAAATTTATTGACTACTCTTGATTCATTGCTATCGTTGAGATGATTATTATTCCTCCGAGTCTTTTGAATCATTTGTATACGATACTCCTCGTGTTGTCTTTACTGGGTGATTTGCGCTCATTCCTTATGTTGTATTGTGCAGGCTATGAGGTTGATCAAGGAGAACCTTCTAGAAAGGAAAAAGACACAAGCTAGAAAAGTTGAGTAAGGGGATCAGTTGTGTGAGGTAAGAACAACTAGGAATGGTGGAATGAAGAATGTGTTGCGAGATAGGTTGATAAGAGTCCTACGACTACAGTCGTATATTAGGTTGTATACTTTCATGTTGTTTAAAGACTTGAAAGTCTTCCGCTGCAGTATGATGTATGTTTGTAAGAAAATTTTTGTAAGGACGCAATTTGGAGCGTCTATTAATGATGTATGAGTATGAGGATGTAGTTGCTCTGTATTCAGCACAGGGTTTTGAAAGTGATTATGGTTGATAACTCAGCCTGGTGATGTCACTTGGGTTGAGGGTGTCACACTTTGTTTTCTTTATCCAAGTGGTAAACCACTTCGTCCTCAGATCCACTGCCTTGGGCCACCCAACATTAATCACATATGACCACTCAGATAAAATAATCAATGTGGTGCATAGTTGTACACTTTACTTCCATTAGAGTATATTTGGTTAATGAAGACCATGCAAGACATTTCCTGCCACAACGAATAATCGTCAAGATGCAAAACCATTTTGAAAAAGATACGCGTGTAACAACAGAGTGGCGAACCACTGCCACCCCACCGCAAGCCATTACTGCTAACCGCTGTTGCGAACCCCTAGCTTGGCCCACCACTGAGATCGGAAGCCATGATAACTGTGGGCTGTGGCGATTGAGATGAGCACCGATGTGAGTGCTGAGTTACTTCGTTTCTCAAAATTCGATCCTCGCCCAGCTCCGGCTCCAAAGGTCTAATGTGGTAACACCCCAGCTTTTTTCTTTTGTTTTTTCAGACTGCTTGTATAAATATTAATTAGAATGTATAGTGACTTTGATTTAAATAGTTTGCCTAAGAACAAATTTAGATTTTTCTTTTTGAAAAGTGGGCTATATTTTTGGGATTTGATGGCCCAATTTAAATTTGAATTTTAGTCTGACCAATTTAAAAGGTTAGATGATTTTAGACATATTGGGTATTTTACAATTCTAATAGACTTAGGAATAAAATATATTCTTTTTAGGTTTTTGATACTTTACGTATAACATATTGGTTTATCCTAGGGGCACTACATTCTTTACAAGAGCCTCCAAACAAACTCTAGGTTTTTGAAACGCCAATGCTATCCCTAATAGATATTTTCACACCATTTATACGTATATCTCTTCCTCTTCCCATCCCATCTTTCCCATCAAGCCTTTCTCTTTCCTTCTCCTTTCTCTTTTTTCTTTCCTTTCCCCCTTCAATTCCAACCATTTCAACGCTACCACCACACCATTATCCCACATCCCAACACCACTAACCAAAATCACCGCACCACCCTCGTCTCATTCTTATTGTTTGTAATTGAACATGTCTCCCCAAGTCCTAGTAAGAATCAAAAGAAGAAAAATCCATGTTCTATGTTTTCTTTAGGGCTAATTACACCTATGTCCCTGAGGTTTGGGGGTAATTACACGTGAGGACACAAAGTTTCAAAATGTAACACTTATGTCCATTGACAAACGGAACCCTAAAAATCCTAACGGTTTTAACAAATTGACTTTATTGCCCTTATGTTAAGAAGTTATTTTTTTAAATGCCATTGTCTCTTTTTAGAAAAGAAAATCAGAAAAGAAAAACCCTAATTCTAACCACCACCACCCCCCCCCCCCGCCGCCACCCCTTCCCACTCCATCTGCATCCCCCTCGCCCTTCCCTGTCACCCACCCACCCCGCCTGCTTCCCTTCCCCGGCGCCGCACCCCGCCTGCTCCCCTTCCCTGGCGTCGCACCCCGCCTGCCTCCCTTGCCCCAGCGCCGCACCCCGCATGCCTCCTTCCTCCTCGTCACCCCATCACCGCCCACCCCGTCTACCTCCCCTTCCTCGTCACCGCCCACCCCAAGCCACCGCGTGTAATCTCCTGCCAGCGTCGAAACCTATCGCCGGCGACGTCACTCTTCCCCTTCATCTCTTCTATCCTCCCCCACAGCAACCCACTCCCTCATTCCATGCCAGCAGCTCCATCGCCCCACGCCGCCGGTAGCTCCATCGCACCACGCCGCCGATTTTGAAGCCCTAATTTGCAAATTAGGGTTTTCAAGCCCTAATTTGCAAATTAAGGGTTTGAAACCTTAATTGACAGATTGAGACCTTTGAGAAATGGCAGATTGAAACCCTAATTTGCAAATTAGGGTTTTGAAACCTTAATGTTTAAATCAGATCTGGAGAAGGAGAAGAGAAACCCTAATTTGAAAATTAGGGTTTTGAAACCCTAATTTTAAGGTTTCAAAACCCTAATTTTTAAATCAGGGTTTCAAATCCTCCTAATTTTACGATTTCAAAAGCTTAATTTGCAAATTAGTTGCAAATCCTAATTTTAAAAAATTAAGGTTTAATTTGAAAATTATAAAAATTATTTAGGATATACTATACAAGGGCAGTATTGCCATTTTTAAAATACGTAGTGATGAACAGTATATTTTTTGGATGGAACCCTAACGGATGGACACATGTGATACATTTGAAACATTTTTTGTCACGGAATGTTACATTTTGAAACTTTGTGTCCTTGACTATAATTACCCCATAACCTCAGGGACATATGTGTAATTAGCCCTTTTCTTTATCCAAGCAGTAAACCCCTTCGTCTTCAGGTCCACTGCCTCAGGCCACCCACCATTTGTCACATATGACCAGTTAGATAAGATATTCAATACTGGTGCATAGTTGTACACTTTGGTGCCATTAGTGTATATTTGATCAATAAAGACCATGCAAAACATTTCATGTCACAACGAATAATCGTCAAGATGCAAAACCATTTTGAAAAAGATACGCGTGTAACAACAAAGTGGCGAACCACTGCCACGGCCCACCGCAAGCCACTACTGCGAACCACTGTAGTGAACCACTAGCTCGACCCACCACCGAGATCGGTTGTCATGATATACTACAAGAAAAAGGATTTTTTAGTGACGGAAGCAATTTTGTCGCTAAAAGTAACTTTCAGCGACAGAATAACCCATCTCTAAACATTCGTCGGTAAAAACCCTTACCGACAGGGCATTCCATCGGTAAAAATATTTACCAACAGATTTTTACCAACGGGTTTTTAGATACAACTTTTCCATCACTAAAAGTTCGATCATATTTTTAAATATATGTTTAGCGACGGAATTACCCCGTCGCTAAAAAGTATTTTAGCGGTGGAGTTTTCCGTTGCTAAAAATACCCGTTGCTTAAAGTCTTAATATTATGACCTTTATCGACAGACTTTTGGCGACGGAAGATTCTGTGGCTAAAAGTCCTGTCATAAAAAGCCCCATTCCCTTCTTTCTCTCTCCCCGTTTTCTCTCTCACTTTCTCACTCACTCTTTCATTTCCTCCCTCCGGTGACCCCCTCCTCCGTCGTCCCCCCTCTGGCGACACCCACCCCCCTCCCCCACGGCGCCGTGCCCCTCGACTTCTCCCAAGCCCACTGCTGCCCCACCACTACCGCCGCACCACCTCCTGTAAGCTCCATTTTATCCTAATTTATTTTAATGCATATGGTTTAATTCATGTAAGTGTAATTGAATTTAATTTGTTATAATGTGTAGTGTAATTGAATGAATTTAATTTGTTATAACGTATAGTGTATTCGTATATGGTTTGTTATAATTGTTATAGTGTTTAATTGTACTGCGAGTTTAATTGACCCTAATAACTTCTAATTAAGCCCTAATTAATACTAAGTAACCCTAAATGAACCCGATTAACCTAAGTAACCCTAATTAACTCTAAGAAACTTCTAATTAACCCTAGTTAACCCTAATTAATCCCTAAAACATCTTGAAGTAACCCTAATTAAACCCTAATTACCCAAATTAATCATAATTAGCCCCGATAAACCCTAACTAAACCCTAATTAATCCTAGTTAACCTAATTAGGGTTAATTTGGGTTAACCCCGATAAACCCTAACTAAACCCTAATTACACCCTAATTAACACTAATTAGCCTATTTATACTAATTAACCCTAATAGAACCTGATTAACCCTGGTTACCCAAATTAGCCCGATAAACCCTAACTAAACCCTAATTGACCCTAATTAAATCCTAATTACCCTAATTAAATCCTAATTAGCCCTAATAAACCCTAACTAAATCCTAATTAGCCCTACTTCTTAGCCTCGATAAACCCTAATTAACCTATTTAAACCCTAATTATCCTAATTAAACCCTAATACATCCCTAATTAACCCTGATAAGCCTAAATACAACTCTAACCCTAACTAAACCATAAACCCCATCATAATCACAGGTGACACAATATCAACTCCGCGAATGAACTCTATATTCCACCGAGAAACGTGAGTCAGCTGCTCACATTAGGATTATTCGTTGTTATTTTATGGTGTCCATTAACAACGAGTTAGTTACAACTCGTTGTCAACGAATTTGAAAGTGAATCATTTTGGTTATGACATGTTCTTGCAAATTAACCTAATGATTCCATTTTTCTAAATTTTTTGAAAGATGGTTGCATATGTTACCAATTTTCAAACGCATGCATGCGTAAAAAGCCTTAGTTCTCTTTCAAAGGTACACATTACAAAGTAATCCTTTGTAATGAGCCTTTGGATGTCCAGTTTGGACAATTTGGAAAAGTTAAGTGTTTATAAAACAGTGTATCGACTCATGCTCTGTGTTCTGTTCTATGTCGTGGATATTTAGTACACGTTCTCTAGTGTTTCTCTGGGTGCATACAGATCGGGTGTTCTAACATCCGTTAATTCTTGCAAGAGCAAGATTAGACGGATGTTAGAACCTAATCAATATCATGTACTTGGAGAAATATGGAGAGGTGCTGCCGAATTTTCCGTAGACATAAGACTAAGCATGAGTTGGTAACTGTTTAATAAACATGTACTTTTCTGAATGGGATAGGACCACTACCTATTAGAGAACGAAGTGGGTATATATAGACATGTTGTCACATGCATGTATTCATTTTCACATCGACCCTGCCTAATTATTGGTTTTAATTTAAGGTGGTATACAGTAATCTCAGTCGTCATGTCGGTCAGTCGATCGAAGTTGGATGAAAGGGAAGATGATGATTTTGAGGATCGCGTCGATAAATTTCTCGAGTTCGCTTACGCGCATCCTGCATATGTTGACTTTGAGACGATAAGGTGTCCTTGCAGTAAATGTGAGTTATTGCATTGGAGAAGGAGAATGGTGGTAAAATGGCATATTCTCCGGTACGATTTTATGGGTGGATACATAAGGTAGGAACGCAGCACGGAGAAACGATAGTATTATCATCCAACCCGGCTAGTCAAGCTGAAGTTAGAGAGGAGGTACAATATGATTACCAAGATATGATTATGGATGATGGGCATGCTAATGTTGAATGGGGTGACTATCGCGGTGATGACAGTCCCCAGGGCACTGTTGTTGGACATGCCGAGCCGGATCTGAATCACAGTGCCCCCGTGGACGAGGATGATCAGCAGGATCCAGATCCAAGACTCGCCGACCCTTGATCAGCCCGTCCATCGTTCAAAGTCGACTTTAGCCGACGGATTACAAAATTCCATCGCAAAACTTTAGCGATGGGGTGTGTCCGTCGCTAAAAGTCTTTGGCGACGGATGTAGGGATGTCCGTCGCTAAAAGTCCTTTTTTCTTGTAGTGATAGCTGTGGGCTGTGGCGATTGAGATGAGCACCGCTATGAGTGCTGAGTTACTTTGTTTCTCAAAAAAATTCAATCCTCGCTCAGCTCCGGCTCCAAAGGTCTAATGTTGTAACACCCCAGTTTTTTTTCTTTTCAGACTACTTGTATAAATATTAATTAGAATGTATAGTGACTTTGATTTAAATGGTCGGCCTAAGAACAAATTTAGATTTTCATTTTTGAAAAGTGGGCTATATTTTCGGGATTTGATGGCCCAATTTAATTTTGAGTTTTAGCCTGACCAATTTAAAAAGTTAGATAATTTTGGACATAATGGGTATTTTACAATTCTAATAGCTTTAGGAATAGAATATATTCCTTTTACACTTTTGATACTTTACGTATAACATATTGGTTTATCTTAGTAGCACTACAGTCTTTACAAGAGCCTCTAAACAAACTCTAGGAAGAGTCCCTCGGAATTCTGGTCATTCTTTGAAGTAAAAGCCTATTTTGATCTTGAAACTGAGGGCTTTTGGGTATGTTTATTTTAGGGCTTTTGATATAAATTGCTCGAGTAGACCAAGGCTTTGTAATTAATTGTTCAATTAGAGGTAAGTGTTTTCTCAGACATTTACCCCTTCAGAAATCTGATTATTGATGTGTTCGCCAATGGATTCATCGTTCAGAGGGATTCGTTGATGCTCTAGAATCCTAATCACATTTTTGATCGTTTCGATAAATAGTTCTTTGTACTTTCGATTATTGACTTTGATTCGTGATCTTTTTGTTGCGAATTTTGTAGCATATTCAAAAGTCCATATCTTTTTCGTTCCTCATCCAATTTCAGTGTTCTTACACTTTTGAAAACCTTAACACTTTACTACAAATTTTTAGTTTTAAGTTTTCTTGAAATCCAAAAGATTAATATTTGAAATTACATCTGAACATTTTTGTGCTTATGTTTTTGGCAGTTCAAGTCAGTTAACTTTGATTTGCTCTATCTCATTTGTTTTTCATTGGTTTTTGATGATCTTGGACATTCTCAAATCCTTGAAGTGTCTTATTCAACATTGTAGTTTAAGGTTTTATCATAATTCTTCTAGTTCTTGGTCGAAATTGAGTTTGAAAGTTAACGGCGAATGTAGTTTGTTTTTAACATTGTAAATCACCCCACTTCCATTTGCTATATCTCCTTTATTTCTCATTGGTTTTTTGATGATTCTAGACATTATGAAATCCTTAAAGAGGCCTTTTTAACTTTTTGGTTTTATGTTTTATTAGAATCCATATTGTGGACACCCCATTTTTGTAGTCAATTTATTTATTAAATGATTATTCGATTTTATTGTTAATTAAGTTTATTAGTATAAGTTTAGGCCTAATAATATAATGAGCCTAATCAATTTAACTAAGTCCAATAAGGGGTCCAGTCCAATCCAGTTTGAATCTAGTCCAGTCTAGTCAGAGTCCAGTACAGTTAGAGTCTAGTCTAGTTGGTTAAATCAGTCCAGTCAGTTAGGTTTAACACAAGTTAAGGTTAAGAGATCGTGATTGATTAGATGACTTGGAAATATCTTATGATTTATCCTTGATATATATGATTAATCCTTCATTTATATGAGATATGAAGATAATTCACAAGTCTAGTTCATCCCATTTGATTACATTAGAGATAATTACTGAATTAAGGACTGGTAATGTCTTAAAATTTAGAAAAAAATTTGGAGGTGAACCGGCTGGTTTATCCAAGGGAGGAACCAGCCGTTTGGATGAACCAGTTGGTTTGTTGACTAGCTGGCCGATTCCTTAACATTTTTTCAAATTTGATTTTTCATAAGATATTTTGCTCTATCCCCAGATTACAACTGAGATAGTCATCCTTATCATTTCTGGTGGCCAAACCTTTATAAATGGGGTCTTTGGGCTACATTTTCAAGAACAAGTTTTTTCTCCCTAATGCTTTTATACCATTTCTCTCTTAGAAATGGTAGATCGTCTCTAAGGGAAATTTAGCACTTCATATTCATTTCTAAATAGCTTTGAATCACTTGTATCATGGATTCGTCTTAAAGCATTCTCGGGTCTTCTAGGCAAGCGCATTGAAATAGTCGAGGTATATTTACTGCTTTCTAGACTAGTTTAAATTATAATAGTCTAGAGTGTTTCCCCTCCCGTTGATCAAATTTCATTTACAGCATAAAATGTCATATAAAGTGTCTTTTTCATTTCTCAGTCGAAGTCTAAGACCAAAATGTAGATTGCTTCCCGTAGGATCAGAGTCGAACTACGGTGATTTCGATTTAGATTAGTCTGACCGGATAGGCAAAATGACCCTTGATGTCGAGTACAAGCCAAATATATATAAATAAACTCAGGGTTTAGTGTTATCGCATATTTTATATGTTATGTGTTAAAAGGGCCGAAAACCAATAAAAATGAAGTAGAGACCAAAAAGATGTGGCGGGTGCCTAACACATTCCCTCTGCATAACTTAGTCCCTGAACTCATTTCTCCGTTTTTGATAGATTAGTTATCCTTCAGACATTTTAGAGTTATTTTTAGGTTATTTTTATTATTATTCTTATTTTAAATTATATGAGATGGCAAATCTCTAAAATCTTCCTTCCAGGGGATTTTTTCAAGGCGGTTTGCTGCAGTGGCGACTCCGTTAAGAACTAAAAACTAAGAGGACTAGACTTGAAAAACTTTTGATTGCTTTTTGGCCTGTTTTTATTTTCTTTGTACTTTGTGACATGTACAATGTTATTAACTATTGTATTTGTGCTTTTATTTATATACCTCAAACAATGCACGTCTGTCCTAACCCACCCACTTGAGGGCAACGGTTGAAGCCCTTGGACCTCATGGTTTCAAGGCAAATTTTTGGACTGTACCCTCAGCTTCACGACCATGTACCAGGGACCTCTTGGTTTCTTGGTATATCAAAAGGCTTGTACACGTAGTGGTTATTGCCCATTATAAACTATTTGAGAAATAACGGCTAGTTTTGCCCAAAATCATGCCAAATCTTCCCATAATGGCTATATTTGATATATTCTCTAAATAAATCATTTGGGGCTTCATTATACACCATGAAAACCACATTCTAAGCCTCCATTCATTAGAGAAACATCAAGGCTCAGAGATTAAATTTTTCTCTCTTCATTAAAGAGAGCATCTTTGTGAGCAATTATTTGATTGAGAGTGAGCATTCTTCAAGTCATCAATTCTTTCATCTCTCTATTGTACTAGAGCTTCATTTGTACTCATTTCCTTTCAAGAGGGTTTCTTTGTACACAGTTGATCTTTGTAAAAAGATTATGATCAAGGCTTGGGTTTGTCAAGTCTTGGGAGAGCTTTGTGGATTCAAGGCTTGTGCTTGGTGTGGGGATATCACCAAGTGTTGTAAGGGTTTTCATCTTCACCCCAGAAGAAGATTGTTGCTAGTGAATTCTAGTTCTCTTGAAGATGTGTATGTGGACTTGAGGGTAGTTCAAGCCAAACCATTTAAATCTCCTTGTCAAGTATCTCTAACTCAATCTCTTTACTTATTGCTCTATAATTGCTTGAGATTGTTTAGTTAGTATCTTCATTAAAGTAATACTTGGTTTGATTGAGATTCGTGATTGTGCTTAGTTTAAATTTCTCATTAATTTTCAAAAACCCTATTCACCCCCCCCCCCTCTAGGTTTTTTTTATTGGTTTCAAGTGGTATTAGAGCCTCGGCTCTTGATTTTTTGGTTAACACCTAGAGAGTTAAAAGATCATGGGGTTTCCTTATCTTAAGGGGAGTTCTATTACCAAACCTCCATTTTTTATGGGTCTTCGTATAGTATTTGGAAAATTAAGATGAGAGTATTTTTAGAATCTTTAGATTATGAAATGTGGGGAATCGTTGAAGATGACCCTTATGTTCCAACCAAGTGGATTAGGAATAAGCTTGTGCCGAAGAAGAAATATGACTTTAATGACTATGATAGATAAATGCTTTGCATGAATTCTAGAGCTAAGAATTGTCTTGTTTGTGCTCTAAACACGAATGAACTCAATCAAGTTATTATGTGTGATTCGGCTAAGAGTATGTGGGATACACTTCAAGCCACTCATGAAGGGACTTCTCTTCTAAGAGATTCAAAGATGAATTTATGGCATAGAGAATATGAACTGTTTCAAATGTTTTCCGATGAATCTATTATGAAAATGAATTTTCGTTTCACTAAAATTGTTAATACTTTGAAACAATTAGGAAAATATTTCTCTAATGGTGATCTTGTGAGAAAAGTGATTAGGTCATTACCTAGAGAATGTGATGCAAAAATCACCGCACTTCAAGAATGAAAGGATCTTAATACCTTCCCGTTGGATGAATTAATTTGCTCCTTGATGACCTATGAAATGCAACTCGAATCATCCGGGCAAAAAGTTCCAAAGAAGAAGAAGAAGTGCATTGCTCTTAAAGCTTCATCAATGATGGATCAATCTTCAAGTGAAGAGGAAGAAGACTTGAATAACAAGGAGATGGACATACTTGCGAGTGAATTCAATGAGTTTCTCAAAATTAAGAAAGTTGGAAACTCACACAGGAGCAAGAATGATTCAAGTGTAGAGATCACCTCATGGGAGAATAAGAAGAAGAAAGAGTCAAGAAAGAAGAACTCCATAAAGACATCAATCGAAGCCATCATTTGTAGTGATAATGACTCAAGTGGAGATGAAGGTAGTCATTTCGATGATAGAGATGCAAATCTATACTTCATGGCTCAAAAAGATGATGAGGTAAATTCTTCATATAGTGATAGTGATAGTGATAGCAATTTCTCAAATGATAATATTTGTGATGCTTATGCTCTTTTATATGAAGAATCCATGAAATTAGCCAAGAAAAATTATACTTTGAGAAAACAAGTGCATGCAATTTCAAAAAACTAGATGACTTAAAAAGTGAATATTGTGAGTTGCATGCTAAGAATGAATGCATATCTAGCCATTTATATGTAGAGCATGTGAAAAATGATTTGGTTGAATTGGTTGTGAGCATTCCTAGTACAAAAAATACTTCGATTTTAGAAAAACAAAATGAAAATTTAAAGTTTGAGATTTGTGATTTGAAAATATGCCTTGAAAAATTTGTGGATGGTAAAAACAACTTGGATGTCATGCTTGGACACCAAAGAGTTGGCTTAAACAAAGGCGGTGTTGGATTAGATCCCCTCACCTTACCTCTTAAAGTTTTTAAACAACAAACTAGGTTAAATGTTCCTCCTAGACAATCAAAGAACTATTGCACACTTTTTACACATTGTGGTTGGTGCAACAAGAAATGGCATATGACTAGTTATTGTCCTTGTAGAATTGTTTATGTTGGAGGTGTAAAGAAAATATGGGTTGTTAAAGAGTTTCTTAATGTTGCTAAGACTAACACTTATGGACCTAAGAAAATGTGGGTACCAAAAGTTAGACCTAAATTGTGATTGTAGGTTGTTCAAAGAAAAGGCAAATAGCAACAAGGAGAAGGCTCTAAGAAAAATTGGAAAAGGAGGAGCAACAAGCTAAATCTTAAGGGGGAGTAAGCATTCTAAGATTACTTCAAATGGGGATAGCCTCAAAACTTGTCAAAGAAAATGGATTCCAAGAATGATCATTTATCAGATCGAATGCTTGGTAACTCACCAAGAGGGTAAAACTTAATGATTTTCTCAACATTGTGCTATGTGCTAAACTTATATGCTATCAAGTATGCTTAAATTGTCAGATCTATAAAATAACTTGCTTGTTGAGAATTCATGAGAAATATGGTCTAAATTGTGAATCCTTGATTGTTTACTTCTCTATACTATAATCTTGGCTACTTTTAGGATTTAGATGATGATGTATGGTCCTTTTGCACTTATATTGGTAATATTGATTGTTGATGACCATCATTTGCTTTGTAGAAATTCCATGTTGAAATTATGTCATCTTAATACTTCACAATGCCATTCATACACACACCCTTTTTGGTAATGCCAAAAAGAGATCATGACTCTGTATAGACATTTAGTTGTGTTTGTTGGATATTGTCGGCATGCATTGATTGAGGAGGAGCATACATTAGGATGGAGTATGCATATGGTAACTTGATAGGGGGAGCTTACATGCTTGAATCATATACTATCTTGTTACTCTTGAAATATGCATGAAGTAAAGAGATTATTGAGCTACATTTCATATCTTTCTTTGGATCATGAAGGAACTCTTGATGGCATCCTATGATTTCATGAGTTATATGCACCTCATGCCATTATCTTGCTTATAACTATCTTTTCGCACACGCATACCCTTGCCTTCTTGTTGATGACAAAGGGAGATAAATAATCTTGTTTCTTTATGCTATGTGATTGTGTGTTTGAGAGAACGCTAGTGGAAGAGCATATATTGTTTTAGCTAAGGAAGCTAGTTATGATCTTAATTGCTATATGAGATATATTGACATGTCTTGATTATACTAGAGATGATTGAATGTTCTAAGTAAGATTGTTGTGCTTAATTGACTATCATATGATACATCTTACCTTATATAGAATCAATGTTTGTCATCATAAAAAAGGGGGAGATTGTTAGTCCTATGTTTCGATAACATAGGCTTACATCTTGTTTTGATGATAACTACACATTGATTATGTTCTAATGTGTGCTTTGAGTGTATTCTTAGTAGGTATATACATGCACACTCATGAACACACATTTGAGAAGTTGGATAGATGGATTAAAGCCAAAGAAGCTTAGAGCTATAGTGGACATGCTATCGAAGCTTCATCAAGTCCAATGACAAAGAGCAACAAAAAATGCATAAGCTAAGTTACTTTTGATTATGACTGAACTTTAATATTATGTAACTAGTCTTGGTTTGATGCTTGGATCGATGACTATGGCCTAAATTACCTTAGGACACCTTGTGCATTGCATGTGAGTTTATAACCTTTCACACAAGTGTGTTTCTTGAAAATGAGTGAACTTTGGAGCTCATTCAGATTTTTTAAAAAATGTTTTTAGAGCTAATCTTTTCATATTTTGATAAAAAATTTCATTAGCTTTTCAACACAAACAAGCGGCACCTTAATCTGATTTTTCTAGAGAAAGTTATGCCCAAAATAAGAAAGAGAGTTTCGCGAGACAGTCGAGAAATGGGTAGTAAGGGAATGCAGTCGACTCTATTCCCAATGCAGTCGACTCTATTGACCGTTGGGTGAGAAATAATGGCTAAGTTTTCCCAAAATCATGCCAAGTCTTCCCATAATGGCTATATTTGATATCTTCTCTATATAAATGATTTGGGGCTTCATTATACACCATGAAAACCACATTCTAAGCCTCCATTCATTAGAGAAACATCAAGGCTCAGAGATTAAATTTTTCTCTCTTCATCTTTATGATTTTACATCATTAAAGAGAGCATCTTTGTGAGCAATTATTTGATTGAGAGTGAGCATTCTTCAAGTCATCAATTCTTTCATCTCTCTATTGTATTAGAGCTTCATTTGTACTCATTTCCTTTCAAGAGGGTTTCTTTGTACACAGTTGATCTTTGTAAAAAGATTATGATCAAGGCTTGGGTTTGTCAAGTCTTGGGTGAGCTTTGTGGATTCAAGGCTTGTGCTTGGTGTGGGGATATCACCAAGTGTTGTAAGGGTTTTCATCTTCACCCCGGAAGAAGATTGTTGCTAGTGGATTCTAGTTCTCTTGCAAGGGACTTCCTTAAAGAGGTGTATGTGGGCTTGATGGTAGTTCAAGCTGAACCATTTAAATCTCCTTGTCAAGTATTTCTAACTCAATATCTTTACTTATTGATTTATAATTGCTTGGGATTGTTTAGTTAGTATCTTCATTAAAGTAATACTTGGTTTGATTGCGATTCGTGATTGTGCTTAGTTTAAATTTCTCATTAATTTTTCAAAACCCTATTCACCCCCCCCTCTAGGGTTGTTTTATTGGTTTCAATCATTTTAGGTTAGTACGTGCAAGTCACGTGCTTTCTTCTTTTCAAATGAGGTTTGAACTACATTTGGCTTGATTCCTTCCAGATGAGGGTATGTAGGCAACCTATGTAGGGTGCATCTATTTTCCAATCCAAGTGAATGGTCGAGGGTATTAACTCTCAATGTATGATTAGTACGTGAAAGCTACGTGTTCTTCCTAATTCCAAGCTCAGAGTTCAATTCCATGTCTAATGGTAGACATTTGAAATCTAGGTTGGCACACAAATATTGCATACCATCCTTTCTCCTATCCTTGTCCAGTCTCGGTCCTAGTCTTCATGCAAATCCGTATTCTGGGGTCCAAACCCTTAGTCTATGTCGGCATGCAAATTGTGTACCTTTCTCTGTCCGGTCCCGGTCCCGTATCAATACCCATCCTGTTCCAGATCCATGTTAGAGGGTGGAAATCCTCAATCTAGGTTGACATGCAAATATCACATACCTTCCTCTGTCCAATCCCCGTCCAATTTTAGTCTTAGTCTCAGTCCAGATCCATGTCTGAGGGTATTCAACCCTCAGTTCAAGTCAGTATGTGTAAATCACATACAATCCCAGTCTCAACCCCGATCTATGCTTGAGGGTAGAAACCCTTAATTCAGGTTGGCACGAAGATACCGTGTACTAGCCTAAATCCAACCATTAGTGTGTCTAAATGACCAATCGTCGTTACTATTGACTCTGGTTTCTAGACACGTTTTTTTCTTCAGTCGCCTAAGTGACCAGTTGTTGTTACTATTGGCATCGACTCTTATGCAGTGAGTTTTTCCAGCTCTAGTTCCGGTCCTGATCCCAATTTGTTTTGTATTCCAAGATGACCAACCGTTGTTACTATTGGCCCCAGCTTCTAGGGATGCTTATTATGGCCAAGCGACCAATTGTTGTCACTGTTGGCTTCGGCTTTTAGTCGTAAGCTGTTGTGTATCTAGAAGACGATTGTCGTTACTACTAGCTCCGGCTTCTAGATACACTTTTCTCCTCATTCCCCTAAGCGAGCAATTGTTGTTATTGGCTCTGGCTCTTAGGCACTAATCTTTTCTAGCTCCAGCTCCAGCTCCAGTTCCAGTTCCAGTTCCAGCTCCAGATTTTAGTATTCCTAGGCAATCAATCATCATTACCATTGGCTCCGACTTCTAAGGGTACGTCTTTGTGGCTAAGCGACCAATCGTCTTTACTATTTCTTCGGATCTTAGTCATAAGCCTTTAGTGTGTCCAGACGACCAATCGTCGTTATTATTGGCTTCAGCGTCTAGATACGCTTTTCTCCTCAATTGCCTAATTCACCAATTGTTATTATTATTAGTTCCGGCTCTTTGAGAGTGAGTTTTTCTTGCTCCAAATCCAGTTCCAATTTTCTGTGTCCCTGGACTACCAATTGTCGTAACCATTGGCTCTGGCTTCTAAGGTTGCGCCTTATGGCTAAGTAACAAATTGTTGTCATTGTTGGCTTTGGCTCTTAGTCATAAGCCTTCAATGTGTCTAGACGACCAATCGTCGTTATTATTGGCTCCAACTTCTAAACAAGTTTTTCTCCTCATTCGCCTAAGCAACCAATCATTGTTATTATTGACTCCGAGTGTTAAGGCAATAAGATTTTTCGGCTCCAATTTTAATACTCCAGTTCCAGCTCCTATTTTGAGTATTCTTAGATGACTAATTATTGTTACTGTTGGCTCCGGCTTCTAAGGATGTGCCCATTGTCTGGCGAACGATCATTGTTATTTTTGGCTCCGGCTCCAGATAAGGTTCCACTTCACTTTCCCTTGTAACAGTGTTTGATGACCAATCATTTTTATCATTGGCGCTGGCTTCGAACAATATCTCCACCATTTTCGAACTACGTAGGTCTGATTCTTTTTCTAAGGATACATAGGAAACCTTGTAAAGGTCCTACCTCATATATGTGTGAGTCTTCAAGTTGGTTTCGTCTTGTGGTATTTTATGTGTTTCTATTACAAAAATATGTCTTCCTTATTACGGTGATGTTCGCCCGCAAGCGAGCTCCATCACCGAGGGACTCTGTAGACACCCCATTTTTTGTAGTCTTTTTTATTTATAATATGATTATTGAAATTTATTGTTAATCAGGTTTATTGTTATTATTATAGACTTAGGACTAATAATATAATGAGCCTAATCTATTTAATTAAGTCCAATAAGGGGTTCAGTCCAATCCAATTTGGGTCTAGTCCAATCCAGTTGTCCAGTCCATTCAAGTCTAGCTAGAGTTTAGTCCAGTTAGAGTCCAACCTAGTTGGTTAAACCAGTCCAGTTAGTTAGGTTTAACCCAAGTTAAGGTCAAGAGATTGTGATTGATTAGATGACTTGAAAATATCTTGTGATTTATCCTTGATACGTGTTATTAATCCTTCATTTATGTGAGATATGGAGATAATTCTGGAGTATGGTTCATCCTATCTGATTATATTAGAGGTAATTACAGAATTAGGGATAGATAATGGCTCAAGATTTAGGAATATATTTTTGGGGTGAAAAGGCCGGTATATAAAAAAATTGGCCGGTTCGTCCAAATGATGAACTGGCCGGTTTGTGGAAAACCCACACATGCTAAAAACAATTATATTGTCCTCAATTCCTCCTACACTGAGTTCTAAAATAAAATTTAACCAAAATATAACAAAGGATACTTTGCTGCCTCTTACAGTCTATCCGACAACAGACATATATACAAAGAAAATCCTTTACTAGAAAGCTTCTTACTTAGCCATGCCTTATAATCCATTACACAATTCTAAGCACTGGTCAATAACTTTAGGGTGGGGGGGGGGGGGATGAGCACAAAGTCCAGTGAAGATAATCACACAAACTCACCCTTTGAGTATAAAGCATGCTGTATCGATAGCAGTATTCGGAGTTGATAGAATACGATACCAAGGTGCATGGTGAATACCAATACCAATGCACTAACTTCAGAACATAAAAAATCAGATTAGCAATGTAGATTTCTCTCCTCAATGACATCGTTTCCCCCTACAAAAATTACTTTGTTGCTGGTCGATGTCTATTTGATAATGTAGTTCTTGCTCAAGAACTTACGGACTGTGTACGCTAGAGAAAGAAAGGAAATTCCATCTTATTGGCACTTAAATTTGATATGAGTAAGTCCTTTGACCGACTGCGATGGTCTTTTATCCACGATGTGCTCTGTCACCTCGGTTTTCGACTTGATTGGGTGCAACTGATAATGTAGTGTGTTACCACTGTCTCTTACTATGTATTGGTTAATGGCACCTCGACTCCTCATTTCCTCCCCTTATGTGGCATTCGACAAGGCAAACCCATCTCACCTGTTCTTTTTGTTCTATGTTTTGAGGTCCTCTCAGCGTCTTTGCTTCCTACTGAGCATGAAGGTCAAATTTTGGGTATTAAAGCTCGAGTGTCTTCCCCTCCAATCTCTCATCTGATGTATGCTGATGATATTTACATGTTTCTCACTCTTTGGAAGCATTTCACTAATGAGGTTAAGGAACTTAGGCAGATCCTGGACTTTTACTCTAGCATCTTAGGTCAGATTATCAATTGGTCAAACTCTAGCTTAACTGTCAGCCTTAATGCTTTTGCAAATCATCGGATCAGGTTGAGCATGATTTAGCCTTTAACATTCATTTGGGTTTTGGCAAGTGCCTCGATATTCAACTGGATGTGGTAGACAGCTGTACATAAATTTTCACTGGTATTGTTCAGTGTGTCCACTATAGATGTGCGCATTAGATCGGTCTTCTCTTAAACAAAGCTAGTAGAGCTACCCTATTCGGTTTTTCCTTCCCTTATTACTCACTATATGTTTGTGTATAAATTTCCCCTTGGGTTTGTTGTTAACTAGATCAAATTATTGCTCATTTTTTGTGGTCTCGTGCGACTTCACATAAATCCATCCATTTAATAGCCTGGATTACCTTCTGTCAGCCTAAAGGTTTGAGTGGTCTTGGCTTTCACAGTTTTCGTTCTTTCCATGAAGCCTTGCTTGCTAAAAAGGCTTGGAAAATCTGGTCGCTGCCTAATAGCTTGATAACGCAAGTATTCAAAGGCAAATTTTTCATAGACATCATTTCCTTCAGATTGGTCTTCCTCAAGCTAGTTTTTGGCTTTGGCATAGTATCCTGGTAGGGCATCGTGTTCTAACATAAGAGATTCAATGACATATTGGGGATGGTCGTTCAATTTCAGTTTGGATGAGTTGGTGGTTACCAAATGTTCCACCTTCTGAGATGCAGCATTACCGTACTAGTAATAATGCACTTTGGAAAGTCAGTTATTTGTGTTGGACTGCTCTCATACTTGGAATTTGGCATGTATCCTTTAGTTGTTTCCCCCAGTTATTGCTACCCAGATTTTCACTCTTCGCTTTCTACCTCCTAATTCTTCGGATGAAATTTATTGGTCGTCTCTGTGCAAGGCAAATTCTCTATAAGTAAATCTTACATTTTTTTTCCATGATAAAATTACTGACTTACCCCCTCCACCCCAAGTAATGTTACCATGCCTTTGGAAAAAGCAGTGGTCTCTGCTCTTTCATGAGAAATTCAAATATTTCCTTGGCAATTGGTACATCAATGTTTACCCTTGCATCATTTGTTCGTGCATTGTCCATGTATCAAAAATTTGTGGAATATTAGGTTGTTACATAATAGGCCTCCTGACAATGTTGGTCTTTCCCTCCCGCAGTGGATTGCCCACTAGCTAGCCTTACCTTTTCATTCTCATGTGGAGGACTTGTTTTGTATCGTTTGAACTGGGACGGTGTGACACCCTCAACCCAAGTGACATCACCAGGCTGAGTTATCAACCATAATTATATTCAAAACCCTGTGCTGAATACATAGCAACTACATCCTCATACTCATATATCATTAATAGACGCTCCAAAATGCGTCCTTACAAAAAAATTTCTTACAAACATACATCATACTGCAGCGGAAGACTTTCAAGTCTTTAAACAACATGAAAGTTTACAACCTAATATACGACTGTAGTCGTAGGACTCTTAACAACCTATCTCGCAACTCAATCTTTATCCCACCATTCCTAGCTGGTCTTACCACACACAACTGATCCCCTTGCTCAACTTTTCTAGCTTGTTTCTTTTTTTTTCCTTTCTAGCAGGTTCTCCTTGATCAACCTTATAGCCTGCACAATACAACATAAGGAATGATCGCAAATCGCCCAGTAAAGACAACACAAGGATTATTGTGTACAAATGATTCAAGAGACTCGGAGGAATAATAATCATCTCAACGATAGAAATGAATCAAGAGTTTCAATAAATTTTTGACATCAGCATAATTGTCAAACGATAATTTTTCTTTCGTTAGACTGAGCGGCTTTAAGGCCCAACAGAACAGCATTACTGTCACCTCCTCATGGACTGGACTGACTGACCGACTATGCAAGTGAACCCGGAATCCAAGGTCATAAAGATAAACATCATTGAAATACAAATCATTAAAATCATCAATATCAAAAGAAATTCAAATGCAATGCACATGGACACGATAGATAGGACTCGACCAAACACGACAGACTCTGCTCGAGCGACATTCATCCTCTTTGGCCAGTGATTATAATTCATAGGCCATCCTCCTTATATTGATGTCCAATTTTATGGGATGTTCATCTCAGTCTCAGGTAAATAGAAGAGACACTGTCAACAAGCAGGGAACTCATTTAGAGTGCTTTCCCTAACCACGTTACAACCAAGCAATAAGACTTCATCAACGGGGCGGACTAAGGGAAAATTTATTCCACCTTACGTCCTCAACAACATAGCTCAACAAGGAATACCGGATCAGAAGATCAACCGGTGTTCAGACTTAACCATAAGAGTTCAACGTGACATCATTAACAGGGCGGACTTGGGTGAAGATTACCGCAAGCGCTCAACAACGTTCTTACATAAGTGAAATGTCAGTTATCAATAAGTGCAGATATTTCACAACAACAACGCAACGATCTCTACACCATCATCATCAACGATAGGGCGGACTCGGGAGAAGTTGCCACACGTCCTCAATAGTGTTCTCAAAGAGAAGAGATATCGGCTATAAATAATTACCGGCATCTCACAACCACCACACAACAACTCCTACACAATATCATCATCGACTTCAGGTATGCTAATCGAATCGAATCATAGCATACTAGGACCCGCATCATCCTCATTAAATTCTATCAACAGGGCGGACCAAGGAAAATTTATTTTACCCGAAATCCTCAACATCACAATTCAAATATGCATATACCGGTCACAATGACTACCGGTGTCCAATCATAGCGACAAGAATTAAAAAACACGAATGTCCGCACCAAGTTACAAAATGAAGTTTGTCCCTATTTCGAGTACGAAATTTTATTTAAGGGGGGAGGGTGTGATACCCCGAAAAGTACTGGAAATTAATCTAACCGTGAGTTTGATTAATTAAGGGGTGCTATATTAAGTAGCAATATGTTGGTGATGATTAAGTGTTATGGAGCTAAATAGGGGGTTAGTGCGGTTTTGGGGTGTTGGTGATGTAGCGGCCATCAGGGAGGTATTTTGCCATGTTGGCGCTAAATTTTTTAGAACGCGCATAATTTAGCGTTCGGAGGGGTGGGAAGCGAGGAATAGTGGTAGTATGTCTAAAATGAGGGTTATTATCGATAATAAGTCGATAAGGCTAGATTACAGATCCGATTATCGGATCGAATTAACTGGCTATCGTAAGATTCTATGAACGGTTAAGTGGGAAGGGGTAGAATTGGGAGTGCGTATATGTGGAATGATTTCTAACGAGCATAGTATTATTTGACTAGGTGATGCAGCTCGTTGCAATCAGAAATTACGAGTTGCTTCGGCTATAAGCCAATCAGGTAAGGACAATGCGGTTCTGATATGCTAATTCATTGTTCGATTAGCATGCCATGTGATGACATGTTGTTGAATTCTTGTTGTTATGATTGGACATCGGTAGTCATTGTGACCGGTATATGCATATTTGAATTGTGTTGTTGAGGACTTCAGGTAAAATAAATTTTCCTTGGTCCGCCCTGTTGATAGAATTTAATGAGGATGATGCGTGTCCTAGTATGCTATGATTAGATTCGATTAGCATACCTGAAGTCGATGATGATATTGTGTAGGAGTTGTTGTGTGGTGGTTGTGAGATGCCGGCAATTATTGATAACCGATATTTCTTCTCTTTGAGAACACTATTTAGGACTTGTGGCAACTTCTCCCGAGTCCGCCCTATCGTTGATGATGATGCTGTAGAGATCGTTGTGTTGTTGTTGTGAAATGTCTGCACTTATTGATAACCGACATTTCTCTTATGTAAGAACGTTGTTGAGTGCTTGCAGTAATCTTCACCCAAGTCCGCCCTGTTGATGATGTCACGTTGAACTCTTGTGGTTAGGTCTGAACACCGGTTGATCTTCTGATCCGGTATTCCTTGTTGAGCTGTGTTGTTGAGGACGTAAGGTGGAATAAATTTTCCCCTAGTCCGCCCCGTTGATGAAGTCTTGTTGCTTGGCTGTATAACGTGGTTAGGGAAAGCACTCTAAATGAGTTCACTGCTTGTTGACAGTGTCTCTTCTATTTACTTGAGACTGAGATGAACATCCCATAAAATGGGATATCAATATGAGGAGGATGGCCTATGAATTATAATCACTAGCCAAAGAGGATGAATGTCGCTCGAGCAGAGTCTGTCGTGTCTGGTCGAGTCCTATCCGTCATGACCATGTGCATTGCATTTGAATTTCTTTTGATATTGATGATTTTAATGATTTGTATTTCAATGATGTTTATCTTTATGACCTTGGATTTTGGGTTCACTTGCATAGTCGGTCAGTCAGTCCAGTCCATGAGGAGGTGGCAGTAATGCAATTCTGTTGGGCCTTAAAGCCGCTCAGTCTAATGAAAGAAAAATTATCGTTTGACAATTATGCTGATGTCAAAAATTTATTAGAACTCTTGATTCATTTCTATCGTTGAGATGATTATTATTCCTCCGAGTCTCTTGAATCATTTGTACACAATACTCCTCGTGTTGTCTTTACTGGGCGATTTGCACTCATTCCTTATGTTATATTGTGCAGGCTATAAGGTTGATCAAGGAGAACCTGCTAGAAAGGAAAAAAAAAAGAAACAAGCTAGAAAAGTTGAGCAAGGGGATCAGTTGTGTGAGGTAAGACCAGCTAGGAATGGTGGGATAAAGATTGAGTTGCGAGATAGGTTGTTAAGAGTCCTACGACTACAGTCGTATATTAGGTTGCAAACTTTCATGTTGTTTAAAGACTTGAAAGTCTTCCGCTGCAGTATGATGTATGTTTGTAAGAATTTTTTTTGTAAGGACGCATTTTGGAGCGTCTATTAATGATGTTTGAGTATGAGGATGTAGTTGCTCTGTATTCAGCACAGAGTTTTGAATATGATTATGGTTGATAACTCAGTCCGGTGATATCACCTGGGTTGAGGGTTATATTAATTTCTGGTACTTTCCGGGGTATCACATACGGTACTATAACTCATATGGAAAGCTCAGAATGCCCTATTCTTCCAGAATGTGCCATTTGATTTCTCTCAGCTCAAGCTGCATATTTTTTCTACCTTTAATCAAGTTAGAACCAAACATAGATTTAAGGATAGGTTGAGGAAAGTTTTGAACTATGGCCATTGCGATGATTGTGTTATTCATGCTGGCTTTACTTTTTTTTTCCACCACTATTCCCCTTTCATTCGACCAACACTTGTACATGTGCTTTACCTTATATGCCTATCTTCTATTTTGTGGCAGTGCATGATTTGGGATTGGCTTCTAAATTTAGTGTAGGTTTGGTCCTTTTCAAATTACATTGGAAATCTTTTGCTACGCATACTGACCTGGTCATTCTGGGGGATGTCTTCTATGCATTGGACTGTGCTTTACACTTAGCCCTTCATTGGCTTCATTCACCATGTCATTTACATGTTATTTGTCTATTGCCTTACAGTGATTTATTTGACACAGATGAACCGTCTGACTATAAATGGCGTGTATAATTGTTCTCTTCTCAGTTTGTGTGATAGTTGCGAGAGGTTTCATACAATATATATTGCCCGAGGAACATAAACTATTTTGGCTCTACCTACTGCGCTAGCTTTTTTTGCCTCTTAGTCAGATATAGGTTACGAGCAGGATACACCTTGTACATGATGTTGTATGTCTGAACTGATATAGCTACTGCAGTTTGGAAGTTCCTGTATGGCTTTTTTTTTCTACGCCATCCTTTTGCCGCATTTTCCTCAAAGGGTTGAGTTTAACTGCCCTAACGATGGCGGGATATTTTTGAACTCCCATTTCTTATGGAATTGGTTTCTTATGTTTTTTACGTTTCCAAGTCTTGGATGGGCTTGTCATCTAATGTCATCTTTGTACGATGACTTATTCAACGTCTTTGTACTTTGTATACGATGTTTCCTGGTATATATTTTTATTTAGACAAAAAAAAATGTGTGTTAGTGTGTGTGTTTAGTTGTAGAAATGTGTAGTAGGTGTGTAGCAATGGGTGTAAAGCGTGTGTGCCTCGGCAGAGGGGGAAGGAGGAAGAGACTGTGTATGCCAAAAGTGTTTTAGTGTGTGTTTTAATTCATGAATAATAACCATAATGGTTGCTATAAATATTTAATTTTAAGGCAGCCCTAAACCTTAATTTTTAAACATAGTTCTGCTTAGATTTCAACCAAGTGTAAAACAGAGATCACCCTACTATTTTTATGAGATGTACACTGTGTAAATTTTTGCGATTTTTTTGTGTCCGCGAAGGATGATAAATAATTGTATCGGTGGAAAAGGGTCTAGATTATTTAGTATAGTAAATCAGGTTATTTTTATCCAAAATTTTTAAGAGAACTTTATATTACCGATATGTCTCATTTTCTAAAATTTCATGTCATTTCGAGGATGATATCTATTTTTAACGGAACCGGCTTGTGAGCATTTGATTCGGATACCGGTTAAGGATTTTCCAACGAAAAGTTTTCCGAAGTACTTTTTGGTCCAATAATGAACTTCAGGTTGCTTAAAAGGGTATTCTAAAGTGTTTTGAGATTTTTTGATGCTAGGGGCACCAAGGCTGTTTTGGTAATTTTTCGGCCAGAGGGGTTGTTTTGATAATTTTACCTATAAGAGATACTTTTTGATAAATTTACATACAGTAGGGATATTTTAGTGATTTTACTTACAGGATCTGGTGGTTTAGGGTGTATTTGGTAATTTTACACGTGAGGAATATTTTGATAATTTTACGTTCTCGGTGAATGGGTCATTCTGGGAATAGGAGTGAGTTATTATTGAGTTCACAGTACCGTAGTATAGACTGTATTCTAATACTTGGATTATTGCATTTAGGTTAAAATATAAGATTTTATAACTAGGATATTTAGCTTCGAATCCAAGTAAGGGATTTCTGTCCGAACCCTAAATTCATCAACTTGTATTCATATACGTTCTTTTGATTTGTTCATGTATATTCTTGAACGTTGGTTGATGAGTTGATATTAGCATGTTAATTTGCCACTAAAACGCTAATATCGAGCATAAATTGATTATTTGAATTCATGTCGATGCTCATATCTTATTGCATGCTGAGAATTGAATTATTTGTTGATTCAATTATTATTATTTTTTATATTGTCATGGGAGACTGTTCTGTGGGAGGCGTTATAAGTTTGGTCTGCTACATGGAACACATGCTAGTACCTTGATGGACTAGTTATTCTACAATATGCATATGTAGTCTGTATTATGCATTGCTTGTGTGGCATTGCTTATGCTCAGGGTCAATATCTCATGAATTGTTTATATGGTATCTTAAATTTATTATTTTGGGTATTTGATTGGAGGGGATTGAGTTGAACTCTTTCCCATATTGTCTTTGAACTATCAGTACTCGTTTTGAAATTCTTTGGATAATTATTATCGAATTGAATCTTGAATTTGAGTCTTGAATCATTTTGCGAATTCCTTTGTTTGTTCCTTGAGTGACCTTAGTGAGATCTTGAAAGCTCACCCTTATTTGATTCCTTTCTGTAGGTAACAAACACCAGTAGATTGCTCGGGTATGGGTTTGAGCCTGAGTGAGATTCTGAAGTGCCTACCACTATTTTGAGTAGTAAGACCCCTGCGTGGGTCTGTACAATTGGCTGTAAAGAACTTAATTTAGTAGTTTAAGTTTTTATGATTTTTAGACTGTATATTTTGGAGAAATTGACTTACGGTATATATTAGAAGCTTTGAATTTTGTATCAGAATAACGTCTGAGATGGTGTGATGTGGTAGGTTAATATTCCGGGAGTTCGGGGCGTCGGAGCTCCGGATTTCTGGGTCGTTACAGACGCCCAGTACTGTTGGTCGTGGTCACACTTCTACAATATTTTTATCCCAAGGTGAGATTCTAGGTCCAAGTCAGTGGGACAAATTTTGAGCGCAGTATACTGTTTGAGTTGTTACCGGATTGAATCATTAATATGTTATTTTTATGCTATAAGATCTTTATGCCCCATTTTCATAGGTGTTGTTATAAGTGTAGACACCCCATTCTTATATTTATTTTTAATTAAATAATTATTAGACTTTATTGTTAATTAGAGTTTATTATTGACCTTAAGCCTTGTAATATGATTTAATTAACTAATTTGGTCCAGTCAAGTCCAGTTGTCAAGGTCATAAGTCCATTAGTCCATTAGTCAAGTCCAGTTGTTTTGTCCAATTTAGCAATCCATCTAGTGGTCCAGTCAATAAGTGGGCTCAGTCCAGTCCAGGTGTCTAGATTTTATTTTATTTTATTTTGTCTTAGTAATTTAGAAAATTATTCTGTGAATTATTCCTGATGGAATGGATTAAATCAATGACTTATATGAGTTAGTAAGATGAATCCCGAGTCTTGTACATCCCATCTGCAAAATCAGAGATTATTACCAAATTAGAGTTAGATAATGCCTCAATATTTGGAAAATATTTTTATAAAATTATGGGATGCATTGGCCGGTTTTTCGAAAAATCGGCCGGTTAGTTGGCTTTTTCTCAATCTGCGATTTTTATTAAAGATTCTGACTTATCTCCAGCTCGCACTTTGGCATAGCCAATCTTATCAGTTCTGGCACCCCAAAGGTCTATAAATAGGCTCCTTAGCCTTCATTTTTAGGGTCTCAGTTTAATTAAGCTTATTCTCCCTAGAGCTCGTGGAGTGGTATATCATCTCTCCTGAGAACTTAGCCATCCATACTCGCATAAAAGTTATTTAATTTGTTGTGTCGTGGATCCTTCGGAAAGTGCTCCCGAGTCATCAAGACAGGCAAATTCCAAGGTAACTTTTAGCAGTTTTCTATTCCAGTTAATCATTATAGAATTATCTCCCATTTCCCGCAATCGTATTTTCTATTAGAGAAATAAGAAATAATTTTTTCAATTCTCAGTCAAAGTCTAAGATCGAAATGTAGATTGCTCTCCATAAGATAAGAATCGAACTACGGTGGTTTTAATTCCAGTTAGTCTAACCGGATACGTAGGCAATTCGACCCCCGATGTGGAGTTAAAGCCAAACATATGAAAATAAACTTAGGGTTAGTATTATTGCATATTTACATTTTACATGTTTTAAAGGCCAAAATTCCATAGAAAATGAAGTAGAGACCAGAAGGGTATGATAAGTGCCAAACACCTTCTGGCTGTATAACTTAGTACCCGAGACCATTTCCTTGTTTTCGATAGATTAGTTAGTGTTTGGACATTTTAGGGTCATTTCCTGGTTTTTTTTCTTCTTCTTATTTTTCCTTTTTCGTAATTAAGTTAGATGGAGACTCCAATTAAAATACTTCTGGGGAAATTTTCGAGGCGGTTTGCTATAGTGGCAACTCTGCTAGGTACTAAAAACTAAGAGGACTTGAAAAGTTTTCTAATGATTTTTGGCTCATTGTATTTTCTTTGTATTGTATGAAATGTACAATGTGATTAACTGTGGTTCCTATGCTCTTATTTCATGCCCCACACATGCATATGTCTGTCCCTAACTCACCCACTTGAGGGCAACGGTTGAAGCCCTTGAACCTTCTGGTTTTGAGGCAATCTTTCGACTGTGCCTTCAGCTCCATGGCCTCAGACTAAAGGGACCTCCTGGTTTCTTGGTATATTAAACGGGTTGTACACATAATGATGATCGCCCATTATTAACTACCTGAGTTACAAGTGGGAGGTACATGATACAGTCGAGTCCAAGGAGTTACCTTATACCGATATTGAGAGAGAAACTACACACCTAGACCACTCATTGTTCTACCCTTTTTTGGGAGGATACCTGTATTGGGCTATGGCATGTTGGCAGGGAAACCGGCCAATATTTTGTAAGCTAACTAGTAATCTCACAAATGAGGGGAGACTCTGACTAACTGGCCAATTTACCGCGCTCCTAACCAGACGATTAGTCAGTAAGTGAATTGCTGGAAAGAATTTGAAACTGACTGGTTTCTACCTAATCCAACCCATTGACCAACCGGCGGTTTATCCACCCGGATGACCGAATGGTTAGTAAGAGATTTTCCTTCCCATAGAATTTCCAGATACAAAACCCTACCTCATTGACCAACCGGCCGGTTTATTTAGCTCGATGATTGGACAGTTAGTCAGAACTTTTCTTTCCCATAAAATTGCCAGAAACAAATTTTTTACTTCATTGACCAATTTTTGTTTTATCGAAAAATTATGTTTTAACCTTACACTAATTTAGTTAGGGTCTCTTCCTAATATTATAAGGTTGTAGGTGAATTTGGGAAAAATAACTAAAGTGTGGGGGTTTTTAGTAAATCTTTCGGTTAGCGTAAACATATTTAAGGAGACCTATGGGCCATTCCCAGAATTTTTTGCCTTTCTTTTTTTTACGTGAAATCTAGAGAGAGAGGGAGAAAGAAGAGAGCAGCTAGGGCAAATTTCTTAGGCAGGATTCTTTATTATTTTCTCTCCAGTTTCATCCATTATTAGGTGTGTATAAATTATAAGGTGTGGTTTTGTGTGTGTTTTAGAGGGGTTTTAAGTGTAATGTGCGTGCACCGTCAGAGAGAGTGTTTTGTGAGTGTGTGTTTTGCACGGTGAAGGTGCATGAGGGAGAGAGGCTATTGTGAGGCAGCATGTATGTGAAGTGTATGTGTGTGTAGTGTTGTGATGTGGGTGTGTGTTTGATGGTGTAGTGGGTGGATGCATATATGATATGGTTGTGTGCGTGTTTAGGCCATTGGTGCGCGGCATACTGTATGCGTGTGTAGTTGTGTGTGTTAGCAACCAAGTGTGCATGTGTGTGTCTGTGTGTTTATTAGGTACATGTGTGGAAGTATGGTGGGTTTGTGTGTGTAAGGGGAAGGGGGAGAAGCTGTTGAGGGAGGGTGTGGTGTAACTGTGTATGTGTAGTGGTGTGTATATGTGTGTGGCTGTAGGGTATAGGTGTGTGTGAATTAGGGGGTGTGTGTGTATAAGTCTGTATATAGGTGTGTGCATAAAGGGAAGTTGTAATATCCCTGTTGTTGTTTAAAAAAAATTAAAATAAAAAATATTTTAATTATTATTTAATTAAAAAAAACTTGGTCTGATTTTGTGGCTGCCTTTTTAAGAGGGAATGACACTTCATTTTTTCAAGAGGTGGAGTTGTGTGCATGTGAAGTAAAGTGGAGGATGAGGTGGCATGAGAAAGCTTATCAAGGACAGCTGTTTGAGGGAGAATTACGGAAAATACAGAGGGAATCTCGGGGTACTTTCGTCTGAGAAGTTGTAGAGAAAAGAGATATGAAGAAAAGAAAAGAAACATAGTTTGATTTGTTTAAGAGTTGAAAGAGTTATCGATCACCAAAGTCAGGCAAAAATCAGCTTGTAGTGTGCGGAACAACTGATTGAGAGGGAAATTGAGGAAAATTCAGGAAGAATTTCGTGAAAGGCTGAACATAGAAGTTATAGAAGGGAGAGAAATAAAGAATTTTCACAAAATAGAAGGCATTTTCGTGGAGAAACAAAAAAGTTATGAGTCTTCAAATTGAGGTAAAAACCAGCTTTGTGTGTGTGTGTGTATTGTTGGTGTTTTGATATGTGTTCTTGATAGAAATTAGGGCTGAAATGATTATGTTGTGATATGATTTCATGTTAAATGAAGTTATGGAGATAGATCGATGTAAATGAAGTAAAATTAAAGTGGTTTAAGGGGGAGACTTGAAGTGGAATTAAATGACTAATGATATATGTTGGCATAATACGCATGTGTGAGTGAAGAAGGGGGGGGGGGGGGGTCCTTTTGGGGGGGCAAACCTGAAGAACGCAGCTGTGAGTGTGGGAAGTGATGAAAATTTGTAAATTTGATCTAAAAGTGGTGAATAGGGACTGTAACTGTCGCTAAAAGTCTTGTTCCCTAATTATTTTTAAACTTTATTTTTGAAACATGGTTTTAAGCTAGAATTTGGCCAAACCCAAAAGCAAAACTCCTATTCTTTTTGGAAGATCTATTCTCTGTAAATGTTTGGGATTTTTATGAGTTTTCTAAGGATATTTAATATATTTATCTTTAAAATAGGGTTTCAAAATTTTAAAAATAACAAATCGATGTATTTGAATCTAAAAATTTTATGAGGATTTTATGCACATGAGACACTTCAGTATCTAAAATTTCATGATATTTTGATGCCGAGTGTAATTTTTACCAAACTTGGTTTCCTAGCGCTCGGTTTGGCTATCCAGATGGGATTTCCGAGCAAAAATTTCATCCAATGACTTTTCAGTCAAAAATTTTAGTTTATATTATTTTAAAAAGACATTTTGAGCCAATTTGAAGTGTTTATTGGTGTAAGAGTTGGCAGAGGGTGTTTAAGAAATTTTACCTAAGCTCAGGGGTGTTTTGGTAATTTTTCGCACCCAATGATGAATTTTGTGGAAACTCATGGTTAAGTAGCAAGAAGTGTAAAAAATGAGGAATTTGAGCTTAAATAGGTACAAGAAGGATGGTAGTGTGATTGATGCACTTTATGGGCTAGGGCGAATCCGGTTAACGTATTAGCCGTGATAAGTACAATAAGTGGCACGGGGAGGGTAAGGTTGTGTCTTTTGTATTTTTAGAGCTGTCTAACAAGAAGGATTTTTCTGGATAGGTGATCCCGTTGTTGAAAGAAAAATCCAGAAGCGAGGACTTCATCGGCTATAAAGCCAAACAAGTAAGGATAATGCGGTTCCATTATGCTATTCATTGTTTTGTTTAGCATACCATATTGATGATGTGTTGAACTCATATATTTATGCTTGAACACCGGTTGATCTTAATTATGTCCCAGTATTCCTTGTTGACTTGTGCTGTTGAGGACTTAAGGTAGAATAAATTCCCTTAGTCCGCTCGATAATGAGCCTAAAACGTTGTTGAAGACTTATGATTGAAAACACTGTCTAAGTCCACTCCTTTGATAAAAACCGCCCTCCTTAATCTGGGCAAGACTGAGATGAACATTCTGTATGAAGGGGCATCAATAAGTGGAGGGCCAATGAAGAGAAGTAACTGGCAGTCAGTGAAAAAGAAAGTAACTGACCAAAAGGATGAAGCGCTAGAGTCTGTTGTGTCGTGTCGAGTCAAGCATGCATTGCAATTGATTTTATTTGATGTTGCTGAATTTATTGTCTTGTTATTCTCATGATGATTATTTGTGTTAGCACTTGCATAGTCCATGAGTCTGTCCAAGTGGAAATGATGATGTTCTCTTGGGCTTGAGCCGCTCAGTCTGAACAAAGATGATGTACCAAGGTGATTGCAAATGTTTGTTCTTGGCATCCTTAAATCCATTGCCTTCGTTGAGAATTAATAATCGATTCTCCGATAATTACAAAAGGGTTGTACGTTGTACTCCTCGTATTATCCTTACTAGGCGACTTGTGCTCATTCCTTATCTTATGTGTTTTTCAGGTACTAGGTTTGTACAAGGAGAAACTTGGAAGATTTTTCCTTCTTTAGGGCCAAACCCTGTACCTATGAATCCTCAAATTCAAACTCTAGTTTCTTTATTTATTCCAATCCAATCCTTCATCTTTTTGTGCACGTGTGTGAGCATATACTTATAGTACACACTAACATAGAAATTTAACAAGTGGTCACTAATTAAAGACATAGAAAAATAATAGTTTAGTAACATCAATATTTGAAATTTAGTTCCTAAGGGACTCTAACAAATGTTCTAACATTCTAGCCTTACTGAAGACATAAGAGCTAAACATCAACAATCTTCAGGCTCCTCAAGAATCTTCCAAGGTGGGGCACCTTGTCTTGGCTGGACTCTGAAGCCTCTTTGGCCTCCTCACTAGGCTCCTCCATAACCTCGGGCTCAGCTTCCTATACTTTCATTTCTTCTTCGTCACCCCCTCCATAGTCCTCTTCCTTGGCAGCTCAGTATGACTTTTGGGTTGGTGGCAATGGAGGGGATTGATCCTTCCTTTTGCTTCTGGTTTTTGCTTACTTGCCCTTGGATGGTGCCGACACCGGTTTAAGCTTTTTCTCACATTTCTGAATCACAGCTACATTATTCACACACTTGCCCTTGCGAATGACTGGGGTCGCCCTATGGGTAACAGTAGCAGCAGGAGCAGCAAGGGCTAGGAACTCTGTAGAGCTTGGTCAGCTGCTCGATCCACCTTCCAAAGGCGGCCTCGAGGGAGTGAGAATAGGCATCTCCGTAGCCTCGTTTGAGGGTCCATACACTGATAATATGTCCCAGTAGCTGGATACCATGCCTTTAAGGCTATGGATCATCCTGCAAGCATCTCTGAGTAGGGAACATGAGACCTGCATCGAGAAGAAAGCACAAAGTCAAAATTTCACAGGAATGGAAAAATAATAAGATAAGGTAAAGTCTAGATATTACCGTATGGATCTGGGCTAAAACTTTGAGCCTAAAGACCTCAGAGTCTTTCTTTGGTCGCGGGACAGGCTCATGCTCCTTGATCTTCCCTTTCAGGTAGATCGACACCATCCATCAAGGGAATAGAAAACCCATTGATGCCAAGGAAAGTGGGTTCGTACTTACGTGGAGGTGCCACAAAGGCTGCACTCCGAGTCAGCTTCCAAGTATGTTGATGTGAGACACAGCAAGGGTGGAACAAGGGCAGAGACCAAGGGCTTCCCAGACAGAGCTTGAGGGTGGCAGTGCTGCGAGGGCGATAGCGCAGGATGAATACACGATGACAGTCACAGTCCGATGCTTAGGTCCAGAGTCAGGGTGCTGTATGTTTCTCTCTCTAGAATTCTAGAGTGAGAAAGTGAAAATGTTCTGAAAATGTCCAAATGTTATATATCCCTCAAATGAATTCTTAAGACCTCTATTTATAGAGATTGAGATGATGATGTCATTAACCGACACGTGGCGCTCCCTGGGAGTGACACGTCACCGGGGGGTCCACGAGTGCCGGTGCTCCATGGACTGTCAGATCGCATATTCAACCGGCCTGCTCCTCACAGCGTCGCTCTGTCTGTCTGGAAAGACTGGCTCCCACCGCATCGGTGTGGCCAGAGAACCCCCTTGATCTAGCCTCCAATCCAAGCCCTTGCGGAGTCCCACAGGCCTGGCAGCGGTGGGGAAGACCCGACGCCCAACTGCCAGGTGAACTAGGTGCGATGCCCTCCGAAGACCTGCTCCCGTCTCGGAGTGACCCGGGGGTCATAGTCCCTAGGGGTGCCGACGCAAGCCCCCAGTGCCGGAGCACGTAGGCCAGTCACGCAGGCACCCTGACGGAGATAGTGTCCCGGAGGAGTCGTCTATTCCGCAGGCCAAGGTAGCATCCCGGAGGAGCCGTCTACCCGGCCGGCCAAGGTAGCATCCCGGAGGAGCCGTCTACCTGGCGGAAGGGGAGTTGAAGAGCTCCCTGGCAGAGATAGTGTCCCGGAGGAGTCGCCTATCCCCGCGGGTGAGTCCTTATGCCGGAGCACTTGGAGCGAGTCAAGGTAGCATCCCGGAGGAGCCGTCTACCCGACTGGCCGAGGTAGCATCCCGGAGGAGCCGTCTACCTGGCGGAAGGGGAGTTGAAGAGCTCCCTGGCAGAGATAGTGTCCCGGAGGAGTCGCCTATCCCCGCGGGTGAGTCCTTGTGCCGGAGCACTCGGAGCATGTCAAGGTAGCATCCCGGAGGAGCCGTCTACCCGACTGGCCGAGGTAGCATCCCGGAGGAGCCGTCTACCTGGCGGAAGGGGAGTTGAAGAGCTCCCTGGCAGAGATAGTGTCCCGGAGGAGTCGCCTATCCCCGCGGATGATGTACACTCCGAAGAGTGGGTTGAAGCATGTTCCATGACCAAGGCAAGGTACGCATGGTGTGATGAATGAGTGTGGTGCCCGGGGGCATGATGACATGATTGTGGCGCATGGGCGCGATGAAGTGCGTAAGGTGTCGGGGGCACGTTTATGTCAATTGTGGCGCATGGGCACGACAGAGTGAGTATGGTGCCGGGGGCACGTTGGTGGCGGTGGTGGCGCATGGGCGGGACATAGTACGTATAGTGCCGGGGGTACGTTTGTGTCAATGGTGGCGCATGGGCACGATAGAGTGCGTATGGTGCGGGGGGCACGATAGTGTGACAGAGAGCCTGGGGGCACGGCTGTATCAGCGATGCAGCGCATGGGCGCGACGAAGTGTTGGAGTGTGACGCCCGGACGTCGGTGACGGGGGTCACGGAGACCACGTTCGGGCGACGGATGATGAGCGTCGTGGAGTTGTGTCTGGGCGACGGGGTCGCGGAGTTGTGTCCGGGCGACGAGGGTTGCAGAGTTGTGTCCGGGTGACGGGGGTCGCGGAGTTGTGTCCGGGCGACGTGGTCGCGGAGTTGTGTCCGGGCGACGGGAGGTTGCAGGACGGATGTCGCGAGGTTGATGTACGAACGTCCGTAAGGTGATGCACGACGGAGGTCGCGAGGTTGATGTACGAACGTCCGTAAGGTGATGCACGACGGATGTCGCGAGGTTGATGTACGAACGTCCGTAAGGTGATGCACGACGGACGTCGCGAGGTTGATGTACGAACGTCCGTAAGGTGATGCACGACGGACGTTGCGAGGTTGATGTACGAACGTCCGTAAGGTGATGCACGACGGACGTCGCGAGGTTGATGTACGAACGTCCGTAAGGTGATCCACGACGGACGTCGCGAGGTTGATGTACGAACGTCCGTAAGGTGATGCACGACGGACGTCGCGAGGTTGACGTCCGGATGACGGGCGAAGGGCGTCGCGAAGGATGCAAGGCCTCTTGAAGAGAAGTGAAGGTGCTAAGGATAGAGGCCAAAGGCCAACCCTTGGGGGCAGGCCAAGGCCAACCCCAAGGGAAGGCCGAGGCCGACCACAAGGGGGAGGCCGAGGCCGACCCCAAGGGGAAGACCAAGGCCGAGGCCTACTCCAAAGGGAAGGCCAAGGCCGAGGCCGACCCCAAGGGGGAGGCCAAGGCCAACCTCCTTGGGCAAGTGCCATGGCGCATCGACGGACAACGTACGAAGTGCGACGGTCGAAGCGTGATGCGGCGTCACACGATGATGAGTTTCTTGGCGACGAAGTCGCGTAGAAGAAGTAAGAAGTGCACGTGACTTGAGCGTGCACGCTTTGACCGGTTGTGAGCGTTGAAAATGTCTGTTGCTTGTGCGGACGTGTCATGCAAAATGGGACCGCAGTGGGCCTTTGGGTGCGACCAGAATAGGTTGGGAACATAAGCCCCCTGCGTGTGGTGTGCGCGGAGGGGCAACCCGAGCGGGCACCGCACGCATAAACACTTAGCAAGATTTTATGTTGTTTGGCCGGAGTGCTGTTGAGGTCGTCAATGCATGATGATGAAGAGTAGGTGGCTCGAGGCACCTCGTGCACCACCTACGAAAGTCTTGGGATGCTTGGGTGTTGACACCAGGGCATGATGATAGGGCGCAGGGGCGCGAGCATGTAAGCGGCGCCCGGGCGACGGACGACGGGTGTCGCGGAAACGTCACCCGGGCGATGGGCGACAAGCGTCGTGGAGACGGCGCACGGGCGCTGGCGACGGGGGTCGCGGAGACAGTGCACGGGCACTGACGACGGGCGTCGCGGAGACGGCGCTCGGGCGATGGATGACGAGTGTCGAATAATGAGTTGGAGGAGGTGGTTCGAGCTACCTCGCGCACCACCTACCAAAGATGTTGATGTCGAGGGACATCGTCATGAAGGGCGCGATAAGGGCGCGGTCGGACGTCGTGATGCGGGGGCAGTCCGCGACGGGCGCATGTGCGCGGGCAATGCACGTCGGTCTATGTTGCAAAAAAAAAAAAAAAAAAATTTTTTGAAGTTGCCGGCCGAGGATGTCGGTGCTCGGTCGTTGGGTGAATGCGGACAAGCCGAAGTTGGCGGGTAGACTTGGGTGTGGTGACCGAAGGGAAGAGGTTATGGGTTTGAAGAAAATAAGAGATGGAGGGGTTCTTGAAGGTGATGGTCATGGCTTTGGGAAGGCCAAAAATAGGTGGCCTTGATGGTGGCCAAAGGGTGGAGGGTCGGCTTCGGGGTTGGCAAAGAAAGAAGGGGGGGCGAGGCCGAGGGTGTGGTAGTGAGGTTGACCATGGGTGAAGAAAAAGAGATGAAGGTTGAAATATGGGTGAAGGTGGTGGCCTTGGGTGTGGCGTGAAGGTTGCGGTGTGGGGGAAGGGAAGAGAGGGAAAGGTAAGGGGAATGAGGGAGGGGGGAAGGAGAGGGGCGGGGTCGGCCTAGGGGAGGGGGTTGGGGTGGCCGAGGCCGAAGTAGGGGATGGGGAAGATGGAGGGGAAAAGGGAAGGGGGAAGAAGGGGGAGGAAGGGTGTTGGCGGCGGCGGTGGGGTACCGGGGTGGCCGAGGCCGAGGGGTAGGGGGAGGGGAAGGAAGGGGAAGGAGGGAAGGGGGAAGGAGAGGGGCGGGGAGGTTGGATGGGCCGAGGCCGAGGTAGGTGATGGCGCGGGGGAGGAAGGGGGGGTTGGGCCGAGGCCGAAGGGTGGGTGAGGCCGAGGCCGAGGGAGGGGCGGGGGATGATGGGGAGGAGGGAGGAGAGGAGAGAGGAAGGGGGGAGGTCGACCTTGGGGAGGGGGGTGGGGAGGCCGAGGCCCAAGGAGGGGAGGGGGAAGAGTGAAGGGGAGAAAGGAAGGGAAGAGGAGAGGAAGAAGGGGGCGGCGGCGGCGGTGGGGTGTCGTGGGGAGGAGGGGCGGGGAGGAGGGCGGGGGAGAGAAGGGAGGAGAGTGGAGGGAAGGGGCGAGGCCGATGAGGTCGGCGTCGGCCGGGGAGATGGTGGGCAGGAGGCCGCTGGGCGGCGACGGCGCATGGAGGGCTGGGCGGCGGCGGCTGGAAGAGAGAAAGAGAAAGAGATGAGGAAGAATTAGGTTTAGAAAATTAGGGTGTGGGAGGGAAAGAAAGGCGCGGGTTGGGTCGCGGTCGGTCTCAGCACTGAGAGAGAATGGGCGCGGGTCAGGGGCGCGCGGGTCGGTTCGGGTTCGCGGGTAGGGTTCTTCCCAGATTTTTTTGAAATTCAAATTCGAATAAAATAATAATAAATTTTTTTTTGAGACAGCCCTAAAGAGGGAGCCCCCAAGAAGATTTTCACAATTTGCAAGATGAGAGTGAGAGAAATTGGATGGGAGAAAGATGAAGCTTTTTTTTCATGAGAAAGAGAGAAGTTGTTTATGAAGTGGGGAAAGGGTGATGGGGTGTTGGATGGTGAGGGAGGAGAGGAAAATGTGAGAGGGAGAGTGATGAGAGCATGAATGTGGGGAGCATGTGGGGAGATGAAAAACTTAAAAAAATTTCTAAGTGTTGAAATTTTATTTTTTTTTGAGTTCGGGCAAGGAAGCTAAGGGGAGGCCGTTGAGGGTGGTCATTGATCACCGGTTGCGAAAAAAAATGAAATTTTTTTTCTAAGTGTTGGAAAAGTGAATGTTGGATGATGATGCGACCGTAGTAGCGCGGCTCGAGCCACCCCGCGCACCACGTACCAAGTCATTGCAATGTGAGACCGAAGGGATTGGGAAGGGGTGAAGCCCCCAAGGGAGTGGGTGATGGCAAGAAGGGTGATATCAATAGACTTGTGCAAGATCAATGTAGCTTGAAAATTTTCTAAGTCTGGAAAATGTAACTTCATTGATAACGAAGGATAGGCAACATGCCTTGATACATGGGTATGGAAACTTGCAAAATGAACGAAAAAATTACAAGTGTGGAAAATGCACTAAGGCATGCCCTTATGTCCCGTACTTAGAGTTTGAGCTCTCCGGACGCAATCTTGTCGGCGAAGACAAACTTGAGGCCCCTGCACCACTTGAGGCCATGACCGACCTTTCGATGATAGGGGCAGTAGTTGTGATGGGCTAAGTCTTCCGAGGTAGGTTCACTGTCGACATTGGGCAGGGTTATGGCATTGTCGTCGATCCATGTCTCGAGGAGATCTCTAACAGTCTTCAAGTCACACGGGTATTCCGGGGCAGGCATCGGCTGCCCTCTCTTGTCAGGACGCCCATCCCTTCCTTGGGACTGACGCTTGCGGTTGTTGTCGTCGTTACTAGCTGCTTCCGTCGTCGTGGCCAAGGCAATATGAGGTTGGGGCTTTGGAGTCTTTGACGGACCAACCGAGTCATAGGTGCGTCGTGCAGCTTCCTTGAGATGTCCCCAAGACCGAAGCTGGAGGTTTTCAAGGTAGACTCTGTAGGTGTCCTTCATGTTCTTGATGCAAATGGGCACAAGGGTTTCATCCTTGCTGAAGTCAGTGCACTCCAAGCACTTGTGATGAAATCGTGTAACATAGGTGTTGAGGTCTTCGCCGGGGTTCTGGCGGATTCCGGCGATGTCAACGATGGTCACACGTTCCGTCTCATAGTGAAACTTGTCAAGGAAGAGCTGGACCATGTCGGACCATGAGTGGATAGTACTGTCAGGAATCTGATGATACCAAGAGTAGGCGAGGCCAGTCAGGGACTTGTGAAATTCCCGAAGCTTCAAAGTGTCGTCTTCCCCGTAGTACTCGAGGGAGCGAGCAAAATGGGTGAGGTGCTCGCAGGCATTGCCTTCTTTTCTGTTGAACAAGGTGAAGGATGGTTGCTTGTACTTGACGGGGTAAGGCTTGGTAGCGAGGCTGCCAGAGTAGGGAGCATGGCCTGACAGCTTAGAAGGGGTGTGGGGTAAGGATGACTGCTTGAGACGGTGAAGAAGGGCATCAAGGTCATGCTTGGTGACGTACGACGCATGTGAGGGCTTGTGCCCTGTCGTGATGATTCGAGCACCAGAGCCCCCAGACGGTACAACCTGAGGCATTGAGGGGATGACGATGGTAGAGAGGAGGTGGAGGTGGTGAGGAACTTGATGGTGCATGGCTTGTACATGGGTAGTGTCAGCTGCTGAAGGCCGGTCGTCAGGAAAGGTCGACTGGAGTAAGCCGGGGGAATGACTTGTGTTTAGGTTTCGACTAGTTATGTTCGGGTTAGGCTCCATCTCAATTGATTCGTGAGTCTCCGAAGTGCTTCGAGCAAGGGTAATGCGTGGCGCCGGGGGCTGAGGTGCCGCGAGTCCTACTGTCGAGGGCCCGGAGGACCAAGGCAGCGGTGGTCGTGACACTGGGACCTGAGCAGTGTCCAAAACTAGCCCAGGCCTTGAAGGTTGGATATGAGCAGGAGGGGCCAAACCTGGATCTTGGGATAACACGGGGTGAGTAATGGGCACAGGGTGCGGAGCTCTAAGGCTTTGGGAAATCGGTGATTGTGAAGTCAAGACTTGGATTGATTTTTGCATTTCCACCATGGCTGTCATAAGAGTGGCTATAGTAGGCGAAAACTGCTGGATGGCCGCATTGACTGCAACTTGTATGTCAGGTGCGGTAGTTTGTGGCTGGTCTTGGGGACGCACAGCACTGGTCCCCTCTTGTTCACCAGAGTGGTCCTCTTCTTGCACGGCATGGATAAGGCCCTGGCTGGCAGCCCTCGTAACTTTTCGTTGTCTAGGCATGGAGACTGAGTGCGGAAGATAGACAGACTGCAGTACGATGCTCACCTCCCCAGCGGAGTCGCCAAAATGATGCCAAGGAAAGTGGGTTCGTACTTACGTGGAGGTGCCACAAAGGCTGCAGTCCGAGTCAGCTTCCAAGTATGTTGATGTGAGACACAGCAAGGGTGGAACAAGGGCAGAGACCAAGGGCTTCCCAGACAGAGCTTGAGGGTGGCAGTGCTGCGAGGGCGATAGCGCAGGATGAATACACGATGACAGTCACAGTCCGATGCTTAGGTCCAGAGTCAGGGTGCTGTATGTTTCTCTCTCTAGAATTCTAGAGTGAGAAAGTGAAAATGTTCTGAAAATGTCCAAATGTTATCTATCCTTCTAATGAATTCTCAAGACCTCTATTTATAGAGATTGAGATGATGATGTCATTAACCGACACGTGGCGCTCCCCGGGAGTGACACGTCACCGGGGGGTCCACGGGTGCCGGTGCTCCATGGACTGTCAGATCGCATATTCAACCGGCCTGCTCCTCACAGCGTCGCTCTGTCTGTCTGGAAAGACTGGCTCCCACCGCATCGGTGTGGCCAGAGAACCCCCTTGATCTAGCCTCCAATCCAAGCCCTTGCGGAGTCCCACAGGCCTGGCAGCGGTGGGGAAGACCCGACGCCCAACTGCCAGGTGAACTAGGCGCGATGCCCTCCGAAGACCTGCTCCCGTCTCGGAGTGACCCGGGGGTCATAGTCCCTAGGGGTGCCGACGCAAGCCCCCAGTGCCGGAGCACGTAGGCCAGTCACGCAGGCACCCTGACGGAGATAGTGTCCCGGAGGAGTCGCCTATTCCGCAGGCCGAGGTAGCATCCCGGAGGAGCCGTCTACCCGGCCGGCCAAGGTAGCATCCCGGAGGAGCCGTCTACCTGGCGGAAGGGGAGTTGAAGAGCTCCCTGGCAGAGATAGTGTCCCGGAGGAGTCGCCTATCCCCGCGGGTGAGTCCTTATGCCGGAGCACTCGGAGCGAGTCAAGGTAGCATCCCGGAGGAGCCGTCTACCCGACTGGCCGAGGTAGCATCCCGGAGGAGCCGTCTACCTGGCGGAAGGGGAGTTGAAGAGCTCCCTGGCAGAGATAGTGTCCCGGAGGAGTCGCCTATCCCCGCGGGTGAGTCCTTGTGCCGGAGCACTCGGAGCATGTCAAGGTAGCATCCCGGAGGAGCCGTCTACCCGACTGGCCGAGGTAGCATCCCGGAGGAGCCGTCTACCTGGCGGAAGGGGAGTTGAAGAGCTCCCTGGCAGAGATAGTGTCCCGGAGGAGTCGCCTATCCCCGCGGATGATGTACACTCCGGAGAGTGGGTTGAAGCATGTTCCATGACCAAGGCAAGGTGCGCATGGTGTGATGAATGAGTGTGGTGCCCGGGGGCATGATGACATGATTGTGGCGCATGGGCGCGACAGAGTGCGTAAGGTGCCGGGGGCACGTTGGTGTCAATGGTGGCGCATGGGCGCGACCTAGTGTGTAGTGTCGGGGGCACGGTAGTGTCAATGGTGGCGCATGGGCGCGACAGAGTGCGTATAGTGCCGGGGGCACGGTAGTGTGACAGAGAGCCTGGGGGCACGGCTGTATCAGCGGCGCGGTGCATGGGCGCGGCGAAGTGTTGGAGTGTGACGCCCGGACGTCGGTGACGGGGGTCACGGAGACGACGTCCGGGCGACGGATGATGAGCGTCGTGGAGTTGTGTCTGGGCGACGGGGTCGCGGAGTTGTGTCCGGGCGACGGGGGTCGCGGAGTTGTGTCCGGGCGACGGGGTCGCGGAGTTGTGTCCGGGCGACGTGGTCGCGGAGTTGTGTCCGGGCGACGGGAGGTTGTTGCAGGACGGATGTCGCGAGGTTGATGTACGAACGTCCGTAAGGTGATGCACGACGGATGTCGCGAGGTTGATGTACGAACGTCCGTAAGGTGATGCACGACGGACGTCGCGAGGTTGATGTACGAACGTCCGTAAGGTGATGCACGACGGACGTCGCGAGGTTGATGTACGAACGTCCGTAAGGTGATCCACGACGGACGTCGCGAGGTTGATGTACGAACGTCCGTAAGGTGATATACGACGGACGTCGCGAGGTTGATGTACGAACGTCCGTAAGGTGATGCACGACGGACGTCGCGAGGTTGACGTCCGGATGACGGGCGAAGGGCGTCGCGAAGGATGCAAGGCCTCTTGAAGAGAAGTGAAGGTGCTAAGGATAGAGGCCAAAGGCCAACCCTTGGGGGCAGGCCAAGGCTAACCCCAAGGGAAGGCCGAGGCCGACCACAAGGGGGAGGCCGAGGCCGACCACAAGGGGGAGGCCGAGGCCGACCACAAGGGGGAGGCCGAGGCCGACCCCAAGGGGAAGGCCAAGGCCGAGGCCGACCCCAAGGGGGAGGCCAAGGCCAACCTCCTTGGGCAAGTGCCATGGCGCATCGACGGACAACGTGCGAAGTGCGACGGTCGAAGCGTGATGCGGCGTCGCACGATGATGAGTTTCTTGGCGACGAAGTCGCGTAGAAGAAGTAAGAAGTGCACGTGACTTGAGCATGCACGCTTTGACCGGTTGTGAGCGTTGAAAATGTCTGTTGCTTGTGCGGACGTGTCATGCAAAATGGGACCGCAGTGGGCCTTTGGGTGCGACCAGAATAGGTTGGGAACACCCTTGACCACATCATCCTCTTTCTTCCCCTTGGCTTTCTTCTCCCAGGCTGCCCTCTCCTTTTGGATCTTCTTCAACAATCCAAAATAAGGAGAGGCGCCAGATCTTCTCACACAAGTGCCTCGTAAGTCTGAGGATCGTTCGACTGCCACAGGGAGGACATTGAAATTCCCCTAAGTAAGGTCTACTTCAGTCCCCTATCCAGCTCCAAGGTGTACTACATATCCTCAGGAGGGGCAGTAAAAATCCTAAAGCCTATGGCCTCCAGATGGTGCTTAAGAAGCACCCTATCTCATATGTAGAACTCCTCTTGCGAGGGTCCCACCAACAACATTTGGGGTCAGGTACGGTCCAACTCCTCAACATAATCTTCCACCTTATTCCACCACCGAGATAGGGATTCTTGAGATGAAAAAGAAAAAAAGTGAGAATTCGATGAACATGCTTAGAAGAAAAATTGTAAAATTGTGTAGTTGCTTACTGGGCACTCTCTCAAATCGTTGAAGCTGTCTTGGCGTACGAATTTCGAGACCGCAGCCCATTTATTCCTGTAGTTCCACTAGTATCATTGTCGGTGTAGTCTCAGCAGTGAAATCCTCCCCCAGGCGAGGAGCGCGAGAACCAAGAACCTCAAAAACCCCAAAGTCTTTGACTAACCGACCGATTTTTGTGGTGAAATTTCAAAAAATTTACAAAACCTGCTAACTAACCAGCCAGGTTTCGATCTAAAATTTCAAAATTTCAAATCTCTCATCGGTCAATGCATACTTGTGTGCATGTTGTGCTTCGAATGTTTGCGCCATCAATACAATTTATTTGTGTTTGCCTGCCTGCGTATTCAGCATGTTCATTAGCCTAAGGGCTTTTTTATCCAGCATCTGGGTGCTTGTATGCCTACCTGTTGCATTTTCGATATCTTATCCTTGGGTTAGTTCATGGCCAACATTTTTTTTTTCAAATCTTTTGCTTTGTTCAAAGGTTCTTGTACAATGTAAGGCCAATGCAGGATTCTGTGAATTGATTTCCTTATATTCAAAGACCAACTGCTTCAAAGCATTGTTTGCAGCGATTATGAGTTAAATTTTTACTTTGTTCATCGACCCTTTCGAATTGATTCGAGGGCTCCGATAATGTTTAGAGTTATTTTCATTTTTGTCCTTCGACCCTCTCAAATCGATTTGAGGGCTCCAATAACGGTCAAAATCATTTTCATCTTGTATGTCGACCCTTTCAAATTGATTTGGGGCCTCCGGCACAGACCAGATTCTTCTGCATGTCTAGACGATCCTTGAAAATTGGTTAGGGGCTCCGATATCTAAACTCGACTTTTGTCTATCGACCATTCGAATCGATTTGGTGGCTCCAGTAACAGGCAAGTAATTTTTCTTCGATACGTCGTTTGTCATCCCTTTCGAATCGATTCGAGGGCTCCGGTAATGGACGGGTTTGCTGTTACTTTAGCATGTCTAGACAACCCTTTCAAATCGATTTTGGGGCTATGACATCTCAGCATATGTTTTGTCTTTCGACCATTCAAATCGAATTAGTGGCTCCGGTAACATGCAAAAAATTTGTTTTCTATATTGTTCGACGACCAACCATTGTTACTATTATGCATTATTGAGTTTGGGCTTAGTAATGTGATTTATTTAATTCATTCAATCCAGTTTTATTTAATTAACCTAGTCCAGTTTAATTGTTCAGTCCAGTCCAATTTAATTGTTCAAGTCTGGTGCATTGAATGTCTAGTCCAAGTCTAATCCGTCAGTCTAGTCCAATTGAATTAGTCTGGTCCGTTTAGGTCAAGTCCATTATAAGGTCTAGATTATTCTAATTGATGTAATTTGTCTAGATGACTTGGGGAAATGATCCATGATTTATCCTTGAATAAAAATCAAATCAAGTTATTTTTTGGTTAAGGAAATGACTTATTCTGAATATGGTACATCTCATTTGCAATTTCAGAGATAATTACTGAAAATAGGAGCAGATAATGTCTTGAAATTGGGAAAAAATCATTTTTAATTAATGGGATGAACTGGCCGGTTTTCGACTAATCGGCCTGTTAGTTGACTTTTGTCCGTCTGCAATTTTATCACTTATTCTGACTTATCTCCAGCCTTACAAATTGCCATTGTCAGATTCTGCGACCGTGCACACCATAAAAAGGGGTCTTGGCCTTCTTTTTTAGGGGTCAGATTTTAGTCAACACAAGAGCTGATTTTCTTTAAAGCTTGCATCCATTTCTTCGTGAAGTGACATACCATCATCTCTCTCAAGAAGTCTAGGCATTCAAACCACTCATAAAACGTCTTTTTGTTCTTTGCATCGTGGATTCTATGGAGAACATCCCCGAGTCATCAAGGCAAACTACACTTCGAGGTAATCTTTACTAGCTTTCTTAGGGTAGAAATCATATAGATTGTCATCCCTTCCTCGTAATAGCATTTCATTTTGAAAATAACAAAGAAGAGCCTTTTACATTCCTCTCAAAGTCTAAGGGTGTGTTTGATAACGCAATTAAACACTTAAAACTTAAAGTTTTCAATATTTTTTAATTAAGTGCATTTGATAACGCTAAACCTTGTATCACTTAAAACATTAATTTCTACAAAAAATAGACTAAAATTTTAAGTCAGGGTGGATTTACTAAATGTTGATCACTTAATTCTAAGTGAGATGGTTAAAAGTTATTTAACATATTTTTTACATGAAAAAATAATTACCACCACGATACCACCTCAATTAATTTATTGGCAATACCGCCTCTACCAAAATACAACCACCACCACAACCATCATTTCCTTTTGCTACCACCACCACTATTACCACGACCTAGCCACTATCACCACCAACACCACCACAAGGACTCCGCCACCTCCACCATATCGTCGCTGTTGTCACCACGTCAACTTTTGCCCAAATAATCTAAAGATCCACCACACTACAACCACTGCCATGACCGCCATGTCGCCGCCTATCGCTATCATCACAATTACCAACACCACGTCTTCACGCACCATTACCGCCATCATTAACATCTTTGCCGCCGTCGCCACCGCCACTGCCGCCCCCACCACCGCCACCACTATTATTCCATCGTCACTGCCACCACCAGCACCAGCACCAACACGATTTTAGCCACCCCCACCCCCCGAAAAAAAAGTTATTAAGTATATAAACAAATGCATAATTTTGGTAAAATGGATAAATTTGTAAATAATTTTTTTAAACATCTGCTTTTAGTTTACCAAACAGGTTAAATTATTTTTCACTAAAAATTCAGTCGCTTAAAGTTTTTTAGTTTTATGAATTCAGCGCTTACTTTTTCAGCACTTAAATTTCAGATTTATCAAACAGGCCCTAAGTCTCGCAATGTAGATTACTCTTCGTAGGACCAGTGTCGAACTACAACAGTTTTGATTTTGATTAGTCCGATCGAATACATAGACTACTTGACCCCTGCCGTCAAGTTCAAGCCAAAAACATAAAAATAAACTTTGGGTGAGTCTTACTATATTTTATATGCTACATGTTTTTAAGGCCAATAATCATTAGAAATGAAGTAGAGACTCAAAGGGCGCGACGGGCACCTAACACCTTCCCGTTGCGTAACTTAGTCCCCGGACCCTTGTCTTGGTTTCGATAGTTCAATTGTCCTTCTTAGACATTCTTGAGTCATTTATTAGGTTTTCATTATTTTTCCTCTAATTAAATAAGATGGTGACTCCATTAAAAAAAACCCTTTTGAGGATTTTTTTTTCAAGGTAGTTCACCACACATAACTAGGCATTTCATTCTCATTAAAGATCAAGTACAATTACAATTAAAAATCACTTAAATTTTTTTGCCTTTGTCAAGTCAAAAAGGCGGGGAATAGTGCAAGCAACCGAAATAGAAAAATAAGACTAGCATTGAGGGTGGCCACAAGAAGCAACATAAGAGGAGGGGTAAGCAACAGAGGGGTTGAAGAACTATTGGTCGCCATCTTTGCCAATATTAATTTGTAAACAACTAACGCAAACTCCATGACCAGTGTCAAAAATCTGGAAAGCAAGGTAAAGGTTCTACTTGATGGTAATGCGTAAAGTGTGCTCAGCCTGCTGACAGTTAGCCCAGATAGCATTCTCGAATTCATGTTAAAGCTCTTGCTGGTGACGCTTCAGACAATCCATGGCTACAGAGTGATGAATGGGAAGAGACAAAGCCACATCGTTAAGGAGATCATGAATATCGAGTTGCTTAGAGAGGATGCGGGAGTGAGAGGAATGGATATTGGATTGGCGTTAGAAGAAGGTTGCAATATTGATAGAAGTGACATCAAGGTGATGTGTAAGAGCAGAGTAGTTTTCATTGACGGTGGTAGCGAGAGGGGCTAGGTCGATAGAGAGGGCGATGATGGTGTCAATAATTTTCGGATAGAGTTATTGAGGGTGGATACCTGATCAAAGGGGATATAGGACGCAGAATGGGAAAATGAAGAAAAAATTTCAAATGAACTGAAGTCAAGGTTATCGAAGTTGTCAACGGGCTAGTGTTGGCATGAGGATTAGGGTCATTAGAGGTGGGAGTAGAAGAGGACGGAGGAGGAGTGGTGGAAGCAGGCAGAAAAGCACGCTGGCGAGAAGGCTGAGTGGGGCCCCAAATGAGAGATTTAATGGTCTTCCATGAAGAACATGAGGTTCATCATGATGGCAGCGAGATTTAAGGGTCTTTCACGAAGAAAATGAAAAAAAGAGAGCAAGTCGATATAAGTGAAGTCTGCAAGAGATTCGAAATGAGCAACGTCATTCCAGGAAAGAATTAGATTGAGAGGCATGTTGTGAGATCCAAATCATTATGTATGATTTTTCAGGGAAAGTGATGGTGAGATCATCGCACCCAATATGAACTTGTTCAGTGGTGTTAAAGAGGCTAGACGTGGAAAAGCATTTTTGGGGTACACATCGATGGCTTGTAAAACCAAAAATTTTGAACAAGTCAGCAGTGGTAAAAGAAATAGAGACGCCATTGATGAACGATGATAATGTCGAAGAGAGAGTTGGATTGAAGGTCATGTTGTAAAATTTTCAGAGTATGTTTGGGTAGTAGACATCGGGTAAGGACCGAATGGGCTCTATCATGTCATGGAAACATTTTATGATATTGAGTTTGGAAAGAATTTCAAGATCACCTGGCCGTCCTATGCTGATGGGTCGATTTGAGAATTTTGTGTAAAAATTAGTTTAGTCGACAATGGTTTTGAAAATTGATGGAGGAGTATGGGATCACCGATGGGAGTTAGGGGATAGGGTGGAGGAAAAAACTGAGATGAAGAAGATGGAGTGGATGAAGAGGAGGAAACAATGCTACTTATGGTTGGATGGGCGACAACATGCAGATGTTGATTGGTGATTCGCAATTGTGGTGGTAGCTGGTGTAGTCAGTCTTTGCAGCTGTGGGGTGGTATATGGCATGTAAGATTCCTGTGGGGAACCACATGAGACGATTGAGGAATGAATTCATCTTCGCTCTCATCTTGAAGAACTAACCTTTGAGTCCTTGGTCTGGGAAAAGGTGAAGGATCTTGGGTATCGCGTGTTTAACCCATGTTCGGATAAAGCAATTTGGTGGGAAGAAAAGACGAAGAGTTACAAAGAAGATTTGAACTCAAAGTAAGAAAATCAGTCGATATATAGCCAAAGCAAATCAGTTGAACTAATTACAATTCAGTTTAACTGAATGGAAATCAGTTAAACAGATTCCAAATCAGTTCAGCTGATTTTGAAGGGGGGGGGGGAGCTGGAGGGAGAGGGAGAGGGGCAGAGAGAGAGATGGAGAGAGAAAAAATGAGTTTAACTAATTGCCTAAATGGTTAAACTAATTCCAAATCACTCAAACTGAAAAAATATTTTAGTTCAATTGAGAAATACGTAAAAATATATTTACGAAGAGGATGGAAACATACTTAACAATATCAACTAGCTTATATCACACACCTTAATCTCGTCACAACTTGCAAAAACAGTCTTCCGCTAAAGGTTTTGTAAAAATATCACCAATTGATTTTTGTGCAAACATTTTTGAGTTAGACGAAACCTTTTTGTACATCATCTTCAAGTAAATCATGACGGATATCAATGTGTTTTGTACAACATGTTGGACACGAATCTTGCTAATGTTAATTGCTCTACTACTGTCACGTATGATGGGAATGTTGTTGATGCAAATACCAAAATCAAGTAAGTCTGACACATCAAAAGTACTTGCGTGCAACAACTTTCTACGGAGATATATTCTGCCTCGGCCATTAATAGTGCAACGGATAGTTGTTCTTACTATGCTATGACACAAGTGACTCCATGACACGTGCCACTAGTATTTTTATGATAAAAAAGACATCCGGAATAATAAACATCAAATAATGCAACAAGATCAAAAGATGAATTACGGGAATACCTAAGTCTCAAATTGACAATTCCAAAAAGATATTTGGAAATGTGTTTGACAACTAAAAGATGAGATTCTTTGGGAAAAGTTTGAAAATGGGGCGCAAATGCATATACTAAATATAACATCGAGCCTAGACGCAATAAGATACAAAAAACTATGAATAATACCATGATAGACTTATGATCATCATCTTTACCATTTTCATCCTTAGCAAGATTCACACATAAATAAATAGGAGTACCTCTTGGTTAGGTGTTGTCCATACCAAATCCTTTTAGTAGCTCATGAGAGTAGTTTGATTTATCGTTGAAGATTCTTTCTGTCGATTGCTTCATTTGAAGGCTGAGGAAGAAAATAAGCGCACCCATCACGCTCATCATTAATTCCCTGCCCATATTCTAAGCAAAGTCTTGGCAAAGTCGTCATTAGTAACTCAAAACGAATATCATCAACATAAATTTGACAAACAAGAATATGAGTTTTTGAAAGAGTGGAGCTGATGCTTTCACAAGAGAAGCCATGATCAACAAGAAAGTTGCTAAGAAGATCGTACCAAGTTTTGGGAGCTAGTTTAAGACCATGCAAAGCCTTTTTTTAATTTGAAAGCACGGTTGGGTATTGTTTGTTTTCAAACCTAGGAGGTTGTTTAAGAGAAACTTCCCCTTGAATGAATCCATGCAGAAAATCACTTCTCACGTTCATTTGGTGCAATTTGAAATCACGTGACATGAAAATGCTAAAAGCATCCAGATAGCTTCAAGTAGAGCAACATGGACAAAGGTTTCATCAAAATCAACTCCCTCGGGTTGATTGTATCATTCGCTTACTATTCTAGTCTTGTTTCGAACAATATGGCCATTGACATCAAGTTTGTTTCGAAAAGCATATGACTTTTTCTTGAATCAAAGGCAGGGCTAAAGTCCAAATGTCACTTCTATCAAATTAATTCAGTTCTTCCTGCATGGCTATAATCCACCTGTCATCTTTTAGAGCCTCATGAATATTTTTAGTCTAAATTTCAGAAAGAAAAGAACAACCGGAACATAAAAAACTTCGCGAGAATGTGGTGGTTACCCTTGACTAAACATCTCCAAAAACTTGCTCCGTAGGGTAACTAGATCATTATTTTCGGCTTCTGGAAAGAGATGGAATCTCATTATCTGGTCTTTCTACACATTCAGATTGATTTCTTCTCTCTCTTTCATTTGCTAAAAAATGGCTTGTTTGTTGAAACTGGAAGGAAGATCTTCATTATCTTCATCTGCATGCTTACTTGGATGGAAGATCTTCACTATCTTCATCAAATACTACAGGCATGGACTCTTATCTACTTAGATTCCTTTGATTTTGGACAATATATGCTCTACTTCTCAAGGAATAACCATGAAAATACCTTCGCCAACTTCGTCAGATTTTGAATCAAACTTACCTAGATCACCTTGGTTGTTCAAAATAACACATTTACAATAGAAAACTTTAAACTAATCAATTTTTGGTTTTCTATTTTCTTTTTTTGGTTGTAAATAGAAATATATATCAGAGAACCAAAGTATACAATATACATCTGATAGTTTAAGGAAAAAGTAAGATAAAACTGGATGACAAGTCCATCCACGAACTTAAAAGACTGAAGTTCTTATGTACTGAAAAAGCTATAGAAGCAAAAATCCATAAAAGCAAAAAGCCACAGAGGAACCCACAAAATGCACCAGCAAGGATCAGGTTAAGGTAACAACACAATCCTGTAAAATATCTATCCGCTCTTATTGAGAACTTGTACCTGATTGAGAGACAAAAAAGGCTTGCACAAAAGGTAGAGCCAAGACACTGTCATTTCCTCAGGCAATATGGACAGAATGAGACCCTCTACAGCTATGTCTCAAACTAGAGATAACTCTAAAACTTAGAACTTCTACCTGGTCAGACAGATCAGCTGCGTCAGGAGATCAGTGATAGATAGCAGACATATAACATGTAAATAACTGAGAGAAATTAGCCAGCTAATGAGCTAAATGCAAAGCAAATGCCATTGCACTGATGTGATCTTCCTGAACGAGCAGATCAATATGAGGAGAAGGCATTTAATTTGATTTAAAAAGAACCATCCTTATACCGAACCTCAAACCCACTGCCAATTCACGCACCAACATAGCACAAAAGATAAATGATGAAGGTGAAGGACAAGTGCATGTATCCAAGAAATTAATAGGGTAGATGAGGTTCAAAATGACTAAACTCAATATTAATCACACAATCATCAAGACGAGGATATTTGTATCTCTTGAAGCTCGTTGTTGGAATAATTTTGTGCCTCATACTTGATTGAAGATTCTCGCACTCAAAATCGAGCCAGAGAGAATAGAAATTTTTTGGAAGACAGAGTCGTTGCGAGCTTCCCAATAAACCATAGCACTACCACAATCCATACCATACAAAACAAATCTTCCACATGACAATGAAGAGGCAAAGGCAACCGATGACCAACCCACTGTTGATATTGAAAGACTCTGGACAACATCTGGTCTTTTGATGTAGCAACCAGATAGTCCACAAATCCTTAATGTAGGGATACTCCAAAAAAAGATGTTGATGATGTAGCGAACCGCCTCAGAGAAATTCCCTTCACTAAAAAAAGGGATATTGGGAGTCGCCATGTTTTTTATTAAATAAAATAGGAAAAATAATAAACACCATAAAACGACTCTAATGTGTCCAAAAGGACGACTAGTCTATCAAAAATTGGGAGATGGGTTCGGGGACTAGGTAACGTAGTGGGAAGGTGTTAAGCATCTGCTACGCCCTTTTCGGTCTCTACTTCATTTCTATTGATTTTTGGCCTTAAAAACATATGACATGCAAAATATAATAAAACCAACCCTAAGTTTATTTTTTTAGATTTTTCACTTGAAATCGACATCGGTGGTCGAATTGCATACGTATCCAATCGGTCTAACTGGAATCAAAACCGTCGTAGTTCGACTCTGGAAGTAATCTACATTTTGCTCCTAGAATTAGACTTATAAATGTAAAAGACTATTTTGATTTTTTAATAGTAATGCAATTTAGGAATGGGGGACAATTCTAAAGTGATTATCTAAACTAGAAAGCTATTAAGATTACCTCTGGACGTAGGTTGTTTGGAAGACTTGGGGACACTCTTTGAGTTATCCACGACGAAAAGACCAAAAGGACTTTTTAGTATGAAATATGGATAGCTAAATTCTTGAGAGAGATGGTGTATTGCTTCACAGAGAAATGGTACACAAGGTCCAAAGAGAATAAGCTTAAGGACATTTTGACCCTTGAAAATGAAAGCCAAGGGCCTTATTTATAGAGCTATGGGTCGTAGAATTTGATATCAAGCTGGAGATAAGTCAGAATATGCGATACCCCCAACCCTGGTGCTGACTACGGAGCAACTACATCCTCATATTCATACATCATTAATAGACACTCCAAAATGTGTCCTTGCAAAAAATTTCTTACAAACATACATCATACTATAGCGGAAGACTTTCAAGTTCTTAAACAACATATAAATGTTTACAACCTAATATACGACCGTAGTCGTGTAATTCTTATCAACTTATCTTGCAGTTCAAACTTTGTCTTACCATTTCTAACTTGTCTCACCTCACTCAACTCATCCACTTGCTTAACTTTTCTAACTTGTTTCCTTTTCCTTCCTAGAGGGTTCTCATTGGTCAACCTTATAGCCTGCACAACACAACACAAGGAATGAGCGCAAGTTGCCCAGTAAAGACAACACGAGGAGTATCGTGTACAAATGATTCAAAAGACTCGGAGGAATAATAGTCATCTCAACGATAACAATGAATCAAGAGTTTCAATAAATTTCCGGCATCAACATAATTATCAAACGATCTTTTTCTTTCGTTAGACTGAGCGGCTTCAAGACCCAACAAAACGACATTACTACCACCTCTTCATGGACAGGACTGACTAACTGACTAACCGACTATGCAAGTGAACCCAAAATCCAAGGTCGTAAAGATATAAACAATTGAAATACAAATCATTAAAATCATCAACACCAAAATAAAATCAAATGCCATGCAACGTGGACACAACGGACTGGACTCGACCAGACACGACAGACTCTGCTCGAGCGACATTCATCCTTTTTGGCCAGTGATCATAATTCATAGGCCATCCTCCTCATATTGATGCCCCATTTTGCGGGATGTTCATCTCAGTCTCAAGTAAATAGAAGAGACACCGTCAACAAGTAGGGAACTCATCTAGAGTGCTTTCCCTAACCACCTTACAACCAAGCAACATGACTTCATCAATGGGGCGGACTAAGGAAAAATTTATTCCACCTTATGTCCTCAACAACACAACTCAATAAGGAATAGTGGACCAGAAGATCAGCTAGTGTTCAGAGCTAACAACAAGATTTCAGCGTATCATCATCAACAGGGCGAACTCGGGAGAAGTTTATCACAAGCCCTCAACAACGTTCTTACATAAGAGAAATGTCGATTACCAATAAGGGTCGACATCTCACAACAACAATGCAATGACCTTAACAACATCATCATCAACGACAGGGCGGACTCGAGAGAAGTTTAACGACAAGTCCTCAACAACGTTCTCAGATAGGAAAGATATCGATTATCAATAATTGCCAACATCTCACAACAATAGCCTAACAACCCCTACGCAATATCACCACCAACATCAAGTATGCTAATCGAATTGAATCATAGCACACTAGGACACACATTATCCTCACTAAATTTCATCAACGGGGCGGACTATGAGAATTTATTCTACCTTAAGTCCTCAATAGCATAATTCAATAAACTAATACCGGTCACAATGACTACCGGTGTCCAATCATAACAACAAGAATTTAACATAATCGTCATCAACATGCCATGCTAACCGAAACAGTTAATTAGCATATTAGAACCGCATTGTCCTTACCTCACTGGATTATAGCCGAAGCAATTCGCAACCTCTAATCACCACGAGCGGCATCACCTAGTAAAAAAAAACTTTGCTCATTAGACATCATTCAACATATACACACTCCTTATTCTATTCCTTCCCATTTAACTGTTCACAGTGTCTTACGGCCTCTCGTTAATACGATCCGATAACCGAATCAACCCAGCCTTATCAACACCTCCACAATAATCACTTCCATTATTTAAACGTATTAACACCATTCCTCACTTTTCACCACTCCGAACGCTGAATTATGCGCGTTCCTAAAAATTTAGCGCCAATATGACAAATTATCAAAATACCCCCTGATGGCCGCAACACCACCAACACCTCAAAACTGCTTTAAAACCACTTTTCAGATACGTTATTCATAGCCCAAATAGTCCCTCAAAATTTTTAAAAGGGAAAATTATCAAAACACCCCCTGATTTATGTAATTTTACCAAAACACCCCCTGGGGGCCATCGCTCCCAACAAACATCTCAAAACTACTTTAAAAAAACTTTTTAGATGCCTTAAACCCCTTCCCGGACCAAAAAGTCCTTCAAAAATTTAATACCCCCCGCTGGCAGTAAATTACCAAAATGCCCCCTGAGGGTTCTCGGCACCAGAAAATCTCAAAAACATTTTAAAATGCTATTTTCAGCGTGACGAAGTCATTTTTGAGCTAAAAAGCATTTTAGAATTTTTGCCCAAAAATTTCAAACCGGTGTTCGAACTGAGCGCTTAAAAGTCGGTTTGGCCAAAAATCGCTAACGACTTCGGAATGATCCATAATTTTGGAAAATGGAACTTCTCAGCATCCTAGGGCCCGCATAAGATTTTTGCGTGAAACCGCGCTAGTTTGATATTTTAAATTTTACCGTAAAGTTCCAAAATCACCACGTCCGTTAACCTCCTTCCTGTCCTCGGAAAAATCTGAATTTTTTTCACATATTAGGTCTCCTAAAAATAACTAAGGTCACTTTTTTTTCACTTTGGCTAAATCTAACCCTAACCATTTTTAAAAATTTTGAATTCAACCTGCTCAATTAATTTCCACTTTTAGTGACAAAAACAGTCACTATTCAAATAACTTCACACACTAATTCACCTTCACACACACAAACTCATCTTCAACCTCTCTCCCTCTCATTGCCAAATGCAAAACTTACACCAATTCCACACTTCCTTCCAATTTCATGAAGAAACCCATCAAAGCTCACCTAAATCCAAATATTAACGCATTCTTACGCACACTTACACACATTAAATCACCCAAAATTTACATATCAATCACCTGCCAACCCACACATTCAGTCACAGAACAAAACACACAGCACACCCGTACGACACACACTAACACATACACAAACCTCACCCGAATCTCTTCCTATATACCGTTACCTACCCCATATCACATATACACACAATTAAATCATCAAATACTCAAAATTACACCCAACACCCGAAGCTCCCAACGCACCCCTGCTGGAAAACACACACATGGCTGCAAAATACACTCACCCCCTGCCTGACTTCATCTCGTATACACACACAAAAATTGAAACCACGCGCTAGACAGAAAGGGGAAGGATTACCCTTGAAGAGTATTCTCAACTCTCTCTCTTTTTCTCTCTTTCTGCCTAATTTCCAACCGAGCTCCACTGCTCTGTTTCCTCTGTTCTTCTCTTACTGTCTCTTCTTTTGTTCACGGTTACTGTTCATCTTCCCGAATTCTCAGTTTCCTCCCCAAAATCTCTTTCTTTTTTTCCCTAACTAATCCACTCCATTAGTTTATATTCAATGGAATTAGTCATCAGAATTTCAAGCTGGAGGTGGCCACATTATGACCACTTTCTCTCAAATTTTGACATCTAAGTGCACACTTTTCAAAATTCCACTTTAGCCCTCAAAGTTTTCAAAATTACACTTTGGCCCCATAACTTTAGAAAAATTACACTCTGACCCCAAGACCACATCAACCCCTCATTTAAACACCCCCCCCCCCTCCCCCCACAAACCTAATTATCACCAAAATGATGCTACTTAATAAAAATATGCATCCTGTTCACCATAATTTTTCAAAATTATATTTTTGCCCCCTAACTTTTTGAAATTATATTTTGGCCCAAAAGCCAAACTAACATCCATTTTATTCTAACTATTCAATTATCGATAATAATAATAATATCAATAAAAAATAATGCCCTCTATAAATCTAATTCTCAATTAGATTAAATCAGGGTATTACAGAATACGTGATCAAATCACATATTGATAAAGGTTAATTAACTGGATGTGTAATAAAAAATCGACCGTCAATCCCATAATAATTTTTTCCCCCAAATTTCAAGGCTTTATATGACTCTAATTTCGGTAATTATCTCTGCTTTTTCAGATGGGATGTACCAGATTCGAGATTTATCTCCCTCAACCACATAAATCATGGATTTAATCTTTGCATCAAGGATAATTCACAAAATATTCTCATAATTATCTAGACAAACAAAATAAGATTAAATAATAAAATCTAGACACTTTGGACTGGACTTGACACAATTAGACTAGACTAGACTGGACCACTAGACATGACTAACCTATTAGTATGGACAAGACCCATGGACTTAATAATTGTACTTGTACAATTAGACTGGAGTGTATTAAATTAATCAATTAAGTCACATTACTAGTCCTAAGCTTAATAATGCTCTCCAATTAATAATAAATTTCACTAATTATTTAATTAAAAATAACTACAAAAATAGGGTGTCTACAGAGCCCCTCGGTGATAGAGCTTGCGCGCGGGCAAACATCACCGAAAAAATAACACATTTTCGTAGGGAAACACGGAAAAGACCACAAGACTATGAACGTCTCCCCTAGGGTTGTGCCACTGACAAGAAGTCGGACCTTTACAAGGCTTCCTACGTGTCCTCCAGGAAGGAGTCAGACCAACATAGTTTGATAAAATACATGGATATTGTTCGAAGCCGGAGCCAAGGGTAACAATGATTGCTCGTCGAAAAATATATTACAGAAAACTTTGTTTGTTGCCGTAGCCCCTAAGACGAGTTGAAAGGGTCGTCTAGACACGTAAAAAAAAGTTATCTTGCATGTTGCCGGAACCCCTAAGACGAGTTGAAGGGTCGACAGATGAAATGAGAAATAACTTTGCTGTTGCTGGAGCCCCTAAGACAAGTCGGAAGGGTCGACAGACAAAGTGGAGTCATATATCTAGATGTCAGAGCCACCAAGATGAATTGAAAGGTTCGTCTAGACATACAAAAAGAGATCTTGCCTGCCATCAGAGCCCACAAATCGATTTGAAAGGGTCGGTTGACAAGATGAAAATAACGGGGGATTTGACAGGGTCGACAGACAAAGTGGAGTCTTGACTAAGAGCTGAAACCAACAATGCGTCGAAGCGGTTAGTCGCTTAGTCAGAACTGGGTTTATATTTTTTAGCAGGAGGCAACAACACGTCAAGCGTTTGATCACTTAGACACAAAAATTTTGGAAACATCATTCAAGAGGGAGCCAATGACCATAAAGACAATTGGTTGTTGAATACCAAACATGTTAATTCAGTTGATACGAAGAAAATGTTACTTTTGGCAACTAACACGGGATTTTGTACTGGCCTTACACCGTACAAAAATTACTGAACTGAGCAACAGATCAATAGATTCAAAAACTCTGATTGCAAAACAACTCGGGGAATAAGATAATGAACATGCACAGGCAAGCACAACAATGTTGGATAAACATGATATGCGGAATGAATTAAATGTCATTCGTAATGCACAAGTAGGCAAAACACACAAATTCAAGCAATACAACAATTGTGCAAGCACACATGCATGCATTTCACGCAAGAATGCAAAAAAAAAATTGTCAAAAAATCGGCCGGTTAGTTAGAGGATAGAAGAGTTTTGACAATTTAAAAATTTGAGTAAAAAACCGGCTGGTTAGTTAGCCGCTTTGGGATTTTTGAAATATGAAAAGTAAAAAACTAGCCAGTTAGTTAGACAGTTCAACCAACTTAAATGAAAAACCGACTGATGTAACCGTCCAGTTTTGTGCGCAATTTTTAGGGTACTTTTCCAGCATTTAAAACTTAACAACCTCATTCTCTCTCAAATTTCTCTCTTCTAAGGACTATCAATCGTGTAATCCTAACCAAATTGTACATCTATCGTAGAAATTCTTTCAGTCCTCTCCCAATTTTTCCCAATTTCTAAAGAATCTATGGAATTCATAAGAATAGGGAGGGACACGAAGGCAATCCACAAATTGTACGAATCGAAATAGGGAGGCACACGAAGACAATCCACAAATTGTATGAATCGAATGATCACTCATTGCTGACTCCGGACCAAGGAGTTCATCTAAGCAAAAAAAGTTTCACGGAGGAAGTGAGTGTTCTACAAATTCCCCCTAATTACACACACTATTTCACCTTGTTTGAGACACACATCATGCCCATGCAACAGTAGGACCCACATATGGTATATATTTCCCGCACTTCATGCAAGAACTAGACGGTTCTTTGAAATTCTTCCCTTTTTCTTGCTTTTGCAGCCCCTTCCCATGAATTTATGAAATAGGGGCTCCCCCAATCTCATTAGAGAATGGTGAACTAAGATCCTCAGACTTATGAAAAATAGTGTAGCGATTACCGGTTTCAATCTATTTATGAACGGGTTGCACGTTAGAACATGTAGTTAAAAACACGTATTGTGCTTGGCTGAGCATTGGTGGGATTCCATCGGCACTTTCTATATGTTGTCTAGAAAAGTGACGCTAACCCTGTACAGTTTTGCGAATATCACATATATTCGTGTTTGAGGGAGGCATGTACCTTGGGCCTATGATCTCGACAAAGATTGAGAACTTGTTGTTCGATTGCTTGGCTACGAACTATCCTTCAAAAAGGACGGTTTCATCTTGTTGGGTACCCTCTGTGCACACTACGAGGCTAAGTATTTAGAGGGGACTGAAGGCCGGGTATTGAGTTTGTCCTGGGATTTCTGCTCTATGCTTTGGGGGAGACCCTTTTCAGCAATGGGGATAACTCTGCGCAACTGTGGTGCCTACTGGCTTTGGAGATCATAGAGGAGATCGAGGAGTACACTGGGGGTACTCTCGCACTGGCTTATCTGTATCACTACATAAATGCGGTGTCCTAGGGGCAGTCTGTAGGCTTCATGGGATACTGTGGTATCTGGAAGGTATTTCTATACTTCTGAGTTATTTTTGAATTATTCTCAAGCATGTGTTAGACATATTCCTCACATGAGACCTATGCTCATAGGTTTGGGCCTTCGCGTCCTAGGTTCATGTACTCATCAGCTGGGTTAAAGGCGTACTGATCAGACGTCACCGACAATCTACTAGTCGAATTTTAGAGACGAGCGGGTAGGCGCCTCTGGGGGGGCATACATGGTAGCTTTAACTGGCTGACGTAATGCCCAGTAAGTAATTAACTCGATTTTGAAAATTTTCCTTTAAGGCATGCTTGTGAATACTTACCCTTTATCTACTTCGTTTGTATGTCCAAGTGGGAGACGGGCGCGGTCTATCCTGAGGAGCTGGCCCTCACTAGATGCCAGGTGTTACTGGTGGGATCCTCGCATGAAAATTTCTATCCAGGAGAGCATGTGCTGTTGCAGCATCACATGGACATCAAGGTCCGCGTCGAGATGTATCAGACGGGGGAGTTGGATAAAGAGCTGAGGTAGAGTTTGGTCATGGGGATTTCCGTATCCTCCCTGAGGTGACAGAACGACCGTCGTAACTATGAGGCATTTATGAGGGAGGACCTAGCCCTTCCATAGACTTTGGAATGGTTGGAGAGAGTGCAGAAAGCTAGGGCGGCCCAGGACCAAATGTGGAAGAGCAAGAAGGAGGTAGGGTTTACTGACGATATCCCAATCCCTCCCTAGATGATCTTGGTCTTCCTTAAGGGTAAGACGGAGGAGCAAGAGCCCATTCCCTAGCTAGCAAAGGACTCTGAGGTTTTTTGGCTCAAGAAGCTAGCCAAAGTCCAAGCGGTAAACTTTAAACTTGAATTGATCTTAAGTTGTTATCTTTTCCTGCTTGATTTTAATCCTATGTCTTTTTTCATTGTAAGTCTCGTGCCCAGTGCTAAGAGACACCTACAGAATGATTCACAGTCTGAAGGACATGGTGTCTACCTTCTAGGACTTGTTGTTAGTGTATGGGTCGTCTTATGAGACAACGAAGGTACCCACTCCCACTCCCTCTGTGCCACATTTGGAAGGTGGATCAAGTGACTGACAGAGCTCCACGGAGCCCACGATCTCTTTTATTATTGCTACCGAGACTCCTATGAGAGTGACCCTGGTGCTTTGGAAGGGAACCCGTGTTAAGACAAGGGCAGTGAGCCAAAATTTCATGAAAAAAGTGAGGGAGCCAACACTATCCACGGGCAAAGAAGTCACCATTTAAAGCAAGAAGAAAGCTTCAACCCCTCCACCGAAGTGGAGCCGCAAGTTTTCCCAGATTACCGTAGTCTTCAAGCATACCTACAAGAAGCCCCAGACCAAAGAGACTGTGGTAGTAGAGTTATCTCCCAAACCCGAGGGTGAGAAAGAGGAATACGAAAAGGGTGACAAGGAAGAGGAGGAGCCTGAGGAAGCTGGGTGAGCTGATAAAGCTAAAGAAGCCGAGGAGGAAGATGAGGAAGCCAAGGAAACCAGCGACGAGGTGGTGCCCAGCCCGAGGAGGACCTGGAGGAAGCTGTGAGGATACTTAGCCTAGGTTAGGTCCTAGAGGAGGCCCTGGAGTCCCTTAGGAACTTTTATTCAGACTATGGTACAAAGCACTCTTTTTTATTTTTGCGTGTTTCAGTTAAGATATTCTTTATTAATCCTGTGATAATGTGTAATCTAAATGCACGTTCACACGCTTGCATAGTAAGAAAGAAGAAGGGTCTAGAATTGGTTGAAAAAACTAAGGTTGAATTGAATTGTTTGACATGTATAGTGTTTGGCCTAAAAATATGCAAACCTTTCCAATTTTTACGGACACTTACTAACCGGCCGGTTAGTTAGTGGTTCCATCAAATTTTTTGAAGAAAATTGGTCGGTTGGTCAGAACCCAGCTATGATATTATGGTAGAACGAGACGGTTGATCAGAAGTGAAATTGTTTTTTCATGGTAAAACGGGACGGTTGATCAGAGAGATGGACGGGTAAATATTCAAATAAACTAGAAAAACCGGCCAGTTTATCAAAAATTGCCCGGCTTTTGTTAAATTTTTTTGATTTTTGACTCCTATCTCTATACAACTTAGGTCTCTCTTTATATATATTCAGGACTCAACCCTTCAAAACAACATTCGACTCTCATTCTCTTCCAAGAACTTTGAATAACTTTTGAAGACGATCCCGCGATCTTCGAGCTTCAATTGCGCGCCTTTGTCGATTCATTCAACGAGATCAAACTCATTCATCTAGATGGGCAATTCAAACTGAAATTAGTCATGAGTCTGAGGAATGTTGTCGTTCACGAGCACATTATTCGTGCAGTATGCAAGTTCTGGGATTTTGATGATAATGTATTTTGCTTCGGCCTGGACAAACTTTGCACAACCCATGAAGAATTCTCAGCTCTGATAGACATTATGATTAATCTACCAATTGCTGTTCTGGTCATCCAAGATGGTTATCTCAAGGCTCTCATGGGTTTGCTAAAGGTTAGGGAGGATCATGCTCGGTCTTTCCTCAGAGGTGAATGCATTCTTTTTTCTCATTTGATAGAGTACATTTCTGCTAAACTAGCTAATTGTGATTAGCAGTATGCCCATGGTCGGGTGGTGGCTCTGACATTATGTCTGGTGTCTAAATACCTCAGTTTTCTTGCCCCCGATATTGCTAATGTGAGATTGACTGAGATATTAATCCTGGTGTCCACGAAAGGCAAAACCCTGATTCTGGTGGTGATGGCTGAAACCCTACATGAAATTACTATGTACATGGGGACCCAAGCTTGGTTTTAGGGGCAGCCCCTTGATCCTGTACATGTGGCTCTTAGACCATGTGCGGCTGATAGCTGCTTTTGCTAAAGGGACATATCTCCCTTGTTCATTCTATTCTCGGCCTTTGCTTTTTGAACGTCATTCGGGCAAGATGAATGGACTCATTTTTTCTGTGTACAGGAATCCAAGGATATTCCCTGGTATTATCCCAGGTTGGGAGTCCGTAGCTTACTCTGCGAAATTCTGAATATTATTGTGTCTATCTTTTGGGATTGCACTATTCATCTTTTGACTTTGATTGTTGAATTCTGAGAGAGTATGGGTACAAGGAAGCTATTCTGGACTTTTATAGTAACTTTGTGCACCTCAGTTCCTTCGGTAATCAAAGCTATTTCCAAGGTTAGGGTTCCCCTCCCTATTTTGATCGTTTCATCGGGAGTGACACCTTTGTCAACTGTATGGATTTGGCCTCATTATCCGTGAGAAGGTATTGGCTTTGGAGAGTAAGCTGAGGGTTGAGATGAACTGGGATTTCCTGAGTGCATGTGAGGTAAGGTCTTTGGAATACGCTAAAGATGAAGCTCGTGTTGCTATTGGCTTAGGGCTAGAGATATCTAATTCTGGTAGCTCTTCTCATAATATAGTTCAGAGATTCCGTCTTCCTTGAACTGAAGAAGACCGGTCATCTGGATCAGACAGTCTTGGATAGGTTCTCAAGTGTTTGAAGAGAATTTTGATGTGAACGAGAATCCGATACGCTCTCTGCACATGGATGAGCCTGAGCGGCACCTTCTTTACCGCCTAAGGAGAAACAACTAAAAAGGCCATTGTCCACCAGAGCTACCTAGGATGGGAAAATGACATTGATGCCTATATCACAGGTCGATTTGATCATGGACGTGGCAATGGCAAGGACATTGAGAAAGCGTATCGAGGTTCAGCGTTCAAGGCAGAGGTTCTTAAGAATGTGATCTCAATATCTCAGAGGATGACTTACAAGAAGAGTATAGAAACATGGAAGTCAATCTTGCTTTTGAAGGAAGAGGACCATCTAGCAAAGAAGAAAAAATGAATATGCTGATAAATTACCCTTAGGTTGCTGATAGGACCTAGAAATTTTCTTTTGATCTAACCTTTGCCTAGGCTGCCTTTTGCAGGGTTTTCATCCTAGTGGGCATTTTTTTAATTTTTTCTAGTATTTTTCTTTTTATTTTTTCTTTACCCTAACTTTATCCTAGGCTGCCCTTTGCAAGGTTTTCGTCTTAGCGGTTATTTCATTTTTCTCAGGAATGTTGTCAATATTTTAGCCAGTGGAATAGAAGACTTCTATTTTAAAATTTGACCCCACCCGAGATAACTTTATGGGCTACCTATGTACCTCCATCTATGTGTTACATTGACATATATATTAGGTCATTTGTAGTTCCATTACAAATTTTATTCAAGTTTAGTAATCTTTAATCGATCTAGATTGACTAATTGTGATAACTCGATTCTATCTAAATCGACTAACAATGTTGCACCCCTAGTTATGATTTGCTTGATCATATAAGGACCTAACCAGTTAGGTTCAAAGCTTCTTTGCAGCTTCTAGATTTGTCCAATATTCTCCTTCAATACCACATCTCATTTTTTTAAACCGCGCCCATTTATTCTCTAATAAAGGCTCGGCTTATCCGCTTCTGGTAACCTTGTATATGGTATAAGGCTTTCAATCTCTTCTTGTCTGCCAGCGCCAACTCTTCAAATTTGTCTTACAGTAGTACCTTCACGGAATTCACTTCCAATTATGTTGGGAATATTGCTGGGATACCCTGAAAATACTAAAAATTAATCTAACGGTGAAATATATTTCGGGGGGGGGGGGGGGGTTATTCTTACTGGTAGCATTATTTTGGTGATAATTAAGTGTTAGGAAGTTAAGTGAGGGGTTAGGGTGCCTTGGGGGGTCAAACTATAATTTTACTAAAATAGTGGGGTCAAAATGTAATTTTAGAAACTTTGGGGGCTAAATTGAAATTTTTTAAAAGATGGCATTAGGTGTCAAAACCTTGGAGAAAATGGTTCAGAAAATGCCACCTCCTATATGAGTGTATGATGACTAAGTAAGTAAAATAATAAATTAATGGATGGGATAGAGATTTAACAACAAAAATGGAAAGTACTCGGTTAGGGGGGGGGGGGAATGCAATTAAGTAAAAAAAAAAAGCAGACAAAATAGAGAAAAGAAACAGTGCTTGGGAAAGAGAAAGAGAACAAAGAGGGAAGGAAGAAGAGAAATAGGGGAGAAGAGAGAAAGAAGAGATAATGAGAAAGGAAAAAAAGAACTCTAAGCTCTAAAAGGGTAGTCTCCCTCTCTCTCTTGGATTGTTAATTGTGTAATTTTAGTGAGTAGTTTCGGTTGGAGGGGCTTGCTCAGTGTGTTTGTGTCTGTTGCCGTGTGTGTGTGTGTGTGTTTGGGGGTGTGAATTGTGGTGCAAATTCTATTATATAATGTGTATATATGAATTTAGGAGGGAAAAGGTAGCAGTTTTCAGTGGGTTACCAAGAGTTTATGTGTGTTTGTGCAGGAAGTGTGTGTTGTGTGTTGTGTGACTATGCAGTGTGTGTTCTAAGTGACTATGTGTGTGTGGGTGTGTTACATGTATGTGTATCGTGTGTGTAATTGTGTAAATATATGTGTAATGGTGTGTTTGAAGTGATTAAAGGGGGTATGAGGGGTTATGGGATGGTGATGCGTGGCAGGGTGGATGTGCGTGGGTTAGGGGGGGTGAACTTGAGCTTCGGCAGAGGGGAGAGGTTGAAGAAAGTGTGTTTTGAAGGGGAAATAGTAGATGTAGTGATTGGAATACTGGCTGCTTTCGTCACTAAAAGTAGAAAATCAATTAGGCAGTTTTAATTCAAATTTTTAAAAAATCGTTAGGTTCAAAATTAGACAAAGTACAAAAAAAGGACCCCAGTTATTTTTAGGAGACTCATATTGTGGAAAATTTGCAAAATTTTCCGAGATCAGGAAGGGGGCTAATGGGTACGATTATTGTAAAACCTTATGGTGAAATTTAAAATAGCAAACTGACGTGGTTTCACGCGAAAATTTTGAAGCTCTATGTATATAAAGGTTTGTGTCTAGAGTTACTTTGTAATCTAGCAAGGTCTCGTTGCGGTTATGACCGGAAACTCAGCTCCGGTGACGTCACTAGGGCTGAGGGCTGTCACAGGTTGGTATCAAAGCATATGCACATGATTCTGTTGACTATAAGTGTGGAACGTTAGGTGTTTAGGGGGGGCAAGAAGGTATGGAATTAATTGTATTATTGTGCTATAAGTTTGACGTGGTGGCTAAGGTAAGCGGGTCTATTTCTCTTCTATATCACAAATGGCTCTACTTCTTGTCCCTCAGGTATATCCACCATAATCGCGAGTGTGGCTAAGGTATCGGCAAAATAGTTCTTAAGCCAGGGGTAAGTAATGGGCATGGTATGCCTATATGCGTTCATCTCTTATTCTTCACATTCCTTGAATCTGATATATTTTTATTGTGAAATCTCCATACACTGTAATCTCTCTAACTCCTAGGCTTAGAGTCATCTCCAAACCGATGATACAAGCTTTGTATTCGGCGGTATTGTTAGTACCGTTGAAATTCAGCTTGATAGCTATAGGTGAATAGGCTCTGTCTGGTGAAATCAGCATTATTCTTATTCCAAATCTCTTTCTATTCCGTGCTTTGTCAAAATACAACTGCCATCTCATCTCTGATTCAATGATACTTACTTCTCCATCCAGGAATGTCACTTCCCATCTGCCGGTATCCTCCATTAAAAAATTGGCTAACAAGTCAACTCAGCTTTCCTTTGACTGACTTTTAGTTGACATAGGTGATATAAAATATGAGAGAAACAAAATCCACTTGGATGTACGGCTACATAGGACTGGCTTCTCAAACATGTATTTCATAGATTCTATTCTTGCCAACATTCTGATGAGGTAAGCCAGAACATAATGTATTAATCTCTGTGTTACCCAAACTAGAGACATTCATGTCTTCTCTAAAGTTGAGTAATTCACCTCTCCTTGGGTCATTTTTCTGGTGACATAGTAAATGGCTCTCTTGACTCAGGAATATCTAAATGCTGGGCTAACACGGCTTCGACTGCAGTATCGATTACGGTTAGGTATAACAATAAAGGACTACCAGGAATCAGAAGGCTCAGGACTGGGGGTTACTAAGATACTATTTGATCTTGTTGAAGGCTTCCTGTCATAAAGGGTTCCACTCCTTGGTTGAGTCTTTCTTCAACAACTTGAACACATGCTTGCAGATCATGGTCAGCTGGAATATGAACCGGCTAATGTATTGGATTCTACCCAAGAACCCATTGGATCTCTTTTCACTCCTGGGTGGGGGTATCTTAACTATGGCTTTGATCTTATTTGGGTCAACCTCTTTGTATACCATAAATCCTAACAACTTCTCTGTTGTAACCCCAAAACACACTTCTGGGGATTAAATCTCACATTGTATTACCTTAATCTCTCAAAGTACTTTCTTAGGACCTGCAATGGTCTTCCCTCTTTCTAGACTTGATGATCATATTGTCCATATTCACTTCTACCTCTTTGTGAAAAAGGGTGGCAGTGGCTCGCTGGTATGTAGCCCTCGGCACTCTTCAAACCTAATGCCATCACTGTGCAACAAAAGGTGCCCCACGGGGTGGCGAAAGTTGTCTTCTCTTGATCCTCAAGAGCCATCTTTATTTCTTTTACATTTTCAGGGGTATCTATGTTAACTTTGATTATTTCTTCAGCCATTGGCTTGACATGACTAGATTCTTTGTTTTCAATTTCTTTCATCATTTCTTCTAAATATTTTTTCTCTTCAAGGTCCATTAGGTGTGAATCATCATCAACTATATTGATCAATTCATCATAACCTATATCAACAACCAAGAGATAATCAAAATCAACCATCATATTATCAACCAACTAGTCCAGGAAAACATAGTACTTGAGCAATTTTAGTTTGGCTAAGGTGACATAAGCATCCAAATCTTCTGGTTGCAGAGCATCTTCGGCAGCAGAACTTCCTTTGGTAGTCTCTCCCATAGTCAGCGCTTCGTACTCGATCATCCAATTCTATGCATCGCCCTGTGCTAGTGTGATTAGGCTTGTTGGGTTCTCAAACTGGTCGTCCACTTCGCAGATGAGCACCAGGATATGCAAATTTGTGAAGCACGCTGTTATTCCCTCCGGTTTCATCAAATCTGGAACATAATCAGTACTCGGCTCGGTCAGGATCGACATTTCCTCATCTTTAACCCATTGTAGTTATAGAATATTTTACATCCTTTCATTTGCTTCCATTTTTCCACACTGTAGACTAGCTCCAAAAATCAATAGAAGGACTCACTTTCTCCTTCTTCAACAAAGAAATAATTCATGGTAGGGACCTTGGTATGACCTTCGATATTCATGCACTGCCCGCTCTCTTTGTCCTTCTTAGGCTAAACCATTTTTCTGATGGCCTCCTTCTTATCTCTTTTGGTCCACTTATATCACAGTCGAAACTGATCCTCCTTATTCTCGAGAGATTGGAAACTAAAAACTGCTTTCCAATTCCTGCCTGAAGTCGGGTAGATAGTGAAGCTTATACAACATGGGGAGCATTGTCTTACTTCTATAAGGGGCACGATGGGCATGCGAAGGGCGTAAAATGGTTTCAATTTGAAAAAGAGCTCTTGAATAATTTGGATGTGCAATGGTAGGTTAGGCGTCGGGGGTATTTTGATAATTTTATATTAGTCCGGGGGAATTTTGGTAATCTTACTTACTTGGCGGGGGGGGGGGGGGGGGAGAATTTAGCAGTCGTGCATGATTGATCGTTAAGAAGTAATACCCATGTGGACGACCATGATTGATCATTATGTTCAATATACGAGAGTTAGAACCGACATTTGAACAAGAACCAACACCGGCTATCTAGTCGGGTAAGGACGGTTCACCATCTAAGCGGCCTTATTTCTCTATCTCAGAACAAAGGCATACACTAACTCTCTTGGTTTTTGTTTTGTGGTTTCTAAATCTCTCTTGGTAATGGCCAAGTTGGCATTGTACTGGTATTGCTTCACAAACTCTCTCACAACATCTTTACATGTTCGTGCTCAGGTTTCGTCCAATCTGAGGAACCAACAGGAGGTGGCTCCCTTGAGGGTACAGTGGAAGAACTGTATCAACTGGTTTTGATTCACTCCATAAGGGGCTAGTGCCCTCATGTACATCTACACATGGATTTTAGGATCCATGGTCCCGTCAAACTTATCCATCTCCGGCACTTAAACTTAGGGGAAAATCTATCCTCGAGGTTCATGGTCAGGGTGCTGAAGTCTAGACGGTCATCGGCTCTCCTCATCCTGGAAATTTGGGAATCAAGTGCCGATAATTTATCTTTCCACTCCGAAACTGCGAGTTTTACTTTTTCATCTTCTGACCCGTACTGCTAGTCAAACTCCGGACCCTTCTTCTTATCATCCTTCCTTTCCATTCTCGCTTATCCTCTTGATCTTTCCTACCTCTCCTCTTGAGGTTGTCTATTTCTTCGGCCGTCCTAGGCTGCTGATTCGTCAAAGTCGCAAAAACGACCTAAAACTCTTTCTATTGTTCAGTGATCATACATACCAAATCAGCGATTTGTGGGAATTCCTCGGTCATTAGAGTTTGCTGGAGCTTTCCTGATGAGTCCCAATACCAACCGCTTTTACTTTAATTGTATAGAGAAATGTTTTGAAAATTAAATCATACATACCACATTGATAGAGCTAGTCGTAACCTAATGGGGGTACGGGAAACAAAATCTGGTCATTGTGGTGTTTTTTCGAATTAACCGTCTGGTAATCCAGGATGAAAAACCGGCCGGTTGGTGAGTGATTTTAGGTTTTTATTCCTGAGATTTTTCTTGTGAGGAACAGGGTTCTGACTAACTGTCTGGTCATCCTGGAGGATGAACTGGAGGTTGGTCAGTGTAGTTAGGTTTCATTTATGGGAATTTTCTTGTGAGGGACAAGGTTTTGACTAACCATCTGGTCATCCAAGTGGGTAAGCCAACCGTTTGGTCAGTGGTTGTGAGGCTTGTTTCTGGGAATTTTCTTGTGAGGGACAAGGTTCTGACTAACCGTCCGGTCATCCAAGTGGATAAGCTGGCCAGTAGGTCATTGAGTTTAGGGTTTTTTGGGGGAAATTTTCAGGGAGATAATGTAATATCCCACATCGGTTGTGGGAGAGTTTGCGATTGGCCTTATAAGACCCTGCCTATGAACTCATAAGTACCTACTTGGCTAGCCCTTTTGAGGGAGGCAATGCCCTGTGGTGGGGCCGTGGACCAGGTCGTTACAAATGGTATCAGAGCTGACTCTCGAAAGCTCGGGCTGGGCCGTCCAGTCGGGTTGCCGATGGTTGGGGAAAACGAAGGCAAGCCCGGGTATATCCCACATCAAGAGGATGGCTAGGGCAACAAAGGGTGAGTTGGGTATATCCCACATTGGCTAGAGAGGAAGATTCTGGGCTATGTGTGATCGAGCCCTAGCGAGGACGCTAAGGAATAAGGTGGGGAGATTGTAATATCCCATATCGGTTGTGGGAGAGTTTGCTATTGGCCTTATAAGACCCTGCCTATGAACTCATAATTACCTACTTTGATAGCCCTTTAGAGGGAGGCAATGCCCTGTGGTGGGGCCGTGGACCGGGTCGTTACAAATTGTATCAGAGCTGACTCTCGAAAGCTCGGGCTGGGCTGTCGAGTCGGGTTGCCGATGGTTGGGGAAAACGAAGGCAAGCCCGGGTATATCCCACATCAAGAGGATGGTTAGGGCTACAAAGGGTGAGCTGGGTATATCCCACATTGGCTAGAGATGAAGATTCTGGGCTATGTGTGATCGAGCCCTAGCGAGGACGCTAAGGAATAAGGTGAGGAGATTGTAATATCGCACATAGGTTGTGGGAGAGTTTGTGATTGGCCTTATAAGACCCTGCCTATGAACTCATAAGTACCTATTTGGCTAGCCCTTTTGAGGGAGGCAATGCCCTGTGGTGGGGCCGTGGACCGGGTCGTTATAAATGGTATCAGAGCTGACTCTCGAAAGTTCGGACTGGGTTGTCCAGTCGGGTTGCCGATGGTTAGGGAAAACGAAGGCAAGCCCGGGTATATCCCACATCAAGAAGATGGTTGGGGCAACAAAGGGTGAGCTGGGTATATCCCACATTGGCTAGAGAGGAAGATTCTGGGCTATGTGTGATCGAGCCTTAGCGAGGACGCTAAGGAATAAGGTGGGGAGATTATAATATCCCACATCGGTTGTGGGAGAGTTTGCGATTGGCCTTATAAGACCCTGCCTATGAACTCGTAAGTACCTACTTGGCTAGCCATTTTGAGGGAGGCAATGCCCTGTGGTGGGGCCGTGGACAGGGTCGTTACAAATGGTATCAAAGCAGACTCTCGAAAGCTCGGGCTGGGCTGTCCAGTCATTACAGATAAGGTTCCGACTAACCTCGCTGTCATCCGAGTGGATAAACCGGTCGGTTGGTTAGTTGGCTGGACTAGGGTATAAACCAACCAATTTTAATTTATTTCAAAGCAATGCACCTACTGACTAACCATCGATTGGGATCCCGATTAACCGACCAGTTAGTCATAGCCTCCCCTTTTTGCAAAATTACCAGTTTAGCTTATAAAATATAGGTTGGTTTCCCTACCAACATGCCATAGGCCAATACAGGTATTCTCACAACAAAGGGCAGAATACTGAATTTTCTGAATGTGAGGTTTCTCTCTCAACGCCAGTATAAAGGTCACTTCATCAGCTCGACTGTACAATATACTAGTAAGCGTTCAAGCCGTTCAATATACCAATAAGACCACGAGGTGCCTTTAGTATGAGGTTGTAGGGTTAAGGGTACAGTCAAAAGATTGCCTTGAGACCAGGAGGTCCTAGGGCTTTAACTGTTGTTCTCGAGTGGGTGGGTCAGGGTAAGACGTGCGCGTGTGTGAGGTATGAAAGTAGAAGCACAAATACCACATTTATATCACCTTATATGTGAGAACCCAACATTTTATATGCTTTGATTTCATATTTAAGTATGATTAGATAAACCACTTTATGAGAAAATGGTTATGATGAACTATGCATGGTAACATATTTGAATGTATGTTTAAATGTTAGACGCCTTGAATTGAGTAAATTTTCTAAGAAGGTGAACGAAGTGCTAGAAATAGAAAAGAGTATTTGATGTTTAGAAACTTTAAATGATCAATTGGGATGACCAAAAATATTTTCAGAAGAGTTGGAAACGAAAAATGGTGAAACCTTCTGCTAGGAGTAACCGGTTGTTGACTGGATTGCCTGTGAATTATTTTCCTTTTTGCAAAGAATTGTGCCACCTCGTGCTTGTGACGTGTCAACCTAGCATTGTGACACGTCGTGCTTCGAGTCTTGTCGTACTTTGGTTAGCATTGCCGTGCTTACTAGGTGGCACAACTGTGTCTTGCCACCTCATGCTTCCAGCCTTGTCATGCTTTGCTTAGCCTTGTCATGCTTGCTAGGTGGCACAATCGTGTCTTGCCACCTTATGCTTCCAGCCTTATCATGCTTTGCTTAGCCCTTGCTAGGTGGCACAACTGTGTCTTTCCACCTCGTGCTTTGAGCCTTGTCGTGCTTGCTAGGTGGCACAACTGTGTCTTGCCACCATGTGCTTTGAGCCTTGTCGTGCTTGCTAGGTGGCACAACCGTGTCTTGCCACCTCGTGCTTAAAGCCTCGTCGTGCTTGACTTTTCCACCTCTTCACCTCCACTTGACACCTCCTACTTGCTTCTAATTTGATATAAAAGACCCGATTGACATGCTTAAATTCTCTTACCTCGTTTTTGAGAGAAAAGTGCAAGAAAAGCAATCAAAAACCTCACAAAATCTAGAATTAAGGCTTGTTTTTTAAAGGGAACCTTAAGCAGTTGATTTGGAAAGTTTCTATGAGCTTCAAACAGTGTTTTGAACGTGTTTTGAGGAGTATTTTGAAGGTGTTTCAAATCTGAAAATTGGGTCTTTCATTTCTTCTTTAAGGCAAGATAGTTAAAGCTTTTTAATGGGCTTTTAAGACATGAATATGGATATATGCTATGTTAGCGTAACTCTTTTAGTATGAATTCTTTGTCAAACTTTTAAATACTTGTTAGCGACTTGTTAATAAGTGAATCTATTTATGTTTAACATATTAAAGGTTATGGAAGACGTGAAATAGGTTACGGTATGTGTGAATTATGAAATTATGTCAAATTAGACATGGTTAGAATATGGTTTTGGACATGTTTGTTAAGTTCTATAATTGAAGCTCAATTGCGGAATATAAATGATTATGTTACATGTTCAAGATGTTATGAAGATGATGCTACATACTTTCATTGTAAGGGATGGTTGATATATTGTTGATGATTATTATGCCACCCCATTCAAATGATTGGGGGTTAATTTGATTGTGTTTGAGTAGCGGTGCACCGTATGAGCCGAACAGTTGTATCTCCGACTGCTACCCGAGGCAGTATCGGTATTCAATTGTTTTTGGTTACTTTGCCTTTGGCCGAGGCAAGGGTTGTGATCTTATACCCCGGGTGTGGTGACATAAGGGTGGTCTATTGATGTGACTGAATTCGGAAATGGTAAACTCTTGTAATGCTCAACTAAGTGTGAACATGTGATATGTGTTATGTGCACATCTAGAACTGTTTAATGTGATTGAATTGCAATAACATGCATTATCAGTATTCTTGAGTTGAAAGTTACATTAAATGTCTTTGATTATCTTATTGAGCCAGTGGGCTGACGGGTTTTTACCCATAAGAACATTTTAGATCAAGGAGCCGGTCCCTCGAAAGGCAAGGAGAAGGTGTAAGGCACGGTGAGAAGACGGGCAAGGGGTCACTTGTACATTTGTGAATTAAGTTGTACTTACGTAGTACAGTATGCCAACTTTGAGATCTGGCAGAGAGCTTACTAGGTGTGTTTTGTAATAGTAAACTCTTTAATTTTGTATAATATGGTTTGATTACCAAGTGAGTTAGAATGAGTTGTATTATCAGTATGATGTGATTAGCTGATGTATGGTAATGCTACGGCCGGGTTGAGATAACCTTAAGTTGGGGCGTTACATTATACATGTCACAACATACAAAGAAAATACAAAAAATCCAAAAGTCAACATAAAAGTTTCAAGTCTAGTGCTCTTTATTTTTGTCCCCAGCAGAGCTACCACTGTAGCGAACCGCTTTGGAAAAATTCCCTTCACTAAAAAAAGGGATTTTGTGAGTTACCATCTTAATTTATTAAAAAGAATAGGAGAAATAAGAAAAACCCTAAAACAAATCTAAGTGTCCAAAAGGACGACTAATCTATCAGAAATCGGGAGATGGGTTTAGGGACTAGGTTATGTAGCGGAAATGTGTAGGCACACGCTACGTCTTTTCTGTCTCTACTTCATTTCTATTGATGTTTTGACTTAAAAACATGTAACATGATTTAGACTTAGAAATGTAAAAGTCTCTTTTGATTTTAATATAAATGCGATTACGGGAATAGGAGGCATTTCTAAAGTAATTTTCTAAACTAGAATGCTATTAAGATTACCTCTTGACGTGTTTGGAAGACTCTGGGAGACTCTCCGAATGATCCACGATGCAAAGATTAAAAGGACTTTTTAGAGTGAAATATGGATGGTTAAAGTTCTCGAGAGAGTGCATCACTTCATAGAGAAATGGTACACAAGCTCTAAAGAGAGTAAGCTTCTGCACCTTCTCACCCTTAAAAATGAAAGTCAAGGGCCCTATTTATAGAGCTCTGGGTCGCAGAATCTAATAAGATTGGCTATGCCGATCTGCAAGCTGAAAATAGGTCCGAATAAATGATAAAATCTCAGATTGACAAAAGTCAAAACTGGCCGGTTGGTCAAAAACAGCAAGTTCATCCCATAATTCAAAAATGTTTTTTTTTTCCAAATTTTAAAGTATTATCTACCCTAATTATCTCTGATTTTGCAGATGAGATGCACCAGTTTCGGGATTTATCTCCCTCGAACACATAAATCATGGATTTAATCTTTGCATCAGTGATAATTCACAAAATACTTTCCTAAAATGTCTAGACTAACAAAAAAAGATTAAATAATAAAATCTAGACACTTTGGGCTGGACTTGACACAATTGGATTGGATTGGACTAATTTACTAACTGGACCACTAGACATGACTGAACTATTGGTCTAGACAAGACTCGTGGATTTGATAGTTGGACTTAGACATTTAAAAATTAGACTGGACATGACTAAATTAATTAATTAAGTCTAATTAAGTCATATTACTAGGCCTAAGCTTAATAATGCTCTCTAATTAATAATAAATATCAATAATTATTTAATTAAAAATAACTATAAAATTGGAATGTCTATAGATGAGTTTCAGATTCATGAGAGCATAAGGTGCACACACCCAAAATAGGACAGCTTCCCTTAGCTAATTCAGAGTATAACGGTAATCTTTGATGCACCAATTGCAAAGGAAGAATTTAATTTTCTCATCTACATGTAAAGTCCATAAGTTTTTCTAAAGCTTTGAAGCATGATGCTGGATGGAGGATGCAAGTCAATAGACCTATTATGGATGAATTGATAAGCACCAAAAACATAAAAATTTCCATTCTTGCAAATTGCCTAATGCATTTCATCAGTAGAGCTCAAATGGAGTAATTTGAGCTTTACAATTTGTGCAGCAATGTTTGGTGGGAACAAGTGAAGGATACGGGGTAGATTTTGGATATGACAATTCAGGAGGAAAAGATCACAGACCTTCCAATGTACATTAGAACTATTACTATAAGGAATAAGGTCCGACGGATGAGTGCATGGTAACCACCAATCCATCCAAACAGAAATTGAACGACCATCCCTAATATGCCATTGTACTCTCTCTGTTAAAACTGTATGACCAATAAGTAGGCTACGCCCACGAACTGACTCTGGAACCTCCAATTTGGAAAAAATTATGCCTCGTAAAATATCTACCATTAAAAACTTGCGTAATAAGTGTGACACCCTCAACCCAGGTGATATCACCGGGCTGAGTTATCAACCATAATCACATTCAAATCCATGTGCTGAATACAGAGCAACTACATCCTCATACTCATACATCATTAATAGACGCTCCAAAATGCGTCCTTACAAAAACATTTCTTACAAATATACATCATACTGCAGCGGAAGACTTTCAGGTCTTTAAACAACATGAATGTTTACAACCTAATATATGACTGTAGTCGTAGGACTCTTAACAACCTATCTCGCAACTCATTATTTATCCCACCATTCGTAACTTGTCTTACCTCACGCAACTGATCCTCTTGCTCAAACTTTTCTAGGTTGTATCTTTTTCCTTTCTAGAAGGTTCTCCTTGATCAACCTTATAGCCTACACAATACAACATAAGGAATGAGCGCAAATCGCCCAGTAAAGACAACACGAGGAGTATCGTGTACAAATGATTCAAGAGACTTGGAGGAATAATAATCATCTCAACGATAGAAATGAATCAAGAGTTCCAATAATTTTTTGACATCAGCATAATTGTCAAACGATAATTTTTCTTTCGTTAGACTGAGCGACTTTAAGGCCCAACAGAACAGCATTACTGCCACCTCCTCATGGACTGGACTGACTAACCGACTATGCAAGTGAACCCAAAATCCAAGGTCATAAAGATAAACATCATTGAAATACAAATCATTAAAATCATCAACATCAAAAGAAAATCAAATGCAATGCACATGGAAACGACGGACAGGACTCGACCAGACACGACAAACTCTGCTCGAGCGACATTCATCCTCTTTGGCCCGTGATCATAATTCATAGGACATCCCCCTCAGATTGATGTCCCATTTTACGGGATGTTCATCTTAGTCTCGAATAAATAGAAGAGACACTGTCCACAAGCAGGGAACTCATTTAGAGTGCTTTCCATAACCACGTTACAGCCAAGCAACAAGACTTCATCAACGGGGTGGACTAAGGGAAAACTATTTCACCTTATGTCCTCAACAACACAACTCAACAAGGAATACCGGAATTAAAAGATCAACTGGTGTTCCAACCTAACAACAAGAGTTCAACGTGACACCATAGACATGGCGGACTTGGGAGAAGTATGCCGCAAGCCCTCAACAATGTTCTTACGTAAGAGAAATGTCGGTTATCAATAAGTGCCGACATTTCACAACAACAACGCAATGATTTCTACAACATCATCATCAACGACAGGGCGAACTCAGGAGAAATATGTCCCAAGTCCTCAAAGGTGTTTTCAAATAGAAGAGACATTGGCTATCAATAATCGCCGACGTCTCACAACAACCTCTATGCAATATCACCACCAACGTCAGGTATGCTAATCGAATTAAACCATAGCATACTAGAGCACGAATCATTCTTACCAAATTTCATCAACGGGGCGGACTAAGGGAACTTATTCTACCTTAAGTCCTCAACAGCATAAGTCAATAAACGAATACCGGTCACAATGACTATCGGTGTCCAATCATAACCACAAGAGTTCAACAAAACGTCATCAACATGGCATGCTAATCGAAACAATGAATTAGCATAATAGAATCGTATTGTCCTTACCTGATTGGCTTATAGTCGAAGCAACTCGCAATTTCTGATCGCAACAAGCTGGATCACCTACTCAAATAATACCCTACTCGTTAGACATCATTCAACATATACACACTCCTTATTCTACCCCTTCTCATTTAATCGCTTGTAGCGTTTTATGACAGTTAGTTAACCAGATCCAAATAACTGGATCCTTAACCTAGCCTTATCGATGCATTAGCGATAACAACCTCCCCTCATTTTAGACGTATTAAGACCATTCCTCACCTTCCACCATTCTGAATGTTTAATAACGTGCATTCCTAAAAATTTAGCGTTAACATGGCAAATTACCAAAATACCCCCTGATGGCCGCTAGACCGCCAACACCCCAAATCTTCTTCAAAACAAACTTTTAGGTGTTTTACATCCCTTCTTGGACTAACAAGTCCCTTGAAGAACTTTACCGGGAGAATTACCAAAAATACCCTCTCCGGGTGGCAAATTACTGAAATGCCCTCTGAGGGTTCCCGGCACCAGACAAATCTCAAAAGCACTTAAAATGTTATTTTTATCCTCCCGAAGTCATTCTTCAGCTAAAAAGTATTTTAGAGGATTTTCGCCCGAAAATCCCGAACCGGTGTCCGGACCGAGCGCTTAAAAGCCCGTTTGGCCAAAAATAGCAAACGACTTCGGAATGGCCCAAAATCTTGGGAAAAGAAACTTCTTAACATCCTAGGGTTCCCATGAAAGTTTCGCGCGAAATCACGCTAATTTGGTATTTTAAATTATACTGTAAAGTTTCAAAGTTCCCCATATTGGTTAACCCCTTTTGTATATCTCCAAAAAACACCTAGAGTCTCTTTTTTCGCACTTTGGCTAAATCTGGCCCTAACTCTTTTTTAAAAATTCGAATTTTAACCTGATTAATTAATTTTGGTCTTTAGCGACACTAACAAGCACTATTTAGATTTTTACACCTACTATTTCACCCCAAACACACACATGCCTTCATCTTCAACCTTCGGCCACAACACCTGGGCACACACCATGCACACACACCCTCACTAATTCACATTAAACCTACTTTAAATCATTTAAACCCATTAGAACTCACACCTTAACACCTTATACACACCCGAAACCCATAATCTCACACACTCGAAACACCCACAGCCAAGAACACGCAAGAACACATACTTTCACACACATAACACACACACCATTCACGAACCCACACTGTCTTTCTCTTCCTTCCACTAACACCATTTAATTTCACACACCAAAATTCCCATTAACTCACTAATGTATACATATTACACACATTAACTCACCCTCCAAGAACACACATAGTTTCACAGTTACCTCGCACACCAAAACCCACTGCACAGCTCACCCACTTCCCCCTAAGCACACACTGATTCACATGTATACATGCTAAAACGCATGTTTTTATTCCCCATATCCCACTGCCCCGAACCCATTTTCACACACAAACTCACACCTGCACACACCCAAATGCATACACACACTCTTGCTACACATACAGAGCACACACTGATGTCACACGACACACACCAAAATTAAAGGGAAAAGATTACCTTAAATTTCCTCCAAATCTCTCTTCTACCCCCGACCCCAATCCTTCCTTCTTTCTCTACTCTGTTTTTCTTCTCTGTTTCTCTTCCTTGTGTTCTGTTTCTTTGGTCCAGCTTCTCCTGTTCCTTTCCCGAAGTGGAAAGGCTTCTCTCTCTTTTTTTTCTCCTGATTTTGTTCCCTTTACCCGAATCCCCTCTTATCCATCTAACCTTACTTAATAATTTAAATAGCTTAGTCAGGTTAGATTAAGTAGGAGGTGGCACTCTCAGAATTTTCCTCAAAATTACAAATTAACCCCCAAGATTTTCAAAATCTACAAAATGCCCCAAAGTTTTTTGAAATTGCATTTTGACCCCGCAGGCCAAACCAACTTCCCATTTTATTCTAATTATCCGATTATCGATAAAAATAATAATATCACTGAAAATAATGCCTTCGATTAATATAATTCTTGGTTAGATTAAATCAGGGTATTACAATAAGGCTGTTAGACATGGACCAGATTTTCCACGCTTGTTTATATAGTAAGGCTTCATTAAATTTGTGAAAACCACAAAAATCCAAACCACTTAAACATTTAGGCTGACATAAGGTCATCCAATCTATCCAATGAATGAATTTATGTGATGGTGCACCAGAACACCAAAACCGCGCAAGTATTTGATCTAACAACTGGCAAACCTAGATTGGAAATTTATACACAGACATATAATGAATAAGAAGAGAGGAAAGTACAGAGTCTATAAGAGTGCTCGACCAGCTTTGTTTAAGAGTAGACCTAGCAAATGAGCACATATATCTTGAACACGACGGATGAGACCAGTAAAAATGTCTTTCCGGTTAGCAACCACAACAAGTTGTTCCCAACCTATTCTAGTCGTACCCAAGGGCCCAATAGGGGTCCCATTTCACGCGAACACGTCGACATTGTCAACGGTCAATTTTCCAACGCATCAAACCGGTCAGCGCCCGCGCGCCCAAGACACGTGTTTTTCTCGTTTCGCGCGCTTCGTACGCTTCGTGAGCGACTTAGACATTTCATTTCGCGTCAACATCACTCACGCTAGCGCAATCGTCACGTCGAGACCACCCGAGCACCTTTTTCACCAAAAATGTCGACCGACGGCGCAACCGGAGCAACGGGGTCAAAGGAGAAATGGCCTTAGCCAACCCCAAGGTATCGGCCTCGGCCTCCCCCAAGGCCATGGGGTCGGCCTCGGCCTCCCATGGGGGTTTGGCCTTGGCCTTCTCCCCCCAGTTCTTCACTTTTCGCGCAAAGTGCTTTTCGCACTTTTTTCGCTTCGTACGTGACTCTGGCACCTTGTTCATCACGTGGGTACGATTCTTGGTAGCACGCTCGTCGTAACGCAACTTCCGGATTCGTCATTGCTCATCAAAACACCTACAGACTGCGCGCCCGAAGTTCACAAAAGGAGAAGTGGCCTAGGGCTCCAAAAATAGAAGTTGGCCATTTGGCCTTGGCCAACCCCAGGGGGTTGGCCTCGGCCTTCCCCATGCCTAGGGGGTCGCCCTCGACCTCCAGGAGGGGTTGGCCTCGGCCATTTTCCCCCGGTGGTTCACCCCTTTCCCGTATCCCCCTTTCCGCACTTTTTTCAGTTTGTATGCTTCGTATGTAATCTTGGCACCTCATTCGTCACATGGGTACGATTCACATCGACACGTTCGTCGTAACGCAACTTTTGGATTCGCCTTTGCTCATCAAAACACCTACCGTCGGTGCGCACGAACTTCATCGAAGGGGGGAGTTACCTTGGCCTCCCTTCATGGGAGTTGGCCTTTTGCCTTGGCCACCCCCTAGGGTTGGCCTCGGCCTCGCCAAGGGGTCGGCCTTGGCCTCCCCAGGGGTGGCGGCCTTGGCCTTCCCCCCAATGTTTGGCCTATGGCCTCCCCTCCCGCGCGCACTTGTTTTCTTGAGTCTTTGCACCTTCGCGATGTTTACGTCCGTTCGTACATCAACCTCCCGACGTCCGTCGTACATCAACCTCCCGACGTCCGTTCATATATCAACCTCCCGACGTTCGTCGTGCATCAACCTCGCGACGTCCGTCGTCCGTGACTGCACACCGCTCCCGCGATGCTCATCGCCCAAAGTCACGCGCTACCGCCAAATGACCTGTCGCCGACGACCGCATACCATCACTCCCAACTTTTTCATAACTACATGTTGCATTCATTATTTTGTTATCATAGGCACACTCAACTCACATCCCGTTTTCGGAACACCCGATGGGCGCCCGTGCGCCGTCTCCGCGACGTTCGTCACCGCGCCCGTGCGCTATTCTCGTGATACGTGCCCCAGCACCAAGTATTGTCTCCGCGACGTTCGTCGCCGAGTCGACACGCCATTCTCATGATACGTGCCCTGGCACCAAGTATTGCTCCGCGACGTTCGTCGCCGCGCCCGTGCGCCATTCTCATGATACGTGCCCCGGCACCAAGTATTGCTCCGCGACGTTCGTCGCCGCGCCCGTGCGCCATTCTCATGATACGTGCCCCGGCACCAAGTATTGCTCCGCGACGTTCTTCGCCGCGCCCGTTCGCCATTCTCATCATACGTGCCCCCGGCACCATGTATTGCTCCGCGACGTTCGTCGCCACGCCCGTCCGCCATTCTCATCATACATGCCACCGGCACCAAGTATTGCTCCGTGACGTTCTCGACGCGCCCGTTCGCCATACTCATCATACGTGCCCCCGGCACCAAGTATTGCTCCGCGACGTTCGTCACCGTGCCCGTGCGCGCGACATTCTCATCATATGTGCCCCCGGCACCAAGTATTGCTCCGTGACGTTCGTCGTCGCACCACTTTCATAACACGTGCCCCGGCACCAAGTATTGTCTCGTGCTGTAGGCACCGCGCCCATGCGCCTCAATCATGTTACATGCTTCCGGGATGGGCTCACAACCTTATAGCCATCGCCGTCTCAATCACAGGGGGGCTTCGGCCCTCGTACCGGGATGGGCTCACAACCTTATAGCCATCGCCGTCTCAATCACAGGGGGGCTTCGGCCCTCGTACCGGGATGGGCTCACAACCTTATAGCCATCGCCGTCTCAATCACCAGGGGGCTTCGGCCCTCGTACCGGGATGGGCTCACAACCTTATAGCCATCGCCGTCTCAATCACCAGGGGGGCTTCGGCCCTCGTACCGGGATGGGCTCACAACCTTATAGCCATCGCCGTCTCAATCACAGGGGGGGCTTCGGCCCTCGTACCGGGATGGGCTCACAACCTTATAGCCATCGCCGTCTCAATCACAGGGGGGCTTCGGCCCTCGTACCGGGATGGGCTCACAACCTTATAGCCATCGCCGTCTCAATCACCAGGGGGCTTCGGCCCTCGTACCGGGATGGGCTCAGAACCTTATAGCCATCGCCGTCTCAATCACCAGGGGGCTTCGGCCCTCGTACCTGGATGGGCTCATAAGCTTATAGCCATCGCTGTCTCAATCACGGGGGGCTCCGGCAAGAGGACCCCTCGCAGCGGACTCTAAGCACTGAGCTGTGACTATGTGCACTCATGTTACTGTCGATCATCGACACCACCAGGACAATGACCCACGGGTCACTCCGGGACTGGAGCAGGTCCTCGGAGGGCATCGCGCCTAGTCTGCCTGGCAGTTGGCTATAGGGGTAACCCTCACCGCTGTTAGGTTCTCCACGCGTCTCTTGACGCACCTCGTGGGATTCAGTAAGGGCTTGGATCGGTGGCTGGGGCAACGGGCTTACTCTGATCACACTACCGCGGTGTGGTCAGTCTTCTCAGACAGGTAGAGCGACGTTGTACGAGTCAGGCAACGCGAATTTAGGAACCGGCAGTCCAACGGAGAACCGATATTTTGGGACCCCCTGGTGACGTGTCACTCCTAGGGGACGACATGTGGCACTTTATGACATAAGCACACTGTTTCCTATAAATAGTGAACTTTACAACTCAAAAAAGGACTTCTTCTTCATTCATACAAAATCACTTTCTCACTCTAGAATTTGGGAGCTCTTGGATTCTAGTGAGAGAAAGACAAATTGGACATAACTTTGGACCGTAACATCGGACCACGACTCGGACCTTGACTTGGACTGTCGACTGCCGGCCCTGTTCGTCTCAGCCTTGCCTTCGTAGCACTGCCACTCCTCACGGCCTGTCTGGGAAGCCTTGCTCTCTGCCCTTACTCCGCCCTCACTCTCTCTCACTTTGCATACTTGGAAGCTGACTCGGACTGCTGCCTTTGTGGCACCTCCACGTAAGCACGAACCCACTTTCCTTGGCATCACAAGTTGTATCTGTAAATATTTCTCAAAATCCAGCTGAACTTGGAATGCAAGATCTCGCTCAACCTCATCTTGATGAGCAACAGAAGCGTTAGGACTGACAGTTAAGCTAGACTTAGACCAATTGATGCTTTGACCAAATATACTACAGTAGAAGTTTAAATTTTGATGCAACTCTTTCACCTCATTAGTAAAGTTATTTTTCAGCCTTAAGAACAAAATATAGATCATCAACATACATCAAATGCTAAATTGAAGGGGAAGTCACTCCTGCTTTAATTGTAGTAATTCATCCAAGATTTTCAGAATGGACCAAGTTGTTGGTAGCACCTCCGAACACATTATAAAAAGGAATCGCGAGATTGGATCGCCCTAAGGAATTCTAAAAGAGGCCAGAAAATGAGGAGTCGATGCACCATTGACTAGAACAAAAAATGACAAGTAGTAACACATTGCATTATCAGTCGCATCCAATCATGAGGAAATCCAAATCGATTAAGGACATCTCGTTTAAAATCCCAGCACGGTTGATTAAAAGCCTTACTCACGTCCAATTTGAGGACCAAGAGTAAAGAACATCCTTTCAATCGCCTTCGGACATAATCAATAAGCTCTTAAGCAAGAATAATATTGTCCGAAAGACAGCACCCAGCAACAAAGGCATTTTGGAAAGGCATTTCAAAAGGGAGAGACAATGTCACTGAGAAGAGGTTTCAGCCTATTCACTGGAACTTTAGAAAAGATTTTTAAATCGAATTACGCAAACTGATAGGCCGATAATTTGCTGCTAGCTCAAGAGAGGCTATCTACACAAGCGTGAAGAAGGTTGTGTTAACTTCACGAAGCATTTGCCTAGAATTGAGGAAAGAAAGAACTCCCTTGGTCACGTCGGGCCCCATTAGAACCCAATGTTTTAGGAGGACTATGACCAAGATTCCATCAAGACCCGGAGCTTTGGAGGCCCTATCTGAAAAGTAGCCACTCTAATTTCATCCGATGTAAAGGCTTGATGGAGATGCTGAATATGCCGGGGTAGAAGTGATCGAAGTGGGAAAAAATTAGACATCACATACAAAGGGTGACCAGTAGGCAAGGGGGTTGGAAGAGGTGTATACATGTTCGCAAAATAAACCACAATAGCATGACAAATGTCTTCGTCATTAGATATCAGCAGACCATGATTTGCTTTAAGCATCAAATTTTGATTATCTCTACGTCAGATGATCGTAGAGGTATGAAAGAATTTGGTATTACGATCACCAAAATCTAACCATTTATCTTTAGCCCTCTGAGCGCAGAAAAGTTCTTCATAAGTGAGGAAAAAATCTAGGCGCATACAAAGACGAAAGTCTAAAATGCAATTCAGCGGATCGCGATCAACTCCATGCTGAACAAAATGCAACAATTCTTGATTAACTCAGATAAGTCGAGGCAACTTCCAAAAAAGAGATAAGCCCCCAGAAGTTAAACCTTAAGTAAGGTTTTAAATAGGTTCATTAACATAAACAGAGGAGAGGCAATGAAGGGCAATCTCCATGTGGAAGCTAATAAAAGTAAACACTCAGGGCTGGACAACCATATAGCTTAAAACCTAAGTAGCTTAGGAAAAAGCTTTCAAAAAGGCAAAGTATCACACAAAATAGGAGAATATCAAAGCTCAAGATACCTAAGTTAAAGGTTGTAGCATCCGGAAAGAGTATAAGCCAGTCTGGTGATGCCATGACTCTATCCAATTTTTCAAACACAAAATTGGATAAGAATGAGGGCTAAACCGGTTGATCATATAGAAGTTTCATTTATAAAAAATGAGAGGATCAGGAAGGCGAGCAGTGAGAGCAAGAACTAGAAGGGACGGGACGAGTGGGTACGCGCAGAGCGAGAAGGCCCTTGTTGAGGCGATTCAGTTTGTGTTCAGTTCCCCCTCTCCCCCCCCCCCCCCCTCCGGGTAGGGGGGTATGTTTATCGAGCAGGAGACTCGGACCCAAGTAAAAGGAGGACCAACCCAGGCTATATAAGAAAATTCCTCAGAAATTGAGACCCAAAAATGCGACTCGAATGAGGGCCAATTTTCTCCATTGCTGTTAAGACTTGATTAAAATCACTGCATAGTCAAAGAGAGCCAGTATAGAAGGCAAGACTAGAAGCGCGCTGAACCGAAGTACTTTGTGGGAATGGAACTTGAGAATAACCATGCACAAACCCGAAATAAACTAAGCCACCATCAGGAAGAATTAAAGAGGTGAGGATAGGATGTTTAATGTAACATCCAAGAAATTTTTGGAACATTAACACTCACTCGATCATTTACACTAAGACAATAATACCCTCAAACTCAACCAATTTAGTACCACCAGCCAGTCAGAGCAACTAAACAATTGAATAAGATACTACTTTTAGTGTACTGTCATAGTTGAAACATCAAGTCTAAGTAAAAAATTCTAAATAACAATATTAACCCACGCAAGGGTTCTAATGATCAACACTAAAACTTAAATTCTCTTTCCCTCGCTCGACTCTAATCCATACCCACTGCGATCTATTGTTGGTTATTACATGCGGAAAGGAAGTCAAACGAGAGTGAGCTTTTGAGAGCTCAGTAAAGTTGCCAAAAAATAGGAATTTCAAAATAATTCACAAATGCAATTCGATGATGGTTTTCTAAGAGTTTCAAAATGATCAAAGCTAGTTCGATCAAATATCAATATGACTTTCAGATACGATGCAAACAATCACATATGCTACTCAACATGAGCAATTGCAAAGCCACACAGGCAGTGCAAGGAAATCACTTAGCATAGCCACAAAGGCGATGCTCACGAACACTGATAACTACATATGCATATGTACACCGGCTAATCCATCAAGGCACTAGCCCACACCAATATACACCAATTTCTCCAATACACACCAAATCCCCCCCCCCCCCCCCAATACACACCACTATAGAATCTCATGTCAATATGCAGAAGGACAACAGTTTGATAACTCAACATGTTAGTCAATGCTCGATGGACAATAAATAATGAGCATCGATAAGAGTTCCAATGAACGTTTTAAGGCTCAACGAAATTTTTTTAAGGCAATAATTCTCAATTCAAAACATAATAGAAACCAATGGCATTCAAAAATTAATAGAATAAAACATACGAAATCAAAGTGATGAAGCAGGATTCACATAGAATTTCTTACCTCAATCCAAGCTATAAGCCGCTATTCAAGCTTGTTTCAAAATCCTCAAGCTAACCTAAATTGGCAATTTAATTATTAGAAAAAATCCCAGTCTTATAACACCATAAATCCTTATGTTAATTACTCACTCCGACAATCTCAATCCAAAACGACACGGATCTCTTGGACATCCAAGTTATTAATCCATAACCTGGCACTCTCTATAAGACGTTAAGACATCCCAAAATTCATAATAAATTCTTATAAAATACTTTTACACCTTAAAACAACATAACAAGTAACAATATGAATTTTTTAAATTTTCAAATATTTTTTAACTAAAAATAATTTTCCTAAATACCAGAAAAAGCCCAAAAATAACAATTAATACTTCTAACTCAAATCAAAGTCCCATCATTTTCATGATAGCTTCATAATAAACAGGAAAAATACTGAAACTCAAATTAGGATTTAAAAAACACCATAACCATTTTAAAATCATATATTTTTCTAAATCAAATGCGATATGGATTTAGTACCAAATCACCTCTAAAAGTTACAAAACTGAAACTTCTTTATACCGTAAAAACATTACAGTTATCTTTCCAGAATTTATTAAGGATTTTAAAGACTCCAAATGAATTTTAGAAAAATTGAATTTTTAAAAATTATTAAAAATACTAAACAATTTCAGAAAAATCTGAAATTTTAACAGTAATTCTAATTTTGCACTAAGAACCTTTCTGTAATGTTTGATGCCAAGGAAAGTGGGTTCGCACTTACGTGGAGGTGCCACAAAGGCTGCAGTCCGAGTCAGCTTCCAAGTATGTTGATGTGAGACACAGCAAGGGTGGAACAAGGGCAGAGATCAAGGGCTTCCCAGACAGAGCTTGAGGGTGGCAGTGCTGCGAGGGCGATGGCGCGGGATGAATACACGATGACAGTCACAGTCCGATGCTTAGGTCCAGAGTCAAGGTCATGTATGTTTCTCTCTCTAGGATTCTAGAGTGAGAAAGTGAAAATGTGAGAGTGAAGAAGAAGTCTTGAAAATGTCCAACCGTTATGTTCTGTCCAAATGAATTCTCAAGACCTCTATTTATAGAGATTGAGATGATGATGTCATAAACCGACACGTGGCGCTCCCCGGGAGTGACACGTCACCGGGGGGTCCACGGGTGCCGGTGCCCCATGGACTGTCAGATCGCATATTCACCCGGCCTGCCCCGCACAGCGTCGCTCCGTCTGTCAGGAAAGACTGGCTCTCACCGCATCGGTGTGGCCAGAGAACCCCCTTGATCTAGCCTCCAATCCAAGCCCTTGCGGAGTCCCACAGGCCTGGCAGCGGTGGGAAGACCCGACGCCCAACTGCCAGGTGAACTAGGCGCGATGCCCTCCGAAGACCTGCTCCCGTCTCGGAGTGACCCGGGGGTCATAGTCCCTAGGGGTGCCGACGCAAGCCCCCAGTGCCGGAGCACGTAGGCCAGTCACGCAGGCACCCTGACGGAGATAGTGTCCCGGAGGAGTCGCCTATTCCGCAGGCCGAGGTAGCATCCCGGAGGAGCCGTCTACCTGACTGGCCAAGGTAGCATCCCGGAGGAGCCGTCTACCTGGCAGAAGGGGAGTCTTCGTGCCGGAGCACTTGGAGCTCCCTGGCAGAGATAGTGTCCCGGAGGAGTCGCCTATCCCCGCGGGTGAGTCCTTGTGCCGGAGCACTCGGAGCATGTCAAGGTAGCATCCCGGAGGAGCCGTCTACCCGACTGGCCGAGGTAGCATCCCGGAGGAGCCGTCTACCTGGCGGAAGGGGAGTTGAAGAGCTCCCTGGCAGAGATAGTGTCCCGGAGGAGTCGCCTATCCCCGCGGGTGAGTCCTTATGCCGGAGCACTCGGAGCGAGTCAAGGTAGCATCCCGGAGGAGCCGTCTACCCGACTGGCCGAGGTAGCATCCCGGAGGAGCCGTCTACCTGGCGGAAGGGGAGTTGAAGAGCTCCCTGGCAGAGATAGTGTCCCGGAGGAGTCGCCTATCCCCGCGGGTGAGTCCTTGTGCCGGAGCACTCGGAGCATGTCAAGGTAGCATCCCGGAGGAGCCGTCTACCCGACTGGCCGAGGTAGCATCCCGGAGGAGCCGTCTACCTGGCGGAAGGGGAGTTGAAGAGCTCCCTGGCAGAGATAGTGTCCCGGAGGAGTCGCCTATCCCCGCGGATGATGTACACTCCGAAGAGTGGGTTGAAGCATGTTCCATGACCAAGGCAAGGTGCGCATGGTGTGATGAATGAGTGTGGTGCCCGGGGGCATGATGACATGATTGTGGCGCATGGGCGCGATGAAGTGAGTAAGGTGCCGGGAGCACGTCTATGTCAATGGCGCGGCGCATGGGCGTGACGGAGTGCGTAAGGTGCCGGGGGCATGTTTGTGTCAATGGTGGCGCATGGGCGCGACAGAGTGCGTAAGGTGCCGGGGGCACGTTGGTGTCAATGGTGGCGCATGGGCGCGACATAGTGCGTATAGTGCCGGGGGCACGGTAGTGTGACAGAGAGCCTGGGGGCACGGCTGTATCAGCGGCGCGGCGCACGGGCGCGGCGAAGTGTTGGAGTGTGACGCCCGAACGTCGGTGACGGGGGTCACGGAGACGACGTCCGGGCGACGGACGATGAGCGTCGTGGAGTTGGCGCGCGGGCGCGGGCGACGTCCGGACGACGGGCGACGGGGTCGCGGAGTTGACGTCCGGACGACGGGCGACGGGGGTCGCGGAGATGACGTCTGGGCGACGGGGTCGCGGAGTTGTGTCCGGGCGACGGGGGTCGCGGAAGATGCAAGGCCTCTTGAAGAGAAGTGAAGGTGCTAAGGATGGAGGCCAAAGGCCAACCCCAAGGGGAGGCCGGGGCCGACCCCAAGGGGAAGGCCGGGGCCGACCCCAAGGGGGAGGCCGGGGCCGACCCCAAGGGGAAGGCCAAGGCCGAGGCCGACCCCAAGGGGAAGGCCAAGGCCGAGGCCGACCCCAAGGGGGAGGCCAAGGCCAACCTCCTTGGGCAAATGCCANGGCCCATCGACGGACGACGTGCGAAGTGCGACGGTCGAAGCGTGATGCGGCGTCGCACGATGATGAATTTCTTGGTGACGAAGTCATGTGACGAAAGTGAGAAGTGCACGTGACTTGACCGTGCATGCTTTGACCGGTTGTGAGCGTTGAAAATAACTGTTGCTTGTGCGGACGTGTCATGCAAAGTGCGACCACAGTGGGCCTTTGGGTACGACCAGAATAGGTTGGGAACATAAGCCTCCTGCGTGTGGTGTGCGCGGAGGGGCAACCCGAGCGGGCACCGCACGCATAAATACTTAGCAAGATTTTATGTTGTTTGGCCGGAGTGTTGTTGAGGTCGTCAATGCATGATGATGATGAAGAGTAGGTGGCTCGAGCCACCTCATGCACCACCTACGGAAGCTTGGAATGCTTGGGGATTGAGACAAACGCACGATGATAGGGCGTAGGGGCTCGAGCATGTAAACGGCGCCCGAACGACGGATGACGAGTGTCGCGGAGACGTCACCCGGGCGATGGGTGAAAAGCGTCGGGGAGACGGCGCACGGGCGCTGGCGACGGGGGTCACGGAGACAGCGCCCGGGCGACGGACGACGAACATCGCAGAGTCGACGTACGGGCATTGGCGACGAGCATTGGACAATGAATAGAAGTAAGTGGTTCGAGCTACCTCGCGCACCACCTACCAAGGACGTTGATGTCGAGGGACATTGTCATGAGGGGCGCGATAAGGGCGCGGCCGGACGTCGCGATGCAGGGGCAGTCCACGACGAGCGCAGGTGCGCGGGCAATGCGCATCGGTCTATGTTGCAAAAAAATTTTTTTTTTTTTTTTGGAGTTGCCGGCCTTGGATGTCGATGTTCAGTCATTGGGTGAATGTGGGCAATCCGAAGTATGTATGGGTTGTCGGCCGATAGGTCCACCGTGATGACAAAGGTGAGAGGGGGGTGGTTGTGGTCGTGTTTTGGGCCGAAGTGGATGGCTTTGGTTGATGGAGGCCGTAGTGGGCATGGAGGATGGTCATGTGTTAAAGTTGAAGGTTGAATGTGGGTGAAGGTGGAATGTGGAGGGAGGTTCGGCCATGGGGGAATGATGGGGAGAGTTGAAGGTTGAAGGTTGAAGGGTGAAGAGAGGGAGGGGTCGGCCTCGGCCTTTGGTGGGGCGTGAGGGTCGGCCTTGGGGAGGGGGTTGGGGAGGCCGAGGCCGAAGGAGGGGAGGGGGAAGATGGAGGGGAAAAGGAAGGGAAGATAGGGCGGGGGGAGTTGGGCCGAGGCCAAAGGGTGGGTGAGGCCGAGGCCGAGGGAGGGGGCGGGGGAGGAAGGGGAAGAGAGAGGAGAGGAGAGAGGAAGGGGGGAGGTCGGCCTTGGGGAGGGGGTTGGGGTCGGCCTTGGGGTGGGGGTTGGGGAGGCCGAGCTTGGGTCGGCAATGGAGGAAATGGAGAAGGGAATGGGAAGAAGGGGGGGTGGGGTGTCGCGGGTGGGCGAAGGGAAGGGATGAGGGGCGGGGGGAGAAGGGAGAAGAGAGGGAGGTGGGGGCGAGGTCGTCGCTGGCTAGAGGGGAAGGCTGCCGGCCGGGGAGTGGCGCGGCAGGAGGCCGAGGCCGCAGGGGCGGCGGCGCCAAGGCTGGGCGGCGCATGAGGGAGAAGAGAAAGAGATAGAGAAAATTAGGTTTAGGGTTTTGGGAGGAACGCGGGTCGGTTCGGATCGGTTCGGGTGGGTCGGGTTCGGGTGGTTCGGTCACGACAGAAAGAGGGAATGGTTACGCGGTCGGGTGGCGGGTCGGTCGAGCGGGTCATCTGGTTCGCGGGTAGGGTTTGGTCTGTTTTTTGAAATTCAAATTCAAATAAAATAATAATATTTTTTTTTTGGACAGCCTTAAAGAGGGAGTCCCTAATGACATTTTCATAATGTGCAAGATGAGAGTGAGAGAAATGGGATGGTGGGAGAATGAAATTTTTTTTCATAAGAGAGAGAAGTTGCGTATAAAGTGGGGAAAGGGTGATGGGGTGTTGGATGGTGAGGGAGGAGAGTGAATGGAGGTATAGAGAGTAATGAGAGCATGAATGTGAGGAGTAATGGGGAAGATGAAAAACTTGAAAATTTTTCTAAGTGTTGAAATTTTTTTTTTTGAGTTCGGGCAAAGATGCGAAAAAAATGAAAATTTTTCTAAGTGTTGGGCTGAGACAAGGATGCCGAGGGAGATCACTGAGGATGATCATCGATGACCGGTTGCGAAAAAAATGAGAATTTTTCTAAGTGTCAAGAAAAGTAAATGAAGGATGATGATGCGACCGTAGTAGCGCGGCTCGAGCCACCCCGCGCACCACGTACCAAGTCGTTGCAATGTGACGCGGAAGGGATGGGGAAGGGGTGAAGCCCCCAAGGGAGTGGGTGATGGCATGAAGAGTGATATCAATAGACTTGTGTAAGAGCAATGCAGCTTGAAATTTTTTCTAAGTCTGGAAAATGTAACTTCATTGATAACGAAGGATAGACAGCATGCCTTGATACATGGGTATGACGTACATGGAAACTTGTAAAATGAACGAAAAAATTACAAGTGTGGAAAATGCGCTAAGGCATGCCAAGGCTTGGTCGGGTAGGTCATATGTCCCGTACTTAGAGTCTGAGCTCTCAGGACGCAATCTTGTCGGCGAAGACGAACTTGAGGCGCCTGCACCACGTGAGGCCGTGACCGACCTTCCGATTCTAGGGCAGTAGTTGTGATGGGCTAAGTCTTCCGGGGTAGGTTCATTGTCGACATTGGGCAGGGTTATGGCATTGTCGTCGATCCATGTCTAGAGGAGATTTCTAGCAGTCTTCAAGTCACATGGGTATTCCGGGGCAGGCATCGGCTGCCCTCTCTTGTCAGGACGCCCATCCCTTCCTTGGGACTAACGCTTGCGGTTGTTGTCGTCGTTACCAGCTGCTTCCATCGTCCCGGCCAAGGCAATATGAGGCTGGGGCTTTGGGGTCTTTGACGGACCGACCGAGTCATAGGTGCGTCGTGCAGCTTCCTTGAGATGTCCCCAAGACCGAAGCTGGAGGTTTTCAAGGTAGACTCTGTAGGTGTCCTTCATGTTCTTGATGCAAATGGGCACAAGGGTTTCATCCTTGCTGAAGTCAGTGCACTCCAAGCACTTGTGATGAAATCGCGTAACATAGGTGTTGAGGTCTTCCCCGGGGTTCTGGCAGATTCCGGCGATGTCAACGATGGTCACACGTTCCGTCTCATAGTGAAATTTATAAAGGAAGAGCTAGACCATGTCGGACCATGAGTGGATAGTACTGTCGGGAATCTGATGATACCAAGAGTAGGCGAGGCCAGTCAGGGACTTGTGAAATTCTCGAAGCTTCAAAGTGTCGTCCTCCCCGTAGTGCTCCAGGGAGCCAGCAAAACGGGTGAGGTGCTCACGGGCGTTGCCCTCTTTGCCATTGAACAAAGTGAAGGATGGTTGCTTGTACTTGACGGGGTAAGGCTTGGTAGCGAGGCTGCCAGAGTAGGGAGCATGGCCTGACAGCTTAGAGGGGGAGTGGGGTAAGGATGACTGCTTGAGACGGTGAAGGAGGGCATCAAGGTCATGCTTGGTGACGTACGACGCATGTGAGGGTTTGTGCCCTGTCGTGATGATCCGAGCACCAGAGCCCCCAGACGGTACAACCTGAGGCATTGAGGGGATGACGATGGTAGAGAGGGGTTGGTGGTGGTGAGCAACTTGTTGGGGCATGGTTTGTACATGGGTAGTGTCAGCTGCTGGAGGCCGGTCGTCAGGAAAGGTCGACTGGAGTAAGCCGGGGGAATGACTTGTGTTTAGGTTTCGACTAGTTATGTTCGGGTTAGGCTCCATCTCAATTGATTCGTGAGTCTCCGAAGTGCTTCGAGCAAGGGCAAGGCGTGGCGCCGGGGGCTGAGGTGCCGCGAGTCCTACTGTCGAGGGCCCGGAGGACCAAGGCAGCGGTGGTCGCGACACTGGGGCCTGAGCAGTGTCCAAAACTAGCCCAGGCCTTGAAGGTTGGATATGAGCAGGAGGGGCCAAACCTGGATCTTGGGATAACACGGGGTGAGTAATGGGCACAGGGTGCAGAGCTCTAAGGCTTTGGGAAATCGGTGATTGTGAAGTCAAGACTTGGATTGATTTTTGCATTTCCACCATGGCTGTCATAAGAGTGGCTATAGTGGGAGAAAACTGCTGGATGCATTGACTGCAACTTGTATGTCAGGTGCGATAGTTTGTGGCTGGTCTTGGGGACGCACAACACTGGTCCCCTCTTGTTCACCCGACTGGTCCTCTTCTTGCACGGTATGGATAAGGCCCTGGTTGGTAGCTTTCGTAACTTTTCGTTGTATAGGCATGGAGACTGAGTGCGAAAGATAGACAGACTGCAGTACGATGCTCACCTCCCCAGCGGAGTCGCCAAAATGATGCCAAGGAAAGTGGGTTCGTACTTACGTGGAGGTGCCACAAAGGCTGCAGTCCGAGTCAGCTTCCAAGTATGTTGATGTGAGACACAGCAAGGGTGGAACAAGGGCAGAGACCAAGGGCTTCCCAGACAGAGCTTGAGGGTGGCAGTGCTGCGAGGGCGATGGCGCGGGATGAATACACGATGACAGTCACAGTCCGATGCTTAGGTCCAGAGTCAAGGTCCTGTATGTTTCTCTCTCTAGGATTCTAGAGTGAGAAAGTGAAAATGTGAGAGTGAAGAAGAAGTCTTGAAAATGTCCAACCGTTATGTTCTGTCCAAATGAATTCTCAAGACCTCTATTTATAGAGATTGAGATGATGATGTCATAAACCGACACGTGGCGCTCCCCGGGAGTGACACGTCACCGGGGGGTCCACGGGTGCCGGTGCTCCACGGACTGTCAGATCGCATATTCACCCGGCCTGCCCCGCACAGCGTCGCTCTGTCTGTCTGGAAAGACTGGCTCCCACCGCATCGGTGTGGCCAGAGAACCCCCTTGATCTAGCCTCCAATCCAAGCCCTTGCGGAGTCCCACAGGCCTGGCAGCGGTGGGGAAGACCCGACGCCCAACTGCCAGGTGAACTAGGCGCGATGCCCTCCGAAGACCTGCTCCCGTCTCGGAGTGACCCGGGGGTCATAGTCCCTAGGGGTGCCGACGCAAGCCCCCAGTGCCGGAGCACGTAGGCCAGTCACGCAGGCACCCTGACGGAGATAGTGTCCCGGAGGAGTCGCCTATTCCGCAGGCCGAGGTAGCATCCCGGAGGAGCCGTCTACCTGACCGGCCAAGGTAGCATCCCGGAGGAGCCGTCTACCTGGCAGAAGGGGAGTCTTCGTGCCGGAGCACTTGGAGCTCCCTGGCAGAGATAGTGTCCCGGAGGAGTCGCCTATCCCCGCGGGTGAGTCCTTGTGCCGGAGCACTCGGAGCATGTCAAGGTAGCATCCCGGAGGAGCCGTCTACCCGACTGGCCGAGGTAGCATCCCGGAGGAGCCGTCTACCTGGCGGAAGGGGAGTTGAAGAGCTCCCTGGCAGAGATAGTGTCCCGGAGGAGTCGCCTATCCCCGCGGGTGAGTCCTTATGCCGGAGCACTCGGAGCGAGTCAAGGTAGCATCCCGGAGGAGCCGTCTACCCGACTGGCCGAGGTAGCATCCCGGAGGAGCCGTCTACCTGGCGGAAGGGGAGTTGAAGAGCTCCCTGGCAGAGATAGTGTCCCGGAGGAGTCGCCTATCCCCGCGGGTGAGTCCTTGTGCCGGAGCACTCGGAGCATGTCAAGGTAGCATCCCGGAGGAGCCGTCTACCCGACTGGCCGAGGTAGCATCCCGGAGGAGCCGTCTACCTGGCGGAAGGGGAGTTGAAGAGCTCCTTGGCAGAGATAGTGTCCCGGAGGAGTCGCCTATCCCCGCGGATGATGTACACTCCGGAGAGTGGGTTGAAGCATGTTCCATGACCAAGGCAAGGTGCGCATGGTGTGATGAATGAGTGTGGTGCCCGGGGGCATGATGACATGATTGTGGCGCATGGGCGCGATGAAGTGAGTAAGGTGCCGGGAGCACGTCTATGTCAATGGCGCGGCGCATGGGCGCGACGGAGTGCGTAAGGTGCCAGGGGCATGCACTACAAGAAAAGCTACTTTTAGCGACGGAGTTTTTCGTCACTAAAAGTAAAGAATCCGTCGGTAAAGACTTTTAGCGACGGATTATCCGTCGCTAAAAGTCCGTTGGTGAAAACCCCGTTACTAAAAGATTAACGACGGAATTTGATGATCCGTTGGCAAAAGTCCACTTTTTAGCGACGGGAATTAATTACTTTTAGCGACGGAATTTCGGTCGCTAAAAGTAAATTCCATAATTTTTATTATTGTTTTTCTCAAAATTCAATTAAAAAAAACTTTTTGCGACGGACATGCCGTCTCTAAAAATCCGTCGTTAATTTAAGTCTTTTAATATCAAATATTTCTGTCGCTAAAAGTATGTTGATAATAACTGAATCAGATTTTTAACGACAGAATTCTGTCGCTAAATATACACATGTTAGAGTTTCAAAAAAAGAAAAAAGCTATTTTTAAATTGTTATTAATTTAAAAACAAATTCAACCCTATTCCATCTACAATTTCATTCCTTAGGCAAACATTCTTCTTTACCAAATTTCCAGCAATACAAATAAAATATAAGTTATACACCACCAGCTAACACAAAATACACAACCACTAAATTACATATTCACTGAATAAAATAAATCACATCTTATAAATCTGAAGAAAAAAAATACAAATTTCAACATTACTAAAAAAATAAAAATCAAGAACTTTAGCTCCACAATATCTCCCAAATCAGATAGCTTCGCGCGTTGGTTCTCTGTTACCAATTTTGAGCTCAATTATCTCTTTGAAGATCCACGAAACTTCACCCTACACAAGCACGAAGCATGAAAAAAAGGTATGGTCAAATAACTGGAAGCATTGTACCCAAAATCCCTTTCTACTTGTGATAAATTGAGCGTATTACACAAACCCTTTTTTGTTATTAATAAATTGAGCAGAAGCTATAAATTGTGAATTTCGAATCAGAGCTTGTTGCTTCAATGAACTCCGTATCATTTTTTCACCCAATTTCTCAAAGAATGGAGCGACTCATCCAACTTCTTGATGAATCAAAGTTTAGCAAATAAACATTTTGACCCTACCAAATGGCAGGATCTTTTAAAATATTTGTAAAACTGGCAAATTTGGGACGATTTCCATTTGCGGCAATCACGTTGCTACCACATCATCTTCTAAACCAAAAAAAACCAAACCACCTCTTATACTAGACAAGGCATCACAACTCCAATCCAAAGTTACAACGCAGAGAGAGAGAGAGACAGGGCAGGGGTGGGGAGATCGTGCATGTGTGCGGGAGAGAAAGATAATGAACCTGAGATGGCAGATCGGCCGGAGCGGCAGCTGCGCAGCGAATGCGTCGGTAGGGCGGCAACAGCAACAAGGTGGGTGGCGTAGGAGCAGCCAGGGAAGAGGAGAAGCGGCAGAGTGGGTGGCGGCCGACGGTCGGCTGCGTGAGAGAGAGAGAGAGAGAGGGCAGGGGTGGGGTGATCGAAAGAGCAGCGGGAGGAAATGAGATGAAAGAAAAGTTAGGGTTTCCTTAATTTATAGAAAAAAAATATTTTCCAAAATAAAAAAATAAAAAAAAAGACAAAATATTAAAAATACATTTAGTGACGGATTTTCTGTTGGTAATAACCCGTCGTTAAAAGTCCATCGCTAAAGACCTTTATCAACAGAATATTCCGTCGGTAAAGGTCTTTAGCGATGGACTTTTTACTGACAAAAAATTCGTCGCTAAAAGTCACTTTTAGAGACGGATTTTGTTCCGTCGCTAAAAGTCCGTCGGAAAATGTTATTTTTCTTGTAATGATGTTTGTGTCAATGGTGGCGCATGGGCGCGACATAGTGCGTAAGGTGCCGGGGGCACGTTGGTGTCAATAGTGGCGCATGGGCGCGACAGAGTGCGTATGGTGTCGGGGGCACGGTAGTGTGACAGAGAGCCTGAGAGCACGGCTGTATCAACGGTGCGGCGCACGGGCGCGGCGAAGTGTTGGAGTGTGACACCGGAACGTCGGTGACGGGGGTCACAGAGACGACGGCCGGGCGACGGACGATGAGCGTCGTGGAGTTCGCGCGCGGGCGCGAGCGACGTCCGGACGACGGGCGACGGGCGATGGGGTCACGGAGTTGACGTCCGGACGACAGGCGACGAGGGTCGCAGAGATGACGTCCGGGCGACAGGGGTCGCGGAGTTGTGTCCGGGCGACGGGGGTCGCGGAGGATGCAAGGCCTCTTGAAGAGAAGTGAAGGTGCTAAGGATGGAGGCCAAAGGCCAACCCTTGGGGGAAGGCCAAGGCCAACCCATAGGGGGAGGCCAAGGCCAACCCCAAAGGGAGGCCGAGGCCGACCCCAAGGGGAAGGCCAAGGCCGAGGCCGACCCCAAGGGGAAGGCCAAGGCCGAGGCCGACCCCAAGGGGGAGGCCAAGGCCAACCTCCTTGGGCAAATGCCATGGCGCATCGACGGACGACGTGCGAAGTGCGACGGTCGAAGCGTGATGCGGCGTCGCATGATGATGAGTTTCTTGGTGACGAAGTCACGTGACGAAAATGAGAAGTGCACGTGACTTGAGCGTGCATGCTTTGACCGGTTGTGAGCGTTGAAAATGATTGTTGCTTGGGCGGACGTGTCATGCAAAGTGCGACCACAGTGGGCCTTTGGGTGCGACCAGAATAGGTTGGGAACAATGTTTAAGTATTTTATGACAACCGCAAACTATCCCACGGTAACATTGTACAACTATGCAAGCACAATATACAACCCCACTGCACAAACCAATTTATTGTATACCATCTTCTTCCTTTCTCTCAGCCAGAGTCCAGAAACTCTCACACATACAGAGGTCACAGTTGTCCTCCCCCTCACACTCATTTTCACACAAACACACTCCCACACACTCTTTACACTATATCACACACACATCACAGACATTACACACCTGTTCACAGATTTTATGCACACACGTACACATCACACACACAATATAGAACAAACATACATTCATGGATACGCACACTAAATTTTACACAAACTCAAACAGTATTTACACACACAAACACACATTGTATACCCATCATTCTTCCACCTGTACACACATCAAACACACGCACAAAACACACGCACAAACATATACATATGAGCAGTTTTACAACCCCTGCTTCACTTCACAAACACGCACTGCCATCACAGTTTATCCCCCTCCATTTCACCACTACACACACACACAATTACACACATTACGCGTACACATTGTAAGTCCCTAAACACACCTAGAGGGGGGGTGAATAGGTGTTTTCAACTTTGAGCATAAACTTAAAAACTAATTTACAAAGTAATAATAAAAATAACAATTATAAATCAACACAGAGATTTATACTGGTTCGGCCCCACCAGCCTACGTCCAGTCCCTGAGCACTCCACACAAGGGAGACATACTCGAACCTTTCACTAACCAGCTAGCTTTGGGTGCTAGCTCAAACCGCAGTACAGATTCTGAAACCCTTCCAAGGTTTTCAAAAATTTACAAATGAAAAGTGATTTACAATTGAAATACTACAACAATCTCCTTCTTGAGTAGATATTACAGTGAATACAATAATACTAAGCTTTCTTAGGTGGGAAGATCTATATTCTTTCAAGAACCAAACTAAGAAGCTTACACCAGACTTTCTCAAAAATGAACTCACTCAATAGAGAATAGATGGATGTGTGAAAATAGGATGAGATAGTATTTTGAGAAGAGCTAGAGAGATTTTTTAGAAATCAGCAAAGGTTAGCAATAAATGCTCTCTAGACCCCTTTTTATACTGGATGAGAAATGAATCGTTAAGAGAGAGAAAACTCAAAGTTTGATTCGAATGAAAAATAAGTTCATTCGAATGAAAGTACAAGCCTGAAGAATTCGGTCGAATGAACTTGAGATTCGTTCGAATTAAAAAGGTACAGTAGAGAGATGTTGAAGCCACTGAAGGATTGAGTCGAATGAAAACTAGTTTCCATTCGATTGAAAGTTATGCTTCGAATCAAAACTCTTAGCTTCAACCGAAAACTCTAGCTTCGACCGAAAAGGTTGGCATCAATCAAAAAGTTTAACTTCAACTGAAAAGTTTGGCTTCGACCGAAAAGGTTGGCTTCGACCGAAAAGTTTAACTTCGACTGAAAAGTTTGGCTTCGACCGAAAAGTTTAACTTCGACTGAAAAGAAAATTTTTCAAAACAAGAAAGACACTGATCGATTGATTCGAATGAAAACTAGTTTTCATTCGAATGAAACTTGTTTGCCTTCGAATGGAAATTTCAGATTTGGTTCTTTACTCAAATTTCTGGGAGATCTTTTAAGAAAGACTTAGTGATAAAAGATAAAAAAATACAATGCTTCCAGCTCTTGAATCTTGCGATGTAGTGTCGAGTGAGTATGCCCTGTATATGGGGACTACACTGGGAAAATAGATGGGAAATTGTGTAGTGTAATATTTCTTGGATGAGATGGAGGGGTGAGTGTCACAGCAAGAGAGAAACAAAACTAGTAGCGGAGGTGTGCTGGTACTGGGTACTTTGATGGTGCATAATTTGATGATGTTGTTGTAGGTTGGCAAGGATGATGGGGCGTGTACATGGACGGAGTGTTGAGTGGTGGGTATGTTGGTATGTGACTATTAGGGTGAATATGTGTGTTTTGTGTGTATGGGATTAATGTATAAGCAGCAAAGAGAGGCTGCCATGGCTACATGCATTATTTATGTGTATGAATGATTCATGAAAAGAAAAGAAACGAGAGAGAATGAAGCGCAATGGAAATGGGGATTACAGTGCAATGAAAATGGGTGTTGAGTGGTATGTGTATTGGTTGGTAACCCTTAGTGATGGTGTTCGCATGAGAGTGTGTATGTGAGAAGAAATAGTGAGCTGCCATGGTGGGCATGTAGTCATGGTGCTGTGTGTGTGTCGCCTGTGATTCTGTGAGTTCTTGGGTTGCCAAGACAGCCATACAAATGAGGGTATATGTGAGTTATGCATTCAAGTGTGTGTGTATATGGGGATGAGAGTCTTATTCCATGTGTTATATAGAAAGGTGAAGGGAAGGCAGGCTAATGGGTATTGTGGCTGAAGTGAATTCATGTAAGAACAGTACTGGGTAGGCGTGAAGAAGGAGAAGACTGTAGCGAGAGAGGGAAATGTTCTGTTTTAATTTTAGACTCAAAAGTGTCGCTAAAAAGCTATCTTATTCCAGCAGTCTCTTTTCAAAATTTTAAAATGTATCTAGAAAATCTTTTGGGCAAAACTCAAAGAAGTAACTTAGGTTTATTTTTCAAGACCTACACACAGTAAAAGTTTTAGATTTTTCGGAGCTCGGGAAGAGTGCAAAAACTTTTACTCATTTAAAAGAAACATAATACTTAAACGTGCTCGAGCGACAATAAATGACATTCGAATGATTTGTTATTTAGGTTTTGATAGTCAAGAGTTAGGGCTGGCATTTGAGCAAATACCTGAAGCAGATTTTGAGCGAGGTAAGTACCCCTGTCATCTTCATCTGTATACTTATTTGCAAAACCTATGATATGTACTTATGATTTGATCATTTAAAGTTTAAAGTTCTATTCTGCATATGTTATTTCTAAAGTACTTGTTTTGAAACGTAAATTGAAAGAATGCCATGGAATGTTGTGTGAGTCATAGAATTCCTGAGTACATGTTAAATGAGCAATGAAACTCGTCTTGGTTGCTGTGCCCCATATCCAACGGGGGAATGTTGGATTTCGGGCCCTGGTCAGCGGGGATTGTACGTTGATGCAGAGTACTGTGGCTGGTGGTGCGCCCTTGCGTCCACATGATTATTTTATCCCGGGTGTAGGAGGGATTTCGGGCCCTAGTCAGGGGGGCTCGTACGCTGACCGCAGCATACCTACGAAAAGAAATATACAGGTGTCTGATGTGAATGGAATGAACGATGATTGTACTCAGATTTGAAAATCTTTTCTTTTGAAATTTCATGTATATGTATATATGTATATGAAGGACGTTTTTATGAATGACAATAATCGAATGTTTGATTTGTTGAAAGAAAACCCATGGCATGTTTTAGAAATTTCAAACTTATTTTAGGAACATGGCTGGTGTATTTGCTGGGCTTTCGCTCATTCCTTATTTTTCAGGTGACGACTTAAGGGAAGCGGAGCCGTATGAGCCGCACGGGGGAGTAGTGCCCGAAGAGAACTTTTAGAATAATGAGTGTCCACTATTCGAACATTTTAGTCTATGTTAATTTACGTTATGCTTGAACTGATGTAAGGAGCTTAGGTCTCCTCGAGTTTTCTTTATAAGTTCTAAAGACATGTAATGAGAGTTTTATTTGAATTTTTGGAGGTCCGTAAATTAGAATTATTTTGGAGTCACATGATTGTAGTAAGGCCTGGCAGAGCCCTCGGTTGGAGTTTATTGGGTCTGCGGCCGGTCACGTGCCTAGCTCACGGGCCTACCCGTGGGTTCGGGTCGTGACACTTTTTTCTTGACATTTTTTTTCTATATCGCATGGATCTTATCCATGTAATAAAGAATTCGTAGTCCTGGACATTTTGGAACTTGCATTTAGCGGAAACTTTCTTCTACTTCAATTTGAACTTGGACGAGGAAAGCTGACAGCCACTTGAATTTGAATGAACTCTTTTTTTTTTTGGCCCATTTTTTCTTTATTTTCTTTTTCCTTTTCAGATCCTTCTTTTTTTTCCTTGTTTTTTTCTTCATTTGTTTGTTCTTTAGGGCGCCACTTTTTCTTTTCTTTGTTCCTTTTTCAAGAAGCAGCTTTCCACTTTTTTTTTTCCAGCTGCAATTTTTTTTTTTCATTGCACACTCTTTTCCTCCTGCTCTATTTTTTACACGAGCAATTTATCAAACTATTACAGTTTTCAGCTGTAATTGCTTTTCCTCTTTCTTTTATTTATTGCATGCTCTTTTCCTATGCTCTATTTTTTACACGGGCAACTTATCAAACTATTGTGGTTTGCATTTTTTTTCAAAATTTGTAACCTTGAACTTCTTTGCAGCAGCATTTATAGAAGGAGGTTAGGAAAATACGGAGATCGGCATCTTGGGCTCTACTTTCCTTCAAACCTTGGCGTCCTTTGTACAATTACTTCAGCTACTTCGACTGATTTCAGAATGACTTACTTCAAGGATTTCGAGCTTCCCAAGCCTTCCCTCTCCATCATTAAGAGTACATCTTTGGCCGTTCATCCTCCAGCTATAGGGATATTGGCTCAGGATTGTCCTCTTCATTTTGTCCCACCGCATTTGACAGACTGGTGCGTTGAATCTACTACAGTCGTAGTCAATCATGTGAAAGGCCCTAGCTACAACTCCAGTTCGGATGTTTTATTACTGCGGTCATCTCTCCACGATTCAGCAGAAGCAGCTTCTCATGCCATGGAGACACCGACACCTTCGTCTGACGTTCGGCTCATTCGACACAATCTTGAATCTGGCCAAGCCACTTGGGGAATCCATTCTTCCAATTTTGGCGAACATGCTTATATCAAAGGCTACTGGGAATGGCTCGAAGACGTGCTCGCGAGAAATAAGACTTTACTTGATGAAGTGGGGATCTATAATGCACTGCACGCCTTATTATTCACTTATGATAGAGACAAGTACATCCTCTAAGCATTATGTGAATTGTGGTGCTCTTCTTCAAACACGCTACACACTTCACTCGAAGAGATCTATATTTCTCTTCGGGATTTACGAAGGATCGGGGGACTTCTTGTCCATGGACTTTTCTACAACGAAGTTGTTCCATCGGCCAGAGAATTGACTAGTCTTAACCAAGATGGGAAACTTTTCTTGCCTCCCAGTTGCAAATACCAGTTCATGGGCTTTCACGAACTTAACTGCAAAAATGGGGGAGATCAACATGTGACTTTTCTCAAGTGGGTCCAGTTTTGGTTTAGAGGTCCCATTCGATACGGCGAACCTCCAACGAGGACGTCAAAGAAAAGGGATACCAAGACGTCGGCATAACTCATACGATGCCATCGATCATATCTTTTCATGGGGAGAAGAGCAATTTTTGCCTGTTTGAGGAGTTAGGTGCTGATGGCGACTTGGCGGATGAAACTTATTTGGCAACATTTCTATCATGTTGGCTATGTAAGCTTGTTCTACCTGGCAGAGTGTTTAACCCCATCCGTCCCGGTGTCTTCAAGGTGGTGAGCATGATGGCTTGTGGAAGTAAGTTCTCCTTAGATGTACCAGTGCTGGCCTGCATCACAATGGCCTAAGGGAGCATACCTCTTCTTCTCAAATAAAGAAGTGCGAAGCAATATTTCCTATTCATTATGTCTATGGGTGGATAGGAAATTACTTTGACACTTATTTCTCTTTTGATCATATTCACTGTGGTGCTCGCATGACTAAGGTTTCCGGTGAGAGGATGGCGAAAAGCTTTTGATATTTCACGCGCTCGAGATTTGCTCCAAAAAGTCAACACATCTACATTAGCTGCACTGAGTTTGTACAAGCAACAACAGTTCACTCTAATAGATGATGGAAAACTATCATCTTGGAGTGACTACTTCATCAGCCTATGCTCAAGCTACTTAACCCTTCGACGTGGTAGTGAATACATCATTGAACCTTACAGTCCTCACGGGAGTAGCCACCAATTCAGTTTCTGCCAAGACATTTCAGATGGACTAAAGAAAAAGCTACATGCGACCTCATTTGATGAAGTTATTCAACTTTGGTAGTCATGCACTCGTCTCTCCAGCGGGTCCCAAGTCATCATTCCATCTCATCTGGCGACTAAGGCATGTTTCACCACGAAAGCTTATGTCCATGGTAGTCAAAGCAACTTGAAGATGCTTTGAGATCTACCAAGATCATCATCAGAACAAGTAAGAATGTGGCATCGAATGTTCCAAAGTCTAACCTGTCAAAAGGTGCTTCCACAAAGCCTCCAGGCAAAGAGAAGATCTCAAACTCACTCACACATCCTGACAAAGTGAAGAAAAATATTGTGCAGTCTGCTTCGAATAAAGTCAAAAAGGTTCGAGCAAGCAAAGAAAAGGAAACTTTTTTTATCTCTTCCAAGTTCCAACAGATCAGAAGATGCAACTGAGAATACTCATGTGAAGGTTCCTTAGCTTTCCTCTGTTATCGTAAAAGACTCTAATCGCTCTCGTAACATTAAAAAGGGGATACGAGCTCGTTTGTCAAGTGACGAGGAAAGCAATACGGATGACGGTGATCAACACGGGAAGCGACTGACCAAAAAGAAGAAAATCCAAACATTTGACTTGACTCCAGAGGTGTTCTTTGAAAACGTCCCTATTCCGATATCATCTCTTCCAAAATCGGAAAGACAGGCACATACGTAGGCTTCATTTAGTGAAAGCCCTTATTGTAATGAGAAACAATGAATTCCGTGATGACGGACAATGAATTCTAAAAACTTGCCGATGTAATGTCAAAAGCACATTTCAAAGGATTCATTCTTAGTTGATAGTATCGTAACCACTCAAAAACTGTTTTTAAATCCTGGAGATGATCACTTCGCTTTCTTGACTTAACCACCAAATCATCGACGTAACACGCAACACGTTTGTGCAACATGTCGTCAAATATTTTTTGCATAGCTCTTTGATAAGTAGTGCCCACATTTTTTAAGCCGAAAGGTATTACCTTGTAACAGTAAATGCCTTTTGGAGTACGAAATATTGTAAACTCTTCGTCTCTTGGAGCCATGTAGATCTGGTTGTAGTCGGAAGATCCGTCCATGAATGATAAGGCTTCATGGCCTGTAGTGGCATCAACTGTGAGTTCTGTAATTGGAAGAGGGAAGTCATCCTTTGGGCATGTATTGTTAATATCTCTAAAATCAACTCATACTCGAATCTGTCCGTTTTTCTTCCTTACCGGAACAATGCTTGATATCCAAGTTGGATATTTAACTTCTCAGATAAAACCCGCCTCAATCAATTTATTAACTTCTGTCTCGATTTGAGAGATCAATTTCGGGCAAAAACGACGTTAGGCTTGCTTTACAGGTCGAATTCCATGCTTAACTGCTAAATGATGAACATCCACTTTGGGGTCTAATCTCGACATTTCTTTGTAATTCCAAGCAAACACATCCCTGTATTTGAGAAGTACTTTTGTATATGCCCTTTCTTCCTCTGGAGTAAGCAAAGCACTCACAAATATAGGGCGAGGATCTTCGACTGTGTCGATATTGATTTCTTTCAGCTCGTCAACAGTAGTCTTAAGCTCTTCTTCAAATTCTAGGGGGGGGGGGGGGATCTTCTGCGTCTTCTTCTTTCATGGAAGCTTCGTCATAGATACTTATCTGGTTGGAGGCCTCAACAGCACCCTCAGGCTCTTCTTCTTCTTGTAAATATCTATGAGCATCATCGTAGTTAGTATGATCAACGTAAGCTCAAACTTGTTCGTCCTTCTTCTTAACCAAGACTAAACCTCGACCTGGGATTGATCGACCAACTCCTTGGCTGAATCTTCTTACACGTGAAGTGTCAACTTCTATCTCAGCTAAAGCCAAGAAACCTTCTTCGCCTGATGGTGGCTCTAATTCATCGATACTGACCTGGTTTATCGAGGCGAGGGCCTTTATTTTGATGGATGTTTCTAAGTCGCTTATATGAGGCTTTGTCAAAATGACGGTTTACAACTTGGCTTTTAGTAGGTCCTAAAAAGACACAACCTATATCAAACAACGCTTCATTCTAGATGGGACCACACTCAAGTTTTCTTTGCAGACATTGAGCCTAATAGAAGGCCTTCACTTTTGTCTAACAGTGCGCTTAGATCCCTTTTGCCTTGACTTTTGTCTAATAGTGCGCTTGGATCCCTTTCTTAGAGATGTAATACCAACCCTTTTGCCAAGAGGTGGTCGGGAAGATGCTTTGATAGAGGCTTCTTAGGGCTCTCCCAACCTGTTAAAAACTGACACACACTCTGGTGATTTTGAGGCGATTGAAAACATAAGTTCTAACTAGAGCTTCATCTTCAAATGTCGTGTAATTAAAATACGGACTGGGATTGATGGAGCAAACCCAATCCCTGTTTGTGGTCGCTGCATGGCATGCCCCCTTCCTTGAACCATCTTTTGAGTAGGATTTAACTCATGAACCTTTTGGCCAGTAATTTCGGGCGGAAGCACACCTAAAATAGGTGGGTCTTGTAGGTCATACCCAGCTTTCGCGAGCAACTTATAAGCATTTGGATCAAATCCTTCTTCTATCCTTGTTGCAGGCAAATTACCTTCACTCAGCTCATTTTTCTCCATCGATCGAATAAAACCTTTTAGTGGAGATTTGTGGATCTCTGACATGTTGAGTTTAACAATAGGTAATGTCAATCCTTTCGCTGCTTCGGCAAATGGTGATTATCCTTCCCCGCGCTTTGACTTTGGAATATAGTGGAGAATTGGAGCATCTTTGGCTTCCTTGTCAGTGGGAGACTTTGCAAAATTGTCATCTTTAGTATCCTCTGGTTCCTTGTCTTTTTGCTCTATAGTAGCGACCTTTTCAATTATCCCTACCGAGGATTTCTTTAAGGGTCTGTCCTCGTTCTTTAATTTCGAAGTGATCAGCTGAACTTCTTCCATGGCTGCCTTGATGTAGAACTTTGTGTCAGCAAAGTAAGATTTTGCCTCCGTAAAAGGCTTGTCATGAGCGACAACTTTGTTTACTACACCATCACGATAGTATTTGAAACATTGATAAAGTGTTAATGGTACTACCCCATTATCGTGTATCCATGGTGATCCCAAAAGCAGATTGTAGGATGTCCTCGTGTCTATCACATGGAATAAGGTGCTTGAAGCCATGTCTTCAATTAACAGTTCTAACCTTATCACCCCAATGGCCTTTTGGCCTCTTTGGTTGAACCCTTAAATCATGAGGCGGCTACTTCCAAGATCATCAATCGAAATTCCAAGTTCCTTCATTACTTTAAGCGGTAGAATGTTGACGGCAGACCCGCCATCAAGCAACATCCTATTGAGTCTTCGTTCACAAGCATACCCAGTTACAAACAAAGGACGATTATGTGGTCGTGAGCCGAGCAACAAATCATCATCAAGAATGTAATGGCGCATGTAGATGTGAGACAGTTGTTAGCATACATACGACTGCCTTCTACAACTAGGCTATGAGTTACATGGGAAGCAGTGCATTGACTTTCACTTGCAATGTCCTGTTGGGAAGTAATGCATTGACTTGCACTTGCAATGTCCTCAACTTGAGCCATGTAGCACACACGTTCATCTCCAATTGTTGGGACCTCTTTACGTAGTCAGTCTGGTAAGAATTCATATAAAGTGATAGGGTTTTTGAGGATTTTGCTTGAGTAAACCAGCATGCGAGGGAAGAATTCCCCTTGACCCTTTTTGCATCTTGGTTCTGGAGTGTTTTCGTCTCATCCTGGACCTTATCAAATCTTTGTCCTTTGTCAATGTCTCGCTTTTTTTGATAAGTGATAAGGGTCCATCCTTCACTCTCCGAGTTAGTGGAATTTGAGATTATCGAGTCAATGCCCCCATGCATGGAAGTTACGACAGATGGACTAGAAGGAATTAGCGCTTGAGTTGATTACGAAATTGCTTTCTTGATTTCAACTGGCTTGAGTGAACCAAATTGGATGGTATATGGAGAAACTACGCATGAAGTTTTACATTCTTCTTGCGACACAGTGGCCCAGTTGAAATTGGGGAGTGAGCAGAGTTAAAAGCCGCAGAAGTCTGATTTGCAAAAGCCTTGTCTTCTTTAAGGATAACCTTTCCTCGACGTGCCAATTCCATGATCTTTTTTTTATGACAAAACACTTCTCGATGGAGTGGCCGATTAATCAATGAAATTTACAATAGTTAGGGTCATTAACCCAGTCGGCCTGGTCCGGTCGCTTCATTTCTGGAAAATCAATCAGCCCTATACTAAGTAGATCATCAAGCATGTCAGGCACATCTGAATCAAGAAATGGGTACTCCTTGTCTTGCATTTCTGAATCTTCATTTTATTTTTCTAAAGCCAAAGTTTTGCAAGAGATTTGTTTTGAGCTAGGAATGTTAAAAATTAATTCAACCAAGTCATTATTCACATGTTCCACATATAAATGGTTGGAAATGCATTCGTTTTTGGTATGCAACTTATTATTTTGCATTTTCAACTTCTCAATTTGCTTATTAGCTTCAAGGAATTTCTTTGACAAAATAATATTTTTCTTGAAAATTTTCTTGGATTCCTCATATAAGCTATCATAAGCATCTTCAAAGCTTTCATTATCACTATCACTACCGGAAGAAGAGCTTACCTCATCTTTTACCATGAAGCATACATTTGCTTGATCATTCTTCTCATTGTCTTCATCACTTGAATCAAATTCACTCCATGTTGGAGTATGTTCGGCATTCATTGCTCTTTCCTTCTCCTTGTTCTCTTTCTTAGAGAATTGTCTTCTTTTAGCTCTTTCCCATACATCTCTTCTTTCCTTCTTCTCCTTTTTGTAGATAGGATAATCCATCTTCATGTGTCCCGGCTTGTGGCATTTGTAGCAAAGCGTCTCTTCGTTGCTAGCATTTTGTTGCCTTCTCCCTTCATTCCTTCTAAATCTTAAGAACTTCTTAAAGTTCTTTGCAACCATTGCAATATCATCTTCATCATATTCTTCATCATCATCACTTGACTCAAGGTTTAAAGATGAAGCTTTAAGAGCAATTGATGTAGGCTTCTTCTTGACGTCCTCTTGATCAAAGGTCTTGAATTGCATTTCGTACGTCATAAGTGAACACATCAATTCATAAAGAGGAAAGATATTAAGATTCTTCGATTCTTGGATGGTGGTGATTTTGCATCCCAAGCTCTTGGTAAGGACCTAATCACTTTTCTTACGAGATCACCATTAGTGAATTCCTTGCCCAATTGCTTCAAAGGGTTCACAATGTTAGTAAAATGAGTATTCATATCTGTAACGGATTTATTTGGAAGCATATGGAATAACTCATAATCTCTAAACAATAAGTTCATCTTGGAATCTCTAAGAAGAGAAGTCCCTTCATGAGTGACTTGAAGAGTATCCCAAATACTCTTAGCGAAATTACACATAATGACTCTATTAAGTTCATTAGTGTCTAAAGCACAAACAAGACAATTTTTCGCTCTAGCATTCATACAAATCATCTTCTTATCATGATCACTATACTCCGATTTGGATTTAGGCTCTTCAACCTTGTCAACCACCTTTATCAAAATGAATGGGCCATTCTCAACAATATCCCACATCTCATAGTCTTGAGACTCTAAGTAGATTTCATCTTAACTTTCCACACACTATAATTGGTCCCATTAAACAAGGGAGGCCTAGTGGTAGAACTACCCTCCATACCCCCAACGTAAGCCATGATCGATTAACTCTCTTGGCGTTACCCAATATAACAAGAGCCGAGGCTCTGATACCACTTGAAACCAATAAAACAACCCTAGAGGGGGGTGAATAGGGTTTTTGAAAATTAATGAAGAATTTTAAACTAAGCACAATCATAAATATCAATCAAACCAAGTAATACTTCAATGAAGATGCTAACCAAACAATCTCAAACAATTAAAGAGCAATAAGTAAAGAGATTGAGTTAGAGATACTTGACAAGGAGATTTAAATGGTTCGGCTTGAACTACCCTCAAGCCTACATCCACCTCTTCAATGAAGTCCCTTGCAAGAGCACTATAATCCACTAGTAACAATCTTCTTCCGGGTCAAGATCAAAACCCTTACAACACTTGGTGATATCCCCACACCAAGCACAAGCCTTGAATCCACAAAACTCACCCAAGACTTGACAAACCCAAGCCTTGATCACAATCCTTTTACAAAGATCAAATGTGTACAAAGAAACCCTCTTGAAAGGAAATGAGTACAAATGAAGCTCTAGTGCAATAGAGAGATGAGAGAATTGATGACTTGAAAGATACTCACTCTCAATCAAAGAATTGCTCACAAAGATGCTCTCTTTAATGATGTAAAATCATGAAGATAAAGAGAGATAAGTTTAATCTATGAGCCTTGATGTTTCTCTAATGAATGGAGGCTTAGAATGTGGTTTCCATAGTGTATGATGAAGCCCCAAATCATTTATATAGAGAAGAGATCAAATATAGCCGTTATAGGCATAAAGTGAGCAAAACTGCCATTGCAGTCAACTATATTCCCAATGCAGTCGACTGGATTCCCTCTAAAATAGCCGTTGGAGTCTTGTCCTCGAAAATAGCCGTTGGAGCTAAATTTTGACCAATGCAGTCGACTGCATTCCAATGCAGTCGACTGGATTCAAATACAGTCGACTTTATTACCATACTGCCTATCAGCTGCCTCACGGAACCCCCTTTCCAATTTTGGGCATAACTTTCTCTAGAAAAATCGGATTGAGATGCCGTTTTTTGCGTTGGAAATATAATGAAAAATTTTATGAATATATGAAAATATTAGCACCAAAATAGTTTTTGAGAAAATCTGAGTGAGCTCCAAAGTTCACTCATTTTCAAGAACCACACTTGTGTGAAAGGTTATGAACTCACATGCAATGCACAAGGTGTCCTAAGGTCTTTTTAGGTCATAGTCATCAATCCAAGCATCAAACCAAGACTAGTTACATAATAGGAAAGATCAATTATAATCAATAGTAACTTAGCCGATGCATTCTTTGTTACTCTTCGACATTGAACTTGATGAAGCTTCTATAGCATGTCCACTATAAATTTAAGCTTATTTGGCTTTAATCCATCTATCCAACTTCTCAAATGTGTCTTCATGAGTGTGCATGTATATACCTACTAAGAAGACACTCAAAGCACACATTAGAACATAATCAATGTGTAGTTATCATCAAAACAAGATGTAAGCCTAGGTTATCCAACCATAGGGCTAACAAAACTCATTGATGGGAACTTATTTTCAGAATCCTGTTGATTTAGAGATTGATGGAGCAGAAATGGTTGGGAAGAAACCTGTAGTGTACGAACCTTTGGTGAAACCCAAAAGTCCAATCGATCTACCATCTAAGCAACCGAATAAAGCCAATCAATCACCATTGATAAGGAAATATTCATTTGACATCAATCAAGCAAATCAAATTTTTTATTACTTGCTGAAAATAAACTTCATTCGTTTACAAAGTCCCCTCAGAGCCCCAAAGGACAAAAGAGCGAAATTATGTAAGTGGCACAATTCGATTAGTCATGATACTAATAATTGTGTTGTTTTTTGTAATGATATGCATGATCAAATTAAGTCCAGGATGCTAGAGTTCATGGATAAAGATAAAGACGTGATGGAAGTCGACAGTGATCCATTCCCTGAAATGGTTGTAGATATCAATATAGTGTCCATCGGCCATGTTCCTATAGACGAATTAAGTTATGATGATAGTTCTGAACAAGATAACTTTAAAGGAAGGAAGCCATTGGAAAGGCATATGCCTAGTGGAATGAAAGGCAAAGAAAGAATGTTGTAGGCTGATGAAGAATGGTCTAGTTCCAGTAAGAACAATGTATTTTTAAGGCTTGGAACTTCGGTGCAAAATTTGGACCAAGCGGGAAACCGGTATGCCAGAGTTATGGCTCATCGGTTGAATGGTCAAAACATATGTGGTGGCGAGAGATGAAGGTAGAAAAGGCAATTAAAAAATGGAGGGAACGCGAAATGTACTAGCAAGGTCAGGAGAAACAAAATAAGTTTTTTCCATCAAACACTAATTATCGACAGCGATATTTGACTCGTGAGGAGGTATATCAAGATACTTCTGGGATGAGTTGTTTCAGAATGAACAAATTAAGGCCACAATTTGGTTCCCAGTCTATGTTCAAGTGTGATCATAGTGGAAGTGTTACTGCACCAGTTTATAAGCCAGAACCAAGGATGATTAAACCAAAAGTGCCATAAGATAATCAATGGCAAGTAGTTAGGCAATAGAAGTTCCCACCTCCAGGGGCTTTTCAGAATTTGAGTAGAACTCAAAAAAGAAAGGTTCAAAGGAAATTTGCTACTGTTATGAGACAAGAAGTTCAAGGCAAGGAAACACTTGTATAGCGACGAAAATGGACATGGACGAAGGAAGCTGATCAAAACAAGGTGCGAGGGAAGGATCAACAACATCATTGAGGGAAATTAAAATTAAAATATCAATATAAACTCCTGATGGCAGGGATATACCAAGTGCGACTGCGGAGTAACTGAGGAAAGATACACTAAGCAGTCGAATTGATGAAGTGGAAAAATAAATTATGGTGGTTAGAGTGTTGGAAACACCCCAAAAGCCAATAAAGCCAGAGAAAAAAAGAGTTTATTCTTTGGGGATCACGAAGTCACTATCGATTGCAATATGGCTTTTACATTACCCTATGATATTCAAAGCAAATGAGGGGCAAACTTCACATAATGAAGGTGATGCGGAAGAAGGAAAGTCTTCAACATTTAGTAGTTTTGTGATGGAAGGAAAAGAGGATAAGTCTGGGGATAGTACATGCATGCAGTTTGAAACTCAAGGAATTATTATCGATCAGGGGAACAAGGTCATCTTGACCAGGCCGGATCCTCAAAAAAACTAAACATCTAAAACCTTTGTTTAACAAAATGTTGATGGATGGCCAACCCGTGGTCAGAGTATTGGTGGATAACGGTGCAACAGTTAATATTTTGCCCACACAAATGTTAAGAAAGCTTTGTAAAGATGAGAAGGATTTGATCACTTCCAAAATTATGGTATGTAATTTCGCAGGAGGTGTATCTAGGCCCAAGGGAATGAGGCCCATAGAGCTGACAGTAGGGAGGAAAACAAAAATGTCGCTCTTCTTTGTGATTGATTCCTTGTCTAGTTTCAATGTTCTACTCGGAAGAGATTGGATCCATGTCAATGGATGTATACTTTCTTCTCTCCGGCAGGTGCTATTATTTTAGAGAGAGGATGAAGTTGGGAAGAAAGTTGCATAATTGGTTTAGGCTGATGATAAGCCATTTATGGCTAATTCGAATTTTATAGAGGCAAGTTTTTATCATCAAGGTGTAGAGCCTTTAGAGCTCTCAGATGAAGAGCTATTAATGTGTGGGCAGAATCTTGGTTGGTTATAATCAGTAATTGACCAATATATAAATGGATACTCGACAGAAAGTGAAAACATAGAGAAATAAGAAGGAGAGCTTTCTGTTCAAAATAGTCGAAGGAATGATAGCATTAGGAGGTTGAAAATGAAACCAATTGTTGGTAATAGGGATGTTAGGATGAGTAAAAAAGAGGCAAGGCAAGACGTTATAACAGCTACCTTCCAGAGAATGATGGTCTATGCTTTGGAACGAATGATTGAAAGGCTGTCCATGATTGATTGGGCAGATGTGTGATGGATGACGACCGAGATCGGTTAAAAGGAATTAAGTTAGAAAACTTAAGGTTAGCCCCAGCGAAATTATATGACTTGAAGACAGAAGTTCACGATCCGTTGATAGAAATCAAATGTAATATCCTTGAAATGCTAATAAATTAATCTAACCATGAATTACATTAATTAATGAGGGCTATTTTTATTAAGTAGCATTATATGGGTGATAATTAAGTGTTAGGAGCTAAATAAGGGGTTAGTGTGCCCTTGAGAGTCAAAATGTAATATTGAAAAGTTAAGGGGGCAAAAATATAATTTTGAAAAATATGGTGAACGAGATTCATATTTTTATTAAGTAGCATCATTTTTGTGATAACTAGGTGTTAGGGGGTTGAATGAGGGGTTAGTTTGGCTTTGGGGTCAAAATGTAATTCTGGAAAACTTGGGGGCTAAAGTGCAATTTTGAAAAGTTTGCACCTAGGTGTCACAATTTGAGAGAAAGTGGTCATAATGTGGCCACCTCCAGCTGGAATCTTGGATGACTAATGAAGTCTAAATATAAATTAAAGAAGTGGACAAAATATAAACATTCATGTTGTTTAAAGACCTGAAAGTCTTCCGTTGCAGTACGATATATGTTTGTAAGAAATTTTTTTGTAAAGACGCATTTTAGAGCTTCTATTAATGATGTATGAGTATGAGAATGTAGTTTTTCTGTATTCAACACAGGGTTTTGAGTGTGATTATGATCGATAACTCAGTTCAGTGATCTCACCAGGGTTGAGGGTGTCGCATCAACCTAGGAACAGAGGCTGATCCACGGCCTATATTCATCAGCGCTCGGTTGCCAGAAGATGTGTAGAGAGAAATAACAACATTGGTGATGGAATATAAAGATTTCTCTGCTTAGAATTATGAAGAGATGCCAGGTTAAGACATAGAGCTTGTCGAGCATAGATTACCAATTAAGCAAGGTATCAAACCTTTTACTCAAGCTCCTAGAAAGATGTCGACAGAAGTGACTTTTTTGGTCAAAGAAGCGATCGAGAGGTTAGTTAAGGCAGACTTCATCAAGCTAGCAAGGTATGTTGAATGGTTATCAAATATTGTTCCTGTCTTCGAAAAGAATAGTAAGTTGAGAGTTTCTATTGATTTTAGATACTTGAACACTGCCACTCCTAAAGATTAATATGTCATGCATGTAATAGATTTACTAGTTGATTCAGCATAAAAACATGCGGTTATGTCATTTATGGACGATAATACTGGATATAATTAAATATTCATTGATCAAGATGATGTTTATAAGACTGCATTTTGGTGTCCAAGATCGATAGGAACATTTGAATGGGTAGTGATGCCTTTTGGTTTAAAAAATGTTGGGGCCACTTATCAAAGAGCCATGAATTTAATTTTTCATGATATGATTGGGAAGTTTTTAGAGGTTTATATTGATGACGTAGTGGTCACTCCGATGACCATCAAGAGCTGCTAGAATGAGGCGACATGGGTTAAAAATGAACCCGTTAAAATATGCCTTCGGAGTTTCCGGATGAAATTTCCTAGGATTCTTAGTCCATCAGAAAGGGATTGAAATCAATAAGAATAAAGCAAAGGCCATAATCGATGATAAACCTCCTTCTAATAAGAAAAAGCTTCAATGGTTTTTTGGCCAAGTTAATTTCTTACATCGATTCATTACTAATTTGGCAAGGAAAACAAAAAGTTTTTCAACATTGTTAGGATTAAGAGGGGATTCCGAGTATTGATGGGAATCAGAATATCAACAGGCTTTTCAAGCGATTAAGGATTATTTGATCAAGCCTTCGATTCTGATACCGCCAAGGCCTGGAAAGCCGTTAAAGTTGTATGTATCGGCAATGGATTATTCGCTTTGCAGTTTGTTCTCCCAAGGAAATGACAAAGGCTATAAGCAATCGACTTATTATTTTAGTAAGAGTTTAAATGTAAAAGCGCAAAAATACTCTGACGTGGAAAAGTTATGTTTAACTTTGTCTTCTACTGCTGTAAAACTTAGGCACTATTTATTGCCTTTCGAAGCATTGGTTATTGCACGAATTGATTTGATAAAATACATACTGACAAGACCATTGTTAAGAGGAAAATTGGGTAAATGGATTGTAGCCTTAATAGAATATAGTTTAACATATATTCCGCAAAAGGCTGTGAAAGGCCAAGTGTTGGCCCGTTTTTTGGCAGATCATCCAAACAAAGATACAAAAGAGGAGGAGTTGTACGTTGGTATTGTTCCCTGGAAAATGATGTTTGATGGTTCAGAAACAAGCGATGGAGCTGGTGCCAGAGTGGTGTTTTTATCACCTGTAGGATTTATCCATCAGTTTGCATTCCAAATTACTAAAGATTGCTCGAATAATCAGGCCGAATATGAAGCATTGATAATTGGTTTAGAAATGTTGTTGGAAATGCATGTAATGTATGTGCATATTTTTGGTGATTCCCAATTAGTTGTTAAGCAGATAAATGGGAAATTCAAGTGTTGCGCAGTCGGACTGGAAATTAATTTTAGCTATGCTATGTATCTGTTGAATAAATTTGATGATGCTATTATAACGCATGTTCCCCGGATTGAGAATGGTGATGCCAATCTTATGGCACAATTGGCGTCGAGGCAACTAATTCCGAGTGAGTTACTGAACACTGGGTTAAAGTATCTAGACAACTTCCATCAATTGGTGAGAGGTACAAACAAATCGAAATGATATCACTAATCGATTTAGTTTAAGACGATTGGAGAAGTTTAATTATTCAGTTTCTGCAAAATCCGTAATCAATGGTAGACAAAAAGTTAAAATTGCGGGTAGTGAATTTGTTCAAGAGAACACCGGAAGGTCTTGCGTTACTTTGCCTTGGGCGAATAGAAGCCATGCAAGTAATGGTCAAAGTACATGAAGGTATTTTTAGGCCATATCAATCGGCTGTGAAAATGAGATAGTTGATCCGTATACATGGTCACTATTGGCCAACCATAATGGAAGATTGTATAAACTATGCAAAAGGTTGTCAAGCTTGTCAAAAACATGGAAACATACATCGGGCTCCATGTATTAATTTTCAATCGATAATAAAACCATGGTCATTATGTAGTTGGGCAATGGATCTAATAGGGCGGATCCATCCTCATTCCGTAAAGAAACATGGCTTCATTATTGTCGCAACCAATTACTTCACTAAGTGGACTGAAGCCAAGGCCATGAAATTGGTTAATCAGGAATATGTGGTAAATTTCATCAAGAAGAACATAATCCCATCGATTTGGGTTACCTCAAACGATTACTGCCGATAGAGAGTCTGTTTTCACTGGGGGCAACTAGTCGAACTTGCCAATGAATATAAATTCACCATTTTAAATTCAACTACATACTATGCCCAAGCTAATGGCAAGCTGAAGCCACTAATAAATCCATAAAATATATCATGGAGAGAGCAGTCGAAGATGCTCCAAGTGATTGGCATCGATTGTTATCTGAAGTATTATGGGCATTTCAAACTTCCCTTAAGAACAGTACATGAGTTACACCAAAAGCCTTGACATATGGGCACGACCCAGTGCTGCCTATGGAAATCACAGTAAAATCTTTTCGAGTAGCCATACAGAATCATTTGCCAGTTGCAGATTATAATGAAGCTATGTCAATTGAATTAGAAGACTTAGAAGAACCATCGGTTGGATGATTTAGATAAGTTACAGGCCCAAAAATTGAAAGTTGGCAGATATTATAATAAAAAAAGTATTGTCGAAGTCGTTTGCAATAGGTGATTTAGTATGGAAAACTATCCTACCTATCGGTAGTAAAGACCCTAAGTTCTGCAAATGGTCCCCAAATTGGGAAGGTCCATTCTAAGTACATAAAGTCCCGAAATAAGAGGCTTATTGGTTAAAGTCCTTAGAAGGACAGGTTCACGCAAAATCGATCAATGGGTGTTTCCTTAAAAAGTATTTCCCTTCCATATGGAAGGGTGTTGAGCCAATTGATAGGGCCACCTTGCATTAGCCAAAATGGATAAAACGCACAGCATAACCACATTCAGACCAAATGCTGATGCAAAATTAAGTGGTCAAAAATAAATTTAAATAACTAAGATGTTCATTAAAGTCAAAATACAGATACAATAAGAAGAGGGACCAACTAGAGACTTTGGAAACTAGCTAATCCTTGAAGATCAATTGAAAAATCTTCCACTGTTCTTCTGCTTGGAAGATGATTCGATTGGCAAAAGGTGATCTGTGCTGCCACCGTTGATCGATGTACAAAGGCTTGGCCAAGTTGGGAGCTTCTTGATAAACAGAGCTTTTCTTTTGCCTCTAGTTCTTTTCTTGCTGTTTAAGTTCTGCTATTCTCTTTTCCAAGACATCGGTTTCAGTAATCACTTGTTGAATGTCACTCGAAAGTTTTTCATTAAACAATTGTTTCTCTTGAAACCGTTGGGACACAGTAGAAATTTCTCTTCCTGCCTCTGCTGTTTCTACTTTGATAGCCATACCTTGGTTCCTTGAAGATAGCATAATGGCTAACTTGGGGTTTCAATAACAAAGACGGATCATCATGAAGAATATCAATCAACTCATTCAACTTTGAGAACAATATATGATCAGTTGAAATGCTAGTAAGATCACAAGCTAACAGATTTCTGAATGAAGCCAGGGTAGCCGCAATGGTCTGATGAAGCGGGAAAACAACCAAAGAAGAGGTAGCCATAGTGGATGATGATGGAGATACATTAGAAGCTTGGATAGCTTCTTGCAACTGCTGAAATTTCAAATTGATATCATCCAGAGAAGGTTAAAGGATGGAATCGGTTAAAATGACCCAACGCGAGGTAGCACTGATGGTTCAAAAATAGGGATCGTCTGAGAAGGCTCAATGTGCTAAGATAAAGAACAGAGAATTAAGGCAGTTTGTTGCAACATAAAAGGAATATTCTCTATGAAAAAACCTAAAGGTACAAATTCGTCTAAAAAGGACGAGAGTGATGTTATTGTGGGAATGGTTCTTGCGATTTCTTCTGGAGTAGCCTCGGGAACATTTGTAGTGAAGGAAGGACCAACAACTTCTATGATCAGGGGATGGTTACGTTGATCTTTCACAGATCCCACACCACCATATACATCTCATGATAGTGAGTCAGCATGTCAAGGATAGCTGAATGAGTTCATAAAACTATAAAAGTTGCAAAACAAAAGGTAAAAAGCTGGAATGTCTTTGACCTGATCAACGGATGCCATGGCTGGTTCAGATATTCCAATGATTCCACCCGAGAAAGCATTAGAAGAAGATTTGGCAGTCTGAGTAGGATGTTCAGTTGAATCGAATGCTGTAGAAGAGTCAGATTTATTTTGGATTGATTGAGGCTCATCGGGTTGATCATGCTCTTGGTCAAGATCGATGAATAGTCCATAGAAATTCGGTAAGAGCTCGAATAGTTATAAAATGATAAACCAAAAATAAGACAATATATAAACGATAAAAAGAACCTTAAGAGGCCTCATTTGAAGGCCATAATGAATCCCAGGGGCAAGAGTCTTTCGCCTTATAGAGACAACCATTTTCTGTGCTCGGCTTTGAGTTTTCATAGGCGATCCATCTCGGGGAATTGCATTTGTATCTTCCTCAGTAGAGGGATCAGTAGTGGGTACCTGCACATCAGTTGAAGATAGAAGAACATTGGTAGATTCAATCATTGGAGCTTTCTCCTTACTAACTGAAGCTTTCAGTGGGAGATCAGGAGATTTTCTTTTGTCTTGTTTAGGCACATGGGAGACTGTGGTAATCAGAGAGTGCAGCGAAACATACATAAGCATCAGCGGAGAAGATAGGGTAGACGATGCAGTAGGCAAGATCATTGTTAGGGGCACCGCTTCAATCGGATCTTGTAGCTTACAATCGTTTGGTTTGGAAGTCGGTTGCTCAGATGGTTTATGTATTTTTCTAACCAGAGAAGAAATACTATCCTCTTTCTGGTCTTCTTCGGCGATATTTGGTGTAGCATCAACATGTACATCAGTTTGAGCCGATTAACTTCGAGTTTGATGTGTCCGCATAGCATCAACCATCAATTTTGGTTGTTGAGCTTCAGCTATCAATTCTCTCTTCACCCTAGTCTTCCTAGGTTCTTCCTCAGCAACAAAAGTTTTCTTTTTACCTTTAATAGAGGGAGTATGACCGACCCCTTCATCTAGAATAATAAAATGATGATGATAATTATTAAAATCAGAAAAGCGAATTGTAAAAGCAAGAGAGAAAACAACAAAGTGCTTACCGTTGCCAACTGCATTATGGATTGATGTATTGATCAGGCAGGTAGAGAGAGTGTGTTGGTGTAAACTAAGTAGATTTTGTTTTGATACCACGGCTCAAAACCACTAACTCCCATAGAGGTATCGCTCAGAAAATTCTTCATCTTGAATGCTTGTATTGACTAATCGACATCTCGGTCGATCGCATTAAGATGGTTGATTGCGGCTTTGTCTAGCCTTTTCTTAGACTCTATAAAGCCGCCAGTGTTGATGAAGAAAGGAGCAGGAATTCTGTGAATAAGTCCAAATTGATGAGCAAACTGAGAAGGGGTATACCTTTTGTAACTACAGACAACTGTAGGCACTACAAGAAAAATCACTTTTTGCGACGGAATTTTTCGTCACTAAAAGTGGATAATTCGTCGCTAAAGACTTTTAGCGATGGACTGTCCGTCGCTAAAAGTCCATTGGGAAAAACTCCGTTGCTAAAAGATTAACGACAAAATTTGATGATCCGTCGGAAAAATCACTTTTTAGCGACGTAATTAATTACTTTTAGCGACGAAAAAGGTAGTTTTCGTATTTTTTTTCATATTTTATGTTATTTTCTCAAAATTCAATTTAAAAATACTTTTACCGATAGGCATTCCGTTGCTAAAAGACCATCGTTATGTAGGCCTTTTAGCGACGAAATTTCGTCCCTAAATGCCGATAGGTTAAAGTTAAAACAAAAAAGTTGTTTTTTAAAATGTTATTAGTTTTAGAAAATTCAAACCTATTTCTATCAACAATTAATCCTAATTACGAAATATATCAACAATTTTATTCTTTAGGCTACCATTCTTATTTCAAGCAATACAAATAAAACCTAAGTCATACACCACCAACTAAATCCCAAGAATAGATATTCACCGAATAAAATAAATCTCAAAATAACAGATATTGGAACTGTAGCAGTGGCAATATTACAAAAATGAAAAGCAACCACATCAATTTACAGTACACCAAAAGATTGATGCCATATCTGTACAATGCTTGTGTGTGATCATTACCAAAGCCTTCAGCATCCTAATTTATGTGCTTCGCCAAGGACTCATTTGCAAGAAAGCTCATGCCACTGAATTGGTACTCCACCTGTTACACCACAAATCCTCTTATTAGTACGTATCCAAAAGAACACCCCAGAGTATAGGGTTTCCCAAGGAAAACCACCAACAGAATTTAAGAAGCATATAACACCATGAAATGGAGCCACATTCAAATGTCTAACAAGCATATATTCTTCCATTTAGGATGAAATCAACCTCTATACGAACCAGCAGAAGCACCAGTCTAAAACACCTAAAAGGGTTTCCTATGCACTCATTAAGGCACATATCAATAGGCACACATGGACCAGCAGAACCATCAGATCAGAACTCCTTAAAACACTTCCTATGCACTCAGCATATGTACATATAAATAGGACTATAACAGTTTAGCAAAACACTTAGGAAAGGAAGTTTGCAGAGATGAGGCTTTATGCTACATTAATATGGAAAAAAGAAAACTCCATAGTTTTTGTCATCATCTGTTGTATTGCCAGTAAACCTTAGATTATATTAGTGTTCTATGCATGCGCACACAGCAGAACCACCCTAAACTTTAAATTGCATTTGTGTTCAATGTATCGATTATTCATCATAAACAAGGCATACTTCTATTTTATGACAATGCCATACGTTTGTCCAAAAAGGATCTTAAGTATCTACCATATCCCAAAGTCAGTGCAATACCTACCTGTCTAATGCATATACCAAACTTAGCCGAAACGAGTTAAGTATAGATAAGTAAACAAATTTGTTACCTCCACATGAGGAAGAAGATCACTTGAAGGACATGGAAAATCCTACAAAATTGAGAGGGCAGGGGTGGAGACAAAAGAAAGAAAAGAACGGCGGAGAAAATGAAATGGAAGCAAAGTTAGGGTTTGCTTAATTTATAGTAAGGTACAAAAATTATTTTCCAAAATAAAAATATATTTAGCGATGGATTTTTGTGTCGTTAATAACCCGTCGGTAAAAGTCCGTTACCAAATACCTTTACCGACAGAATATTATGTCGGTAAAGATCTTTAGCGATGGATTTTTACCAACGGACAAATACGTCGCTAAAAGTAGGTCTTTAGCGACGGACTTTTATCGATGGATAAAGTCGTCGGTAAAAGTGACTTTCAACGACGGATTTCGTTTTGTCGCTAAAAGTCTGTCGGTAAAAGTTATTTTTCTTGTAGTCAGAATAGTTGCTCATTTGACCACCAACATGGAGGGGAGGAATCGTCCGTACAAGAAGTTGGCACAAACACTCCTGATAAACTCATGCCGTTCGGGGCTCATATTGGATGATAAGAATGAAGTTGATTCTCTAAACCAGGCCCAATGGATCGAACGAGAAAAGGTTGGTGTCTCATAATTATGGAAAATTCGAAGAAGAAACTGTTCACAACCTATCCGGACCGCACCCCAGGGCCCGCTAAAAGACCCAAGTGGCACGACGCGCCACCCGCTCGGCAGTCAAACATGCTCAACATCATTGCTCGGTCAAAGCGCTCCGAAGCTCAACATCGTTGCTCGGTCAAAGCGTTCCGCGCCTTAAACATTCAAAAGGCGATCGAAAGTGCATTTTCCCCCACGAGGGGTCGGCCACTCCCCTAAGAAGGGGGTCGGCCACCCCCCTAAGAAGGGGGTCGGCCACTTACTTTGTAGGGGGGGGTCGGCCACCCCCCTAAGAAGGGGTCGGCCACCCACTTTATAAGGGGGTCGGCCACCCCCTCAGAAGGGGGGTCGGCCACTCCCCTAAGAAGGGGGTCGGCCACCCACTTTGTAAGGGGGTCGACCACCCACTTTGTAAGGGGGGTCGGCCACCCCCTGAGAAGGGGGTCGGCCACCCCCCTAAGAAGGGGTCGGCCACCCACTTTATAAGGGCGACCGGCCTCCCTTGTCCTTGGTGGGGAACCTGCTGCACGGCACTGGCTTCTCGCTCCAACAACACACCCCCGTTATCTTCAGTAGCGCGACGCTCATTGTCGCCGGCTCAATCAAACTCGCGGCGGGACAGGCTCGCAACCATGAAGCCCTCGCCGGCTCAATCAAACTGACGGGGCTCCGGCCCTCGCGGCGGGACGGGCTCGCAACCACGAAGCCCTCGCCGACTCAATCAAACTCGCAGCGGGACGGGCTCGCAACCATGAAGCCCTCGCCGGCTCAATCAACTCACAAGGCTCCGGCCCTCGCCAGCACAATCAACCGACGGGCTCCGGCCATCGTGGGCACACTCGACCGGGGGCTCCGTACCTCGCCAGCCGAATCAACCGACGGGCTCCAGCCCGCGCGGGCACAAGTAACCGGAGGCTCCGGCCCTCCCAACAAGAACGGGCTTACAACCCTAAGGCCATCGCCGGCACAATCACCCGACGGACTCACGGGGGGCTCCGCTCGTAGTGCTCCGGCACGAGGACCCCTCGCCACGGACTCTGAGTATCAAGCTGTGAGCATGTGCGCTCATGTTATCATTGATCATCGATATCGCCAGGGCAATGAACCGCGAGTCACTCCGGGACGGGAGCAGGTCCTCGGACGGCATCGTGTCCGGCACGCCTGACAGTTGGCTACATGGGCAACCATCATCGCTGCCAGGATCTCGGCGCGTCTCATGACGCATCTCGTGGGATTCAGTAAGGGCTTGGACTGGAGGGTGGGGCAACGGGCTACTCTGACCATGCTACCGCAGTGTGGTCAGTCTCCTCAGACAGGCAGAGGGACGCTGCAAGGGCAGGGCGGCACGAACTCGGGGACCGGCAATTCGACGGACAATCAAGATTGCGGGACCCCCTACGGCGACGTGTCACTCCCAGAGGACGACACGTGTCGACTGATGACACGCGCATATTTGTGCCTATATATAGTGGATTCTGGAGCTTATTCAAGGTGCTCTCTCTCATTTTCAAGATTTCACTTCTCTCTCTAAAACTTATTCTCTCTGGATTTCTAGTGAGAGAAAGACATTTGAACTCTCGACATCAGACTCTTGACGCTGCACTCTTGACTCGGACTGTCGACCGCCGGCCCTGTTCGTCGTCACCTTGCCTGCGCGGCACTGCCAGCCCTCGTGATCTGCCTGAGGAGCCTTGCTCTCAGCCCTTACGCCATCCTTGCTGTCTCCCACTTTGCGTACTTGGAAGCAAACTCAGACTGCATCCTTTGTGGCACCTCTACGTGGCATCGAACCATCTTTCCTCGGCAACATTTGGCGAATCCGCTGGGGAGGTGAGCATCGTGTTGCAGTCTGCCTCACCCAAGCGACCATGCCCGTACAAGGGAGTGCTACCAGGTCAGCCAACCAAGGCCTCAACCCCACCATCCGAGAGGAGCGTCGCCTTGACGACCAAGAGGGGACTAGGGATACACGCCTCCAAGACCCTCCCACACCTGACGTGCAAGTTGCAGTCAATGCGGCCGTCCAACAGTTCACTCCCACCATAGCCAACCTACAAGACTCGCAGACCACTCTCATTGCCGCCATTATCGAAATGCAAAGATCCATGCATGCATTGGCCTCGCAATAACCCAGTGCACCAATCTGACCTTCAGGACCTGGGTTGGCTCCTGACGCCGCTCAGGCCCCAGTGTCGCGACCACCACCGCCTCGATCATCTAGACCCTTGGTGGTAGGACTCACGACATCTTCACCACCTGTAGCTAATACACCGCATCCCGTGATGCCATCACGCAGACCGCAAGCAGACCTCGGACTAGTGTTGCAACATGTCCTCCCTGTTGTTGCACCTCAACACGTGCCAGCCAGAAGCTTTTCCGAAACCCACGAATCCATTGAGATGGAGCCTAACCCCTACCTAACGGAGCAACAAGGTTGATCTTGGACTCCTGAAGGGGGTCGGCCACCCACTGGCTAAGGGGGTCGGCCACCCACTTTGTAAGGGGGTCGGCCACCCATTTTGTAAGGGGGTCGGCCACCCACTTTGTAAGGGGGTCGGCCACCCCCTCAGAAGGGGGGTCGGCCACTCCCCTAAGAAGGGGCTCGGCCACCCACTTTGTAAGGGGGTAGGCCTCCCTTGTCCTTGGGAGGGAACCTGCTGCACGGCACTGGCTTCTCGCTCCAACAACACACCCCCGCTATCTTCAGTAGCGCGACGCTCATTGTCGCCGGCTCAATCAAACTCGCGGCGGGACGGGCTCGCAACCATGAAGCCCTCGCCGGCTCAATCAAACTGACGGGGCTCCGGCCCTCGCGGCGGGACGGGCTCGCAACCACGAAGCCCTCGCCGACTCAATCAAACTCGCGGCGGGACGGGCTCGCAACCATGAAGCCCTCGCTGGCTTAATCAACTCACAAGGATCCGGCCCTCGCGGCGGGACGTGCTCGTAACCCTAATGCCCTCACCGGCACAATCAACCGGGGGCTCCGGCCCTCGCCAGCACAATCAACCGACGGGCTCCGGCCATCGCGGGCACACTCAACCGGGGGCTCCGGCCCTCGCCAGCATAATCAACCGACGGGCTCCGGCCCTCGCGGGCACAATCAACCGGATGCTCCGGCCTTCGCAACAAGGAGGGGCTTACAACCCTAAGGCCATCGCCGGCACAATCACCCGATGGACTCACGGGGGGCTCCGCTCGTAGTGCTCCGGCACGAGGACCCCTCGCCACGGACTCTGAGTATCAAGCTGTGAGCATGTGCGCTCATGTTATCATTGATCATCGACACCACCAGGGCAATGAACCGCGAGTCACTCCGGGACGGGAGCAGGTCCTCGGAGGGCATCGTGTCGGCACGTCTGACAATTGGCTGCAAGGGCAATCCTCACCGATGCCAGGATCTCAGCGCGTCTCTTGACGCATCTCGTGGGATTCAGTAAGGGCTTGGACTGGAGGCTGGGGCAACGGGCTACTCTGACCATGCTACCATAGTGTGGTCAGTCTCCTCAGGCAGGCAGAGGGACGCTGCAAAGGCAGGGCGGCACGAACTCGGGGACTGGAAATTCGACGGACAATCAAGACTGCGGGACCCCCCTACGGCGACGTGTCACTCCCAGATGACGACACGTGTCGACCGATGACACGCGCGCATTTGTGCCTATATATAGTGGATTCTGGAGCTTATTCAAGGACCTGTCTCCCATTTTCAAGATTTCACTTTCTCCCTCTAAAACCTATTCTTTCTGGATTTCTAGTGAGGGAAAGACATTTGAACTCTCGACATCGGACTCTTGACGCTGCACTCTCGACTCGGACTGTCAACCGCTGGCCCTGTTCGTCGTCACCCTGGGTGGGCGGCACTGCCAGCCCTCGCGACCTGCCTGAGGAGCCTTGCTCTCAGCCCTTACTCCATCCTTGTTGTCTCCCACTTTGCCTACTTGGAAGCCAACGCAGACTGCATCCTTTGTGGCACCTCGACGTGGCATGCGAACCATCTTTCCTCGGCAACATTTGGCGACTACGCTGGGGAGGCGAGCATCGTGTTGCAGTCTGCCACACCCAAGCGACCATGCCCGTACAAGGGAGAGCTACCATGTCAACCAGCCAAGGCCTCAACCCCACTATCCGAGAGGAGTGTCGCCTTGACGACCAAGAGGGGACTAGCGATACACGCCTCCAAGACCCTCCCACACCTGACGTGCAAGTTGCAGTCAATGCGACCATCCAGCAGTACACTCCCACCATAGCCAGCGTACAAGACTCGCAAACCACTCTCATTGCCGCCATTATGGAAATGCAAAGATCTATACAGGCGTTGGCCTCGCAACAACCCAGTGCACCAATCTGACCTTCAGGACCTGGGCTGGCTGTTGACGTCGCTCAGGCCCCAGTGTTGCAACCACCGCCGCCTCGATTATCCAGACCCTTGGCAATATGACTCGCGGCATCTTCACCACGTATAACTGATACACCGCATCCCGTGATGCCGTCACGCAGACCGCAAGTAGACCTCGGACCAGTATTGCAACAACTCCTCCCTGTTGTTACACCTCAACATGTGCCAGCCAGAAGCTCTTCCGAAACCCACGAATCCATTGAGATGGAACCTAACCCCTACCCAACGGAGCAACAAGGTTGATCTTGGACTCCTGAAGGGGGTCGGCCACCGACTTTGTAAGGGGGTCAGCCACCCACTTTGTAAGGGGGTCGGCCACCCACTTTGTAAGGGGGTCGGCCACCCCCCTCAGAAGGGGGTCGGCCACTCCCCTGAGAAGGGGGTCGGCCACCCACTTTGTAAGGGGGTCGACCTCCCTTGTCCTTGGGGGGGAACCTGCTGCACGGCACTGGCTTCTCGCTCTAACAACACACCCCTGCTATCTTCAGTAGCGCGACGCTCATTGTCGCCGGCTCAATCAAACTCGCGGTGGGATGGGCTCGCAACCATGAACCCCTCGCCGTCTCAATCAAACTGACGGGGCTCTGGCCCTCGCGGCGGGACGGGCTCGTAACCACGAAGCCCTCGCCGACTCAATCAATCTCGCGGCGGGACGGGCTCGCGACCACGAAGTCCTCGCCGGCCTAATCAACTCACAAGGATCCGGCCCTCGCCGCGGGACGTGCTTGTACCCCTAATGCCCTCACCGGCACAATCAACCGGGGGCTCGGCCCTCGACAGTACAATCAACCGACGGGCTCCGGCCATCGCGGGCACACTCAACCGGGGGCTCCGGCCCTCGCCGGCATAATCAACCGACGGGCTCCGGCCCTCGCGGGCACAATCAACCGGAGGCTCCAGCCTTCGCAACAAGGATGGGCTTACAACCCGAAGGCCATCGCCGGCACAATCACCCGACGGACTCACGGGGGGCTCCGCTCGTAGTGCTCCGGCACGAGGACCCCTCACCACGGACTCTGAGTATCAAGCTGTGAGCATGTGCGCTCATGTTATCATTGATCATCGACACCGCCAGGGCAATGAACCGCGAGTCACTCCGGGACGGGAGCAGGTCCTCAGAGGGCATCGCGTCCGGCCCACCTGGTAGTTGGCTGCAGGGGCAACCCTCACCACTGCCAAGATCTCGGCGCGTTTCATGACGCATCTCGTGCGATTCTGTAAGGGCTTGGACTGGAGGCTGGGGCAACGGGCTACTCTGACCATGCTACCACAGTGTGGTCAGTCTCCTCAGACAGGCAGAGGGATGCTGCAAGGGCAGGGCGGCACGAACTCGGGGACCGGAAATTCGACAGACGATCAAGACTGTGGGACCCCTTACGGCGACGTGTCACTCCCAGAGGATGACACGTGTCGGCTGATGACACGCGCATATTTATGCCTATATATAGTGGATTCTAGAGCTTATTCAAGGACTTCTCTCTCATTTTTAAGATTTCACTTTCTCTCTAAAACTTATTCTCTTTGGATTTCTAGTGAGAGAAAGACATTTGAACTCTCGACATCGGACTCTTGACGCTGCACTCTCGACTCGGACTGTGGACCGCCGGCCTTGTTCGTCGTCACCCTGCCTGCGCGGCACTGCCAGCCCTCGTGACCTGCCTGAGGAGCCTTGCTCTCAGCCCTTACGCCATCCTTGTTGTCACACACTCTGACTACTTTGAAACCAACGCAGACTGCATCCTTTGTGGCACCTCTACGTGGCATCGAACCATCTTTCCTCGGCAACATTTGGCGAATCCGCTGGGGAGGTGAGCATCGTGTTGCAGTCTGCCACACCTAAGCGACCATGCCCGTACAAGGGAGAGCTACCAGGTCAACCAGCCAAGGCCTCAACCCCACTATCCGAGAGGAGCGTCGCCTTGACGACCAAGAGGGGACTAGCGATACACGCCTCCAAGACCCTCCCACACCTGACGTGCAAGTTGCAGTCAATGCGCCATCCAGCAGTACACTCCTACCATAGCCAGCGTACAAGACTCGCAAACCACTCTCATCGCCGCCATTATGGAAATGCAAAGATCTATACAGGCGTTGGCCTCGCAACAACCCAGTGCACCAATCCAACCTTCAGGACCTAGGTTGGCTCCTGACGCCGCTCAGGCCACAGTGTCGCGACCACCGCCGCCTCGATCATCCAGACCCTTGGCGATAGGACTCGCGGCATCTTCACCACCTATAGCTGATACACCGCATCCCGTGATGCCGTCACGCAGACCGCAAGTAGACCTCGGACCAGTATTGCAACAAGTCCTCCCTGTTGTAACACCTCAACATGTGCCAACCAGAAGCTCTTCCGAAACCCACGAATCCATTGAGATGGAACCTAACCCCTACCCAACGGAGCAACAAGGTTGATCTTGGACTCCTGAAGGGGGTCGGCCACCCACTTTGTAAGGGGGTCGGCCACCCACTTTGTAAGGGGGTTGGCCACCCACTTTGTAAGGGGGTCGGCCACCCCCCTAAGAAGGGGGTCGGCCACCCCCTGAGAAGGGGGTCGGCCACCCACTTTGTAAGGGGGTCGGCCTCCCTTGTCCTTGGGGGGGAACCTGCTGCACGACACTGGCTTCTCGCTCCAACAACACACCCCCGCTATCTTCAGTAGCGCGATGCTCATTGTCGCCAGCTCAATCAAACTCGCGGCGGGACGGGCTCGCAACCACGAGGCCCTCGCCGACTCAATCAAACTGACGGGGCTCTGGCCCTCGCGGCGAAACGGGCTCGCAACCACGAAGCCCTCGCCGACTCAATCAAACTCGCGGCGGGACGGGCTCTCAACCATGAAGCCCCTCGCCGGCTCAATCAACTCACAAGGCTCCGGCCCTCGCCGCGGGACGTGCTCGCAACCCTAATGCCCTCACCGGCACAATCAACCGGGGGCTCGGCCCTCAACAGCACAATCAACCGACGGGCTCCGGCCATCGCGGGCACACTCAACCGGGGGCTCCGGCCCTCGCCAGCACAATCAACCGACGGGCTCCGGCCCTCGCGGGCACAATCAACCGAAGGCTCTGGCCTTCACAACAAGGATGGGCTTACAACCCTAAGGCCATCGCCGGCACAATCACCCGACGGACTCACCAGGGGGGCTCCGCTCGTAGTGCTCCGGCACGAGGACCCCTCGCCACGGACTCTGAGTATCAAGTTGTGAGCATGTGCGCTCATGGTATCATTCATCATCAACGCCGCAAGGGCAAGGAACCGCGAGTCACTCCAGGACGGGAGAGGGCCCCCGGAGGCATCGTGTCCGGCACGCCGGGCCGCTGGCTCCCGGGGCAACCCTCACCGCTGCCAGGATCTCGGCGCGTTTCTTGACGCATCTCGTGGGATTCAGTAAGGGCTTGGACTGGAGGCTGGGGCAACGGGCTACTCTGACCATGCTACCGCAGTGTGGTCAGTCTCCTCAGACAGGCAGAGGGACGCTGCAAAGGCAGGGCGGCACGAACTCGGGGACCGGCAATTCGACGGACAATCAAGACTACGGGACCCCCTACGGCGACGTGTCACTCCCGGAGGACGACACGTGTCGGCTGATGACACGCGCATATTTGTGCCTATATATAGTGGATTCTGGAGCTCATTCAAGGACTTCTCTCTCATTTTTAAGATTTCACTTTCTCTCTCTAAAACTTATTCTCTTTGGATTTTTAGTGAGAGAAAGACATTTGAACTCTCGACATCGGACTATTGGCGCTGCACTCTCGACTCGGAATATCAACCGCCGGCCCTGTTCGTCGTCACCCTGCCTGCGCGACACTGCCTGCCCTCGTGACCTACCTGAGGAGCCTTGCTCTCAGCCCTTACGTCATCCATGTTGTCTCCCACTTTGCCTACTTGGAAGCCAACGCAGACTGCATCCTTTGTGGCACCTCTACGTGGCATCGAACCATCTTTCCTCGGCAACATTTGGCGAATCCGCTGGGGAGGTGAGCATCGTGTTGCAGTCTGCCTCACCCAAGCGACCATGCCCGTACAAGGGAGAGCTACCAGGTCAACCAGCCAAGGCCTCAACCCCACTATCCCAGAGGAGCGTCGCCTTGACGACCAAGAGGGGACTAACGATACACGCCTCCAAGACCCTCCCACACCTGACGTGCAAGTTGCAGTCAATGCGGCCGTCCAACAGTTCACTCCCACCATAGCCAGCCTATAAGACTCGCAGACCACTCTCATTGCCGCCATTATGGAAATGCAAAGATCTATACAGGCGTTGGCCTCGCAACAACCCAGTGCACCAATCCGACCTTCAGGACCTGGGTTGGCTCCTGACGCCGCTCAGGCCACAGTGTCGCGACCACCGCCGCCTCGATCATCCAGACCCTTGGCGATAGGACTCGCGGCATCTTCACCACCTATAGCTGATACACCGCATCCCGTGATGCCGTCACGCAGACCGCAAGTAGACCTCGGACCAGTATTGCAACAAGTCCTCCCTGTTGTTACACCTCAACATGTGCCAGCCAGAAGCTCTTCCAAAACCCACGAATCCATTGAGATGGAACCTAACCCCTACCCAACGGAGCAACATCAAACAACCGGTCAACTGGTGGATGTGTCTCGCCCACCCAACCATACCACCAAACACTTGCCATTATCAGCACCTGCCGTATATCACCCTTCTGTTCTTCCTGCTCATCAAGTTACCCCGTCAGGGGGCTCGGGGGCTCGCGGTGCCTTAACCAGCCACCATCCCTTTGTTGGCCATGAAGAACCATCGTCCTACTATGTCTCCAAGTCAGACTTCGACGCACTCCTCCACCGACTGTCACAGAATTCTGCACTCGACTCATCGGCCCAACTGACAGGCCATGCGCCATATGCCAACGACATAGCCATCACACCATACCCACTCAAATACAAGCAACCCGCCTTTGCGCTCTTTAACGGCCGCGCGGCCAATGCCCGTGAGCACTTAACAAGATTCGTCGGCTCATTAGAGCAATATGGCCCGGGCGACACTTTGAAGCTTCGGGAATTTCACAAGTCCTTGACTGGCCTTGCCTACTCTTGGTACCACAAGATCCCTGACGGCACTATCCACTCCTGGTCTGACATGGTTCAGCTCTTCCTTGACAAGTTTCACTATGAGACGGAACGTGTGACCATCGTTGACATTGCCGGAATCCGTCAAAACCCCGGGGAGGACCTCAATGCCTATGTTACGCGATTTCATCACAAGTGCTTGGAGTGCACTGACTTCAGTAAAGATGAGACCCTTGTCCCCATTTGTATCAAGAACATGAAAGACACCTACAAGGTCTACCTTGAAAACCTCCAACTTCGGTCTTGGGGACATCTCAAAGAAGCTGCACGACGCACATATGACTCAGTCGGTCCGTCAAAGACCCCGAAGCCCCAAACTCAGCTCGTCTCGGCCGTGACAATAGAAGCAACCAGTAACGACGACACCAACCGCAAGCGTCAGTCCCAAAGAATGGATGAACGCCCTGACAAGAGAGGGCAACCGACACCTGCCCCAGAATACCCGTGTGACTTGAAGACTGTCAGTGATCTCCTCGAGACATGGATCGACGACAATGCCATAACCCTGCCCAATGTCGACAATGAACCTACCCCGGAAGACTTAGCCCGTCCCAACTACTGCCCATATCACCGGAAGGTCGGTTACGGCCTCAAGTGGTGTAGGGTCCTCAAGTTCGTCTTCGCAGACAAGATTGCATGTGGCGAACTCAAGCTCTAAGTCCGGAACATGTGAACCAACCACCCAAGTCCTAGCCTGCCCTAAGTGCATTTTTTTACACTTGTATTTTTTCCGTCATTTCACCACTTTTTATGTACTCAATCCCCATGTACCCCCGCATGTCGCCTACTTTTGTTATCAATGAAGTTGCATTTCCCATACTTAGAGAATTTTCATGCTATATTGCTCTTGCACAAGTCTTCTGGCACCACCTTTGGTGCCATCTCCCACTCCTTTGGGCGCTTCACCGCTTCACATTGCAGCCACTTGGTACGTGGTACGCGGGGTGGCTCGAGCCACGCTATCTATCGCCTCCGTGACTTAGTCGGTCGTTCATACCTGCCCGCCATCCTAAGTCCCCCCTCCCTCTCATCTCAACCCCTCGTGGTCGCGGTCGCAGTCACATAGACTTAGAAAATTTTCTTCATTTTTCGCGGACGGGTCATCACCCCCGCGGCTTCACTCTGCACCCTTTTCACTTTTCCAGACTTAGAAAATTTTCTACATTTTTCGCGAACAGGTCATCAGCCCCGCGGCTTCACTCCGCCCCCTCTTCCCTCTTCAACACTTAGAAAAAAAATTTCATTTTTTGCGGTCGGGTCACCACCCCCCGCGGCCTCCCTCGACATCCTGTCCAAGTTCAACACTTAGAATTTTTTCTTCATTTTTCGCGGTCGGGTCATCACCCCTGCGGCTTCACTCGGCACCCTCTTCACATTTTCAACACTTAGAAAATTTTCTTCATTTTTCGCGGTCGGGTCATCACCCCTCGCGGCTTCCCTCGGCACCCTTGCCCCAGCTCAACACTTAGCAAAATCCTTAACACTAGAAATTTTTTCTAAACACTTAGAATTTTATGCTCGTGGTCGGATCATCACCCTCTCATCCTCTTTCTACACTTAGAAAATTTTTCACAACATTTTTCACCCTTTGATGCTCTCTCCAACACTTAGAGAAAATTTTTCAACAAAAATTTTCATCACTCCCCAACCTCCCTCTTTCTCTCCCTTTCACTTCAAACTTATTCTTCCTCAAGAATTTTCATCCCCCTCCTGCTCCTTTTATAGGCAAAAAAAAAAAAAAAAAACCGAAATTCAACCTCAATTTCAAGTCAAAATTCAACAGCAATCCAATGGGCAGAACCCACCCGCGAGGTCCCCGACCCGCATCTGCCCCGCCCGTTTCCCCTCTCTTTGATCAGCCTCCAGCGGGTCAACCCACCCGCCCGCTTGCCCCAAACCGGACCCGTTCCCCTGGAAACCCTAAATTTTCTAACCCTAATCTTTTCCTTCTCTTTCCTTGCGCCGCACCGCCATCACAGCCTTCACCTTCGGCCGGCCGACCCTAACCGACGTCGCGCCTCCCCCGGCGACCTCCATCCTCGCCGACCACTCTCCTCCCGCGACTCCGCGCCTCCGCCGACCACCTTCCTCCCGCTGATCCACCCCTCGGCAGCCCCGTAATACCGCCGTCGGCCTCCCCCCTTTTTTTTTCTTCTTCACCACCTCGCCGACCCCATCCTCACCGCGACCAACCGTGGCCGAGCCCACACCCCTGGCCTACCCCCCCTACCGACACCACCCTCGGCCTCTCTCCCTCTTCCCTGACCCCTTAGGCCCGACGTTCGCGGCCGAAGGCATGCACCGCCATCACCTTGTTTCATCATTTCTCACCCACCCGACCCCCCTGGCCGACCCTCCCTACCCACCCCGACCCCCCTGGCCGACCCCCTTCCTCTCGGCCTCTCTCCCTCCCCGCAACCCTCACCACCCGCGGCAGCCCCAGCGGCGCCATCGTCGCCGACCCCCTCTTCCCTTTGGGCCTCATTTTCTTGTTGTTTCGGTCACTCTCTCCGCCGACCCCCCTGCGACCCCGACCCCACCATCCCGCCGACCCCCGCTGCTATCCCGACCCCCCCTCTCTCTTTCCTCTCCCCCGACCCCGTAAGCCCGCTGACAGCGCGTGGCAGCCCCTACCCTTCATCTTTTTGGCCATTCTCCCCACCACGCCACATGCTTGACACCCACAACCACCCCGACCCCCCTGGCCGACCCAACCACCTCGCCGACCACCCTTCGGCCCACCACCTTTGGCCTCGGCCTCCTCACCCACCTTCGGCCACCCTCACTCAAGGCCACCCTCTCGGCCATTTTCTTCGGCCCTTACCCATCGCCCCAACACCACCATCTTCACAGCCACGTCCACTCGTGACGGCCGAACAGCATTGCGACGCTCGTCGCCTACCACCCAGGCAATATCTTCGTGACCTTCGTCGCCCGTCGCCCAGGCCACGTCTTCGCAACCCTCGTCGCTAGCGCCTATGCGCCCTTTCCGCGACCCTCCTCGCCTATTGCCCGGGCCACGTCTTCGCGACGTTCGTCGCCCGGGCGCCGTCTCCACGACCCTTGTCGCCAGCGCCCGTGCGCCGTCTCGGCGACCCTCGTTGCTAGCATCCGGGAGCCATCTCCACGACGCTCGTTGCCTATCGCCCGAGAAACATCTCCGTGACCTTCGTCGCCCGCTTCCGCACGCGCGCGCCAGCTCTGGGACTCTCGTCGCCTGCACACCATCTCTGCGACCTTCGTCGTCCTCTCCGCGACCTTCGTCGCCCGCGTCCGAGCGACAGCTGTGCGACTTTCGTCACAAGCGCATCATCTCCGTGACTCTCGTCGCCAGTTCACCATCTCAACGACCTTTGTCGCAGCGCCCGCGCGCCATCTTCGCAACCTTCGTCGCCGCGCGCCATCTTCGCTCGTTGCTAGCATCCGGGAGCCATCTCCACGACGCTCGTCGCCTATCGCCCGAGAAACATCTCCGTGACCTTCGTCGCCCGCTTCCGCACGCGCGCGCCAGCTCTGCGACTCTCGTCGCCCGCACACCATCTCTGCGACCTTCGTCACCATCTCCGCGACATTCGTCGCCCGCGTCCGAGCGACAGCTCTGCGACTCTCGTCACAAGCGCATCATCTCCGTGACTCTCGTCGCCAGTTCACCATCTCAACAACCTTCGTCGTCGCGCCCGCACGCCATCTTCGCGACCTTCGTCGCCCCGCACCATCTCCGTAACCTTCGTCGCCCGCGTCCGCATTACACCTCCACGACTCTCGTCGCCAGTGCATCATCTCCGCGACTCTCGTCACCAGTGCATCATCTCCGCGACCTTTGTCGCTCGCGTTCGCGCGCCATCTCCGCTACTCTTGTCACCAGCGCACCATCTCTTTGACATTCGTCGCTCGCATCTGCATGACATCTTCGCGACTCTCATTGCCAGCACATCATCTCCGCGACCTTCATCGCCCGCGTCCGCATGACACAGTTCGCGACTCTCGTCAGTCGTGCACCATTTCCGCGACCTTCGTCGCCGGTGCCCGCACACCGCACTCTCACACGCCATCGTGCCCATACGTCGTGCCACTGATACATCCATCACACTGTCTCTCTCTCACCCTACGTGCCCCCATCACCAAGTATCGTCCTTCTCATAATATGTGCCCCCGGCACCAAGTATCGTCCCGCGACACTCGTCGCCACTCTCTTGCATCATTCTCGTGATATGTGCCCGGCACTAAGTATTGTCTCGCGACGTTAGTCGCTGCACCCGTGCGCCACAATCATGTTACATGCCCACCGAGCACCGCACTCATTCACCACACCATGCGCACCTTGCCTTGGTCGTGGAACATGCTTCGATCCACTCTCCGGAGTGTGCAACATCTCGCGGGAATAGACGACTCCTCCGGGACACATATTTTTAACTCCCTCCCCGCCAGCTAGACGTCTCCTCCGGGATGCTACTTTGACACGCTCCGAGTGCTCTGGCACTAAGACCCTTCGCGGCGGGACGGGCTCACAACCTTAAAGCCCTCGCCGGCACAATCAACCGGGGGCTCCGGCCCTCACCTGCTCAATCAAGCGACGGGGGTCCGGCCCTCGCATCCGGGATGGGCTTTCAACCTTATAGCCATCGCCGTCTCAATCAAAGCGACGGGGCTCCGGCCCTCGCATCCGGGACGGGGCTCCGGCCCTCGCATCCGGGATGGGCTCTGCACCTTATAGCCATCGCCATCTCAATCAAAGCGACAGGGCTCCGCCCCTCGCATCCGGGATGGGTTCTCAACCTTATAGCCATCGCCGTCTCAATCAAAGCGACGGGGCTCCGGCCCTCGCATCCGGGATGGGCTCTCAACCTTATAGCCATCGCCGTCTCAATCAAAGCGACGGGGCTCCGGCCCTCGCATCCGGGATGGGCTCTCAACCTTATAGCCATCGTCGTCTCAATCAAAGCGACGGGGCTCCGGCCCTCGCATCCGGGACGGGACTCCGGCCCTCACATCGGGATGGGCTCACAACCTGGAACCCATCGCCGGCACAATCAACCGGGGGCTCCGGCCCTCGCAGTGGGCTCTAAGCACTGAGTGACGACCATGTCGAGTGCATCCAACATCGTTTATGCGTGCGGTGCCCGCTCGGGTTGCCCCTCCGCGCACCCCGCACGCAGGGGGCTTATGTTCACAACCTATCCGGACCGCACCCCAGGGCCCGCTAAAAGACCCTAGTGGCACGACACGTCACCCGCTCGGCAGTCAAACATGCTCAACATCATTGCTCGGTCAAAGCGCTCCGATGCTCAACATCGTTGCTCGGTCAAAGCGTTCCGCGCCTTAAGCATTCAAACGGCGATCGAAAGTGCATTTCCCCCCTCGAGGGGTCGGCCACCCCCCTGAGAAGGGGTTCGGCCACCCTCCTAAGAAGGGGGTCGGCCACTCACTTTGTAAGGGGGTCGGCCACCCCCCTAAGAAAGGGGTCGGCCACCCCCTTGAGTCCCCTAAGAAGGGGGTCGGCCACTCCCCTGAGAAGGGGGTCGGCCACCCACTTTGTAAGGGGGTCGGCCACCCCCCTCAGAAGGGGGTCGGCCACTCCCCTGAGAAGGGGGTCGGCCACCCACTTTGTAAGGGGGTCGGCCTCCCTTGTCCTTGGGGGGAACCTGCTGCACGGCACTGGCTTCTCGCTCCAACAACACACCCCCGCTATCTTCAGTAGCGCGACGCTCATTGTCGCCGGCTCAATCAAACTCGCGGCGGGACGGGCTCGCAACCATGAAGCCCTCGCCGGCTCAATCAAACTGACGGGGCTCCGGCCCTCAGGGCGGGACGGGCTCGCAACCACGAAGCCCTCACCGACTCAATCAAACTCGCGGCGGGATGGGCTCGTAACCATGAAGCCCTCGCCGGCTCAATCAACTCGCAAGGCTCCGGCCCTCACCGCGGGACGTGCTCACAACCCTAAAGCCCTTGCCGGCCTAATCAACCGGGGGCTCTGGCCCTCGCCAGCACAATCAACCGACGGGCTCCGGCCATCGCGGGCACACTCAACCGGGGGCTCCGGCCCTCGCCAGCATAATCAACCGACGGGCTCCGGCCCTCGCGGGCACAATCAACCGGAGGCTCCGGCCTTCGCAACAAGGATGGGCTTACAACCCTAAGGCCATCGCCGGCACAATCACCCGATGGACTCACGGGGGGCTCCGCTCGTAGTGCTCTGGCACGAGGACCCCTCGCCACGGACTCTGAGTATCAAGCTGTGAGCATGTGCGCTCATGTTATCATTGATCATCGACACCGCCAGGGCAATGAACCGCGAGTCACTCCGGGATGGGAGCAGGTCCTCGGAAGGCATCGTGTCCGGCACGCCTGGCAGTTGGCTGCAGGGGCAACCCTCACCGCTGCCAGGATCTCGGCGCGTCTCATGACGCATCTCGTGGGATTCAGTAAGGGCTTGGACTGGAGGCTGGGGCAACGGGCTACTCTGACCATGCTACCGCAGTGTGGTCAGTCTCCTCAGACAGGCAGAGGGACGCTGCAAAGGCAGGGCGGCACGAACTCAGGGACCGGCAATTCGACGGACAATCAAGACTGCGGGACCCCCTACGACGACGTGTCACTCCCAGAGGACGACACGTGTCGACTGATGACACGCGCATATTTGTGCCTATATATAGTGGATTCTGGAGCTTATTCAAGGACTTCTCTCTCATTTTCAAGATTTTACTTTCTCTCTCTAAAACTTATTCTCTCTAGATTTCTAGTGAGAGAAAGACATTTGAACTCTCGACATCGGACTCTTGACGCTGCACTCTCGACTCGGACTGTTAACCGCCGGCCCTGTTCGTCGTCACCCTGCCTGCGCGGTACTGCCAGCCCTCGCGACCTGCCCGAGGAGCCTTGCCCTCGGCCCTTACGCCATCCTTGCTGTCTCCCATTTTGCTTACTTGGAAGCCAACTCAGACTGCATCCTTTGTGTCACCTCTACGTGGCATACGAACCATCTTTTCTCGGTAACAGAAACGAAAGTAGTATGCAAAGGTATGATGGCCAATTTCACCCATAGGCAATCGATAGCCAAAGGTAAGTTAGGGAGTTGTACTAGGAAGGATTGTTGGCCCAAATCCTAGAAAATAGGCATGAAGGCATAAGTGGACAAGCCAAAAAGGGCCACCTATACTGCTATGAAATTTCTTCTTGACCATGTTATACATCGACATATATATATTACCCAGGACAAGGGGGCAAGAGCATATTCTTTCCCATGGGCTAAAGTGATGACATGGTTGGTGTATTCTTTAGTTAGTGACAGGCTCGTCACACAGAATACATGTCTCGATAGCCAAATCCACATAAAAACAGCCAATTCAGTAACACTTGCTCATCCGTACGCCTACCACCCTTATACCATCGGTTGAAAGTTTTCATGTACTTTGGTAGGCCTGAAGAGGGAAACTCAACACACAATGCCAGTGGGATTATGCTTGACTAAGGGACTTGCGTCTTCACCGATAGGTAAAAGCCCAGTTAGGGCGCAGACGTCGTAGATGGTTGGAGCCATCATCTTAGACCTAGACATGGAAGCATTGGTGGTGTATGACCAGAAGCAAAAGGCTGCACTTAACAGCCAACGATCAGGTTTCAGGGAGGTCTTAAACATGTGAATTAGTTCATAGATACCTTGAGCTCGCCATTGGTTGGCGTATTTGAATGACAATCGATCCACCCATGACTCCTAATCAGGAAGGAAAACTTTAGGTCATGATCTGATTGGTAGTCCGGTGGCTGACCAACCGGTCCATGCCAGATGAGGTTGATGAATCAATAGGGTTTCCGAATCATCTACAGGGTATCCCTTTAGAAAGGCGGTCCCATCTTTAAGGGAAGGGCCCAAGATATGGGGCTTGAGGTCCCCAGGGATATTCTTAGTCCTTATCAGGATACAAGGATCAATATTCTTAGTATGATCTCTCTGTAATCCTATTCCCCATTGAATATCAAGCCCTAAAGGAACACCCGTTCCTTCATCACCTTTTGGGATGCGATTTTCTTTCCCATGATCAAAAAGTCAAAGGAAAAGTCACTGGAAAATCACTGATATACAAGGGAAAGGGAAAAAAAAGGTGAAAACGAATAGGTGAAAGAGATGAAAAGATTGATAGAGAAAGGTGTGATTCAAAAGGGACTGTCAGAGTCCTACTTTTGCTCGACTGTATCGAGTAATGGAGTAATGGTGGGTAACTGCCGAGACTTGGAAAATAAATCAAATTGACTCGCACGAACAAGTTCACACGAGTTAGAGGGGAAGAGGGGGGGGTGGGGGCCAATGTTGAAATTTTTTATTAGCTGTAACTAATGAATGGTTAGCTGTGACCATTGGGCGACATACATTTGGGCAAAAGATAACACATGGATTTAATGCATCATTAGTATCGACAAAACAACAGTTTACGGTGGAAACGGATAATGATAGACAGTTTATGACGGTTTAGGCTTCTGTGGAACGTGGGACCATAATGTCGAGGGAATTGACACGTGGCTAACACAGAACAAGAGAACTTGCCAAAGTTAATGCGGTTATCGACAAAGAGATCGGTTGGAAGAGTTGCTGAAAATCAAATTGCAAGATTGGAGCGAACGGTTTGGATAGAAGACCGAATAAAAGGAGAAAGAAGGGATAGAAAAAGAGGACACTCAACTCAAACTAATGACAAAAGTACTGTTGTATGCGGTGCTTTTGTTTTCTACCGATTAAGATTTTTTTTCGTTTATATCAATTGATTCAATTGGTACAAGTTAACATTTGTTGTGAGTGTGCCATCTATAATTCGAGTATTGCAAAATAATCAAAGTTTCTATTTTGGTCAATTTAGTTAAAAGTTTTCGAAGTTCTCGTAAAGAGATAAAAAAAAACACTATATACCACGTTGATACATAAGTTTGGTATCGAGCGCAAACAAACCATGTAAACATTACCCAGACTTAGCATCTTTCAATTAGATCGTAAAAACCAATAACAGGCACAGGCTCACCCTTGAATATCATCTCTCGATTCCTCCGACGTGTTTGGACGCTTGAATCACCAGCTACGTCTTGCGTCCACAGAAATCATTTTCCAAAACGAAACATGGATTCTACGCTCATGTTATCACCTATTGCCTTACCAGTTTCTTCCTCATCCAAATCCCATGTTCGTACGAACTCGCCATTTGGTCTCAGAGGCAGCGACTCAATTATCAAAGTTCAAGCCATTTCCATAAACGGCGCCGTTTCTCGTGATCAGCAGGTCACAATCCTTTTTCTTAAGGAAATATAGACCTTTATTTTTGGTGCGTTTATTTACTGTTTGGGTTCCCGGGATTATGAGTGGAATCAACGGCAGACTTAATATATTGGTGTAGGCAATGAAAAACTGAGATGTATATTACAGTACATATAATTTGTAAAATCCTTTTTTGGTAAGTTCTCAATTTTCATTGAATTTTCAGTTTCCTTTTACCTTTTCTCTTAGCTTTGATTTACTTCATAGCTCGAACCTTTTATCAGATTCATTTGTCTATATGGCGTACTCCTTTAGACGCACGCACACACAGATAGACACACACATACACACACGCGCGCCCACCAACAACTTTTGCTTGAACCCAAAGACGTTGTTTTTGAACAAAGAGCTCATTCTTCTATAGGATTTCACTAATTAGATAATTGGAAGATGAGATAATTCTAGAGAAGGTAATTCAGTTGAATATTTCAAGCTGTATAAGAACAAACAATATATTCTAGTGAAGTTGTGACGGAGAAAATATACATATATATTTGTAGTTTATTAATGAATGAGTGTTATATATGTACACAATCGATGAAAAATTCGAGATGGTATCGGTACTGGTATGAACCATTCAGAGAAAACTGGTACGCACTTTGGTACGGTATTCATAAACGCCAGCCCATTCCGTGATTAAAGTCCTCTTGCCCTTTTAACAAATTCGGGAATTTGACTAGATATGTAGCTCACCCGTCATTGTTTTTCCTTGTTGGGCTTGCCCAATTATGCTTGATCATGTTTTATCAGTATGTGTGGTTAATCTATTGTTTAGATGTTAAATTTCTTATCTAGGAAGTAGGAAATTGTCTCCGTCCGGAACCCTATTTTTGGGACTCTGACGAATTTTTTTCCAGTTCAGGCCAACATTTTTTACATGAAAACATGGGCCAAAACGCAACTTTAATGAGCCGATGTCATAAGATTTGGTTATGCCAGGTCTAATAAAGCTCTCATCTTTTGGCACTCGGATTGTTGCCTCTAGATTAGGCAAACATTTTTCCTATCAAATTTCGGGCCCAAATCGCAACTCTGGGGACCTGATGCCATAAAATTAGGTTGTGTCAGGTCCCTAAAAAAATCTCTCGTCCAGAATTCTAGCTTTAGGATTCAAACACTTTATCTCTCAATTAAGGATAACATTTTTTCTGTCAAATTTTGGGTCGTAAAAGTAATTGGTGAAATGATGGAGTATATTTTTTATTATTTGTAATTTTTTTTAAAGAAGCAGACCACATGAAGGGCAAGTGGAGAACGCTCTACTTGGAAAGCCATAGTATTGAGATTAGATTACCAATATACCATGCCACATAAAGCTATAGTGGGAGGGAGGATGCCTTCAGAGTCACACCACCCTTTCAAACTCAATGCATGGTTTAAGCTTTAGAATAGACATCTCTACCGCTTAGTCGAAGAAAATGTCCATTAAAATGATGATGAAAATTGTAGATGTTGGATTTAGGACGACCATGTGGACCTTCCTAGGGTGGCATGTGAGCATTACAGCAAGGCCATATTGGGAAGTCCAATAATTGTTGTAAGGTCTTATTGGGCCCGTCCTCATAGAACGAAGGGGAGGCAACTGAGGGTAGAACCAAGTAATTTGACACGCTTTACGGTTGCAGCAATGATGTAAAAATGGTGAGACGCCTTTGCTTCTCCATCTTTTGAAGGGGATCACGACCTTCAGGTCACCCCGGACTAAAAGCAGAGTCTGGGAGGTGCTGGTTCTAGACTTCGCCGAGGACGAAAAATGCCTTGTTTGTGAGTTTTTTCAAGGAGTGAAAAGAAAGGATAGTCGCTCATTTCAAGGAGTGAAAAGAAACGAGGCTCTCATAAGTAATATTTAATAATGCCCATACTACCCTTGAAATAATGAAGACCAAAATTTAATGACTTTTAGGTCCCAGGTTTCTTACAAAAACTTGCGATTTCACTTACGAACAGATGGTTGGTTTGGATGTTAGAGTTGACTCTTAGCTAACTATTTTGCTTTTGGTGTGACATTAATTAGATTTGGATGTTGAGATGTTTTTAGTCAACTCATGGCTAGTTTGTATGTTTTTTTTATATTGTGACATTAACCGGTGATGTAAGGCTTATTACATTTCTGTGGTAAGAATTTTTGTATCATGTCATTGATAACTAATTTGTTTTCCCGTCAGAATCATGTCGTTTTTTAGGATCATACTTTTATAATCTTTGTTAGAATTATCACAATGTGATATAAGGGTATATATGAAATATGATGTATTTTCTTTTCTGCTGAACATATAAACAAAAGAAAGAAATGATACTTCTTTCTCTCTTAAACTCACAAACAAGAGGAAGAAAAATTTCTCTCTTCTCTTCCGTTCCCTTCCTTTCTTTTCTTTTCTTGCCTATCAAAACTCACAAACAAGGCACCTCAGCACAGGGTTCAAGATTGGGGGCTTTCTAATGTAGACCACCGGAAATGAGACGTTTAGTGCTGCTGAAACAACAAGTTCCATCGAGCCTTACGTCTACAAGATCAATCGGGAGAAAGTGAGAATGGTTGGAGTTGAAGAGATCCAAAGGACGAAGCTAATCTTGAAGCTTCCAAGTCTGGAAGATGTATTACCAAAACTGCCTTAACATCTAGTCCTCTGGGCATTGATAGGTTGTAAGTTGACATCGATTTCAGTCCTACAACGATAGTAAATGCACCGGCTGACTGCCTAGTTACTAAGTCATTTAACTGCCTAAACTCATCTCCAAACCACCTAACTTATGTCATAGCAACTACTAACAATTTGGAAAGACAAGACAAATCCAGAATGCCTAGGAGGCTGTAAAATAGAAACGGAAAAAGATCATGAGAAACTTCTAGTGCTACTGCACCGGTAGCCCTTGGTTGAGAAAACTCCCCCTCAAGTTTGGTGCTTGGATCTTCACCCTTGAATAGGCTTAGATGTTTGATGTTAAACACATCCGACATCTTAATGTGGCTTGGAAACTGCAGTTGATATGCATTATCGTCGATTTTTTTCAGAAGTTTGCAAGGTCCAGTCTCACGATCATGCAACTTACAGCTTACTCCAGCTGGAATCCGATCCTTAGTTAGTGGAAGCCTAAACTTGATCTGCTTCATTGAAAATATCCTTTTTTTGATGACGATCAATAGCTATCTTATACTTCTCATACTGATTTCAGTTTAATTCTTGACTTGTTCATGTATATCCTTGACATTTCTTTCCATCTCTTCAACATTGGCACCGGTTTTCTTTATGTTTGGAATAGAAACAAGGTCAAGAACAGGATTTTGCCCGTGCACAACCTCAGATGGACTTTGCTAGGTAGATAGGATTTGTTATATGCGAACTCAGCGTAGGGCAGCATTAGATCCCACTCCTTTGGTTTGTCTCCAACCAAACATTGCAGCAGTTTACCGGAGCTTTGGTTGACCATCTGATAGGGATCAGACCCTCTCCGGAACTGTTCGCGGCACGCTAAACAGTCCAAAAATCACAGTTTTCAATCCTGACCCCTAACCGGTGGCGGAGGGAGCAGGTGTTGCCGGTGGACACGTGCCCACCTGCTGCTCCCATTTTTCTTTCCTGTATATTAGGTATTTTAGCTTATATGGACGAAAATGCCGACCAAAAAATTATGGAATTACTTAAGGGGGATGTCATTTTGGTCATATTGAATGTTAAACTTACACAAATAGAAAAAGAGGTGAAATTTGAGCTGCATTTTCACCGTTTGAGCTCTACTTTCAATACTAAAGGCCTTAAAGTGACGTTATATAGCCCAGTTTAGACATAAAGGTAGAGATCAAACAAGGGAAGTGATTCTTAAACTTTACTTTTCACCATTGTTTGAACTCTTGATTAAACACTAAAGGGCTTAATTGTGTCGCTACGTAGCTACTTTAGCTACAAAGTAGAGCTCCATTTTCAAGTTTTATCCTTTAATATTCGGTGCCCACCTTTGAAATTATTTCCGGCTCCACCACTGGCCTTAACCCTAGCTTTTCAATCAAAAGTCCTATAAACCAAGCCTCCTACATCACTTTTGGATTGACTACATTTTTTAGGCCGTTGATTTCTACGGTGATTAGCTAAATTTTCTTGATTGGATGTTTTCTGTGGAAAGTTTCATTGATCATAGTTTTATTGCGATTTGCGAAGAATGTGAAGACTCCCTTTGCAAAAGGAAAAGTTAAAGGGGCAGCAGAAGTATGGTGGTATAAAGTTGAGGAGATTCGTTATAGAATTGATTAACCACCTTTGAACGCTGGAGCATGTGAAAGGTGAGTTGAAAGAGCGTTTTCTACCCACCGATTTTGACAACTCGTGTATGAGGGGTCTTCAACTTGCTTAGGACAAGCAACAAAATTCGGGTACGCTAGCTCAAGATGCTTACTAGAGTAGAATCTGTAAGCCTAAAGGTTGCTAAACAGAATGATGTCCTTTCACTACATTGATTATGTGGTGATTCTGGTCATTATGCTTATACGTGTCCGAACATTTTTGAAGTAATACTAAAGCAAGTCCAAAGCTATAAGATAAACCTGATACAAGTTTAACCGAAGAAGCTATTCTCTTAGATGGTAAATCAAAGACTGCAGAGGATGAAAAGGAGGAAGAATGGCTTGAAGTACTTCAGTGTTTTCAGTTGAGTTTTCATGTGATATGCCTCTTTGATACATGAATCCAGCACTGCATATTGAGCCTCGAAAGGGAGCTATTGAGGAGGTTAGCCGGGTGCTTGTCTCGTGGAATTCACCTTTAATTTAAAAGATACGACAAAAGGGCCTTCTAAAACCATTACTATTTTTTTTGAATCCATTTGTTTTGCCCGATAAGCAGATTGAAGAGTTGAAAGCTATTAGCACTTAATGAGGTTACACATTCTCAAAGCGCACGAACCATTCTACTAGATCTCGGGGGACAAAATAAACCTCCATGGGTGGTATCAAGGCTCAAACTTGGTGGAGACGAGTTCTTTCAAGTCGGGGAATTGATAGGGATCAGACCCTAAGAGACAGCATATTCTTGGAAGTGGATGAAAAAGCAGAAGCATAGATTTTCAGAGAAATATTATAAGCTTTTAGTAGTTGCCATATTTCCTAAGTCATTTGTTATTAGGTCTTTAGTAGTTAATATGTTTTGAGATTTCTTTTGTTATTAGGTTTAGTCTTTAGTTTTAGTAATCTGGTTGGGCATAGAAAATAATAGGAAATGTCTCTTCTGTTTTCTCTATATAAAAGCATTGCAAGACCTATTGGGAGAGTTGATGAATAGGATTTTATGAAGCAAAATTGCTTTTTCTTGTCAACGGTGAGACTCCATTAATTTTCTTCTTGGTGAGACTTCTAGAAGGCCTTAGTGAGAATCTAAGGTTTTCATATGCTTTATTATATGTTTAAACATTTTTTTTTTTGCTTTTAAAAACAAACAGAAAAATACTGCTCTCGGGTACCGTTCACAACACCCTAAACGGCCGTTGGTTAGCCGGTATAATCCTTCTTTGTTTTTTCAAACCCTATCCCTTGCTTCTTAATTTCAAATATACTATAAAAACAAGCTCTAGCCGACATACTTGCTTGTAGGACAGCCTTATATCCCCTTAGTAAGGTCCGTCCTACATCAACACCTTAGTTTGACCATCTGTTTCAGGATGAGACGATGTACTAAAGCACGGTTGTGTCCCTAATTTTTTCCAAAGTGTCCTCTAGAAATGGCCAATGGTATTACAAAACAAGGTATACCATGCAAACGCAATACTTCCTTGAAATAAAGATGTGCAACATTGGAAGCATCCTTTGTTTTCTGGCCTTAGTAACAGGAAACTTCTCATATGGCGACGCTTCTCTCTCGAAATCTTGCTTTTGCAATTCCAAGTCAAGAGCTCCATGGGATCGCCTCCCAAGCTAACATGGGAACTCAATCCGTCAGCTGGATAGAGATGCATGGAACAAGCGAGAGAGTACCTGAAAATCAAGCCGCTTCGGCTCAATTCCTTGTTTCTCTCTTCCTTTAAGTTCTTAAAGCTTCCTTGTCTGTTACTCACAACCCTCATTGAGAGAACAAAGCTTATCAATCAGTGTGCTCCGCCCACCCCTCTCTCTCTCTCTCTCTCTTCAATTCATTTTTGACCCCGTGTCAAATCCTCTTAGATGGGAGATGTGATGGCTAGACATGTTTCGAGAAGTGAACAGCAGCAACAAGACTACTTTTACCTTTGTAGCAAGTAGCTGGTAGCCACTTGACGTGAAAAGTACAAAATAACTGTTCACGTTGCTTATGGAATTTTCAAGTAAAAAAGATGTACACCATAATCAAGTCTAAGGTCTAAGATGTATTAACTGTTCACGTTGCTAGATTTTTGCATCGAATTATTTTCGGCTCTTAAATGTTATATATGTGGTTGAAAAATGTGACTGCCATGCTTATCCATGTTTATGAAATGCGCTTTTTGAGCAAAATATGTTGACTTGGGTCTGTATTTTCATATGTCAATTGCTTAGCAACTAATATGTTGAATTTCGTATGTATTCTCTCTTAATTCTTTATTTTATTTTCATTGTAATGCATATTGATTTTTCTCATGTGAACCTCTAAAATATGTGTTCATGTGCATCGCAAGTGCACCCAATTAGTGTATACATATTCACATAAACACACACACACATGTATATATATATATGTGTGTGTGTGTGTGTGTATATATATATATACACATATGTATTTAAATACGTTTGTATATGTATATATGGACGATGTCCTAACCACCGGACGAAAGGCACCGAAAAGTAATTCTTCATATACCTCAGCTCCGAGAATAGAAGTGGTTTGTTTTCTTTCTATGCGCAATTACAGATTTCCTTTGCGTTCATGTTTGGCGATTTCTGATGTAAATTGGGCGGTTCCTCCCCGGGTTCCCCCCCCCCCCCCCAACACACACACATCATATGTACGTATAAACGTCTGTACACTTGTGTGTGTGTGTGTGTTATTAGTTCAAAAACACGGAACGGGAAGAGTAATAGCAAAAGAGAAAATAAAAGGACGGCCTTTCCAGTTGGAATGATAGAATCGCCTTACCCGACATATCCCTGTTAGCACGAATTTTGAGACCTTAAAGAACAAAGGATCGACCTAAGGCATAAGCTAACAAACATCCATCAGCACTTAGTTTTAGTGCTGATGTTTATTGTTTATAGTTAGTAGGGATCCGATTTCCGATTTGACAGTTGTCACATTGTTAATTGCATTGTCAAGCGAACTAGTGACGAGAACCTCCGATTCTAGCTAAAATGAACAAGAAACCAACATAAGCTGCAAAGAAAACAAGATTTTATTGAATATGGAGGATCAACCCGTAAGTTTCAAAGTCTTCCACCAACAAGTGGTTGGAACCCTATGCTTGTAAGCCATAATACTTGAAGGTTTCGTTAGGGTTTCTATTTGCTCTAGGTTTCTCTTTCTTTTCTCTCCCATGCTTATTTTCTGGACCTCAATATCTCTCCAAAATTCTCCTTTACATAGGATTTGCCTTCTTATTTTACAGAGGCTTTCCCTAAGGATTCAGTTTGTTCCCCTGATATGAAGTTCTTCATTTGACCGTATCCGCCAAAAGAATAATACAACCACGTGACAAATATCCTTCCTTTTGTTTTTGGGCTTCGAACTTTGAGGTAAAGTCGAACCCTCGGCACTTTGCGAGTTTTGTGGTTTGAAACCTCATGTAGCCCATCAGTTTATGAGGTAAACCTTTGAGTCCATATGTGCCAGTTCGAACTTTGACTAAGTTCGAAACCTCGTTAGGCCCATGCAAACCTTCAAACTTTGGCCTACCAATTTTTGGTGAGACTTGTGCCCGTATATTTAACCTTTAAGTCCAAATGGTGGGGGTTCGAACTAGAAGTTCGAAACCTACTTAACCCCTCTGAACTGGCTACTAGGAATTCAAAACAAACGAAAGTTTACATACTTTTGGGTTGAAATCTAAGTGCCAACAATCCCATCCCCCACGAGACTCAAACCTGTGACCTTGCACAGGGAAAGGGAAGGCCTTTACCACGAGGCTGCACCTTGGTCTCGAGAAAGATAGAAAAACTGAACAGTGACAGTCCATCTTTATGCTAGGAAAGTGCATAATAAGCAAAGCCCTAAGTGTGGTGTATAACATATATTTACCCTCCCACCCCCTGGTGTGAGCTTGTGTGTGCAACTGTTCGTGCGCATGGGTAGTACATGTTTCGAGCATATGCGGACCTTGTATTTTTTGCACTTGTAGACTTTGTTTCTCTTATGGATTACTGTTTATAATTGTTTGGATTTTATTTTCCTACCCTCTCTTTTCCCCACCCCTAAACCCGTCCCACCCCGTCGCAGCAACAAAATAGAGTGGTAATATGGCTTAACAGGATTGATTTTGATGTTGCAGGCTGCATCAACTGCAGTGGGGGATGAGCATAGACGGAGAAGCAGTTTTGAATCTTTATTTTGTTATGATAAAGCTATACCAGAAGAGATAATTGAAAAGCCAGTCGGTTTATCATTGTTTGAGAAAAACATTGGACATAATCCCAGGTGCACTGACTGCCATGCGAAAGGTGCTGTCCTTTGTGTCACTTGCTCTGGCTCCGGGTTATATGTTGACTCTATTTTGGAGAGTCAGGGAATTATTGTGAAAGTTCGATGCCTAGGTAAGTTACTCTTTTCTGTTACTTTTGACATGCTCACTTGGGATCACTTCATTATGCTTGCCATTGATGCATTCTACTACTTGTCCGACATGTCCTGTAGTGACTTTGTTCTAGTATTTAATATTGATTTTATATATCAATAGCAACGAAGTTGCATCCGGGCCTGGCAAGATTGGTGATAACTGTTGTTCTGAATTATTCTCGAGGCAAACTACTGTTTTAATGATTTTCTTGGGAAGTTCCATGACGTGAAAGTTGATGCCATTTGCTATCGGTCTACTGGGGAGCGAAAAGCCTGAAGATGTGATGGTTGTGCTTATCTCAAGACTCCAAAGCCTCTGGCACGTGTTGTCAATAGTGGAAATTAGGGCAGGTACCTTTGATATAAAAAGATGAAAAGATGCAGAGGCTAGGCATAAAGAGGCCATATCAATATCTACCACTAACACGTGTGTTTTAGAGGATCTACTTGGAGCTAGTTCAGACGATAGCAAAGGTTACAATCAATCATCCATCTGATTTAATTGGGAAAATCAACTTTAGGATGAGAGAGAAGAATACTGGCTTGAAGAACTTTAGTCCACCTTTGCTCATGAAATAAACTAATGGAGTGATCGCTACCTCTCTCCTATAGGGTGAAAGTTTGCAAATAGGTTGCCTTCGTTCCATGAATCTGGATGGGCGTTAGGGGTTTAGGTTCTTAGAATTAATCTTTTGGATAGCAGATTTGGTTGGCATGCAGTTAGCGAGTTGGAGGTGGCATAATGGACAGAGAGGATGGCAAGTTGCCATTTGAATGAGGGATACGTAGTTGTTGAATTCCGTATTGCCAATGGTTGGGAAAATTTGAAGACACACACACACAAAAGCTGTTATTATTGTCCTACATTACAATGCTGATAAAAATTTGTCACTATGACTTTGGATGATTCAAGTATAAGAAGGGCATCATTAAGACACACATCCTCCATTGCTAAACTTTGGTACAATATAATCCCAAATAAGAGTCAAAAGGTAGACATAGTATTACGTCTCAAGCATGCTCCATATCAATTTGTTCTGTACTATCTTTTCAGTTCGCATGCTCTACATAGCAAAGGCCATCTAATTATATTGTTGTTGCACTTCTCAATTACATATGCTTAGAACCAATGTTCTCCATGTCTGCCAGGGCCCTAAGATATTTTTTCTTCAAAATTAGGATGTTATGCGGAACATGACCTTTGTTCGTATGTGTTCCTTCTATGGAAGCCAAAGCTATTTAGTCATGGGTAATAAGGTAAGGAGAGGTGACAGGGAAGTACACCAAAAGTCTCTGCTAATTAAAAAGAAACAACCGACTTAGTGTACTGCTTGCACCAAAAAGCTTGGGTTTTGATTCTTTTTTTTCTGGATTAGGCTTTATCTGCATTCTCTCTTTAACGACAATATCCGTTCAACTTTACCAGCCGTGAGGATTTCCCCTTGATGATTGCTTTCTCTGGTTGGTGTTCCTTCCATTCTCACTCTGGTTCAGTAGCAGCTAAGAAGGAATGCAAAATGATATCTAACGTGCCACTTCAATGATTAAAAAAGGAAGCATTATAGTAGATTTGAATGCTGATGAGGAAAAGCGGAATAAGATTACTTGTAGTCTGGAGTAGTCAAGTTCCTTTGCGTCGTGTTGATGGGGAACACTTGCATAGGGTTCGCGGATGTGGGATCACATTTCTGATCATTTGAGGTTGCTTGTATTCTCTTGGCAAATGCAGTATACTAATATTGGGCATTTTGCGTAATTCAGGCATTAAATCCCAGTATTAGGATATTCTTGGTATTTTAGCATCATAATAGTGTTTCTTCTTCAGTAAGCTAGTATCATTATAAACTGAGCTCTAATCACATTGTATGAAGTTGATGAACAATTGAGATTTGAGAATTGTTGAGAAGAATGGCGCGTCCTTTATTGTCTTTAGCCCGCGGGCACGCCAACTCCTTGCAAGGAAGAAGCAAATGATCTGCAGATCGGTGAATCTTTTGCGAGGGTGACATGAAATGGCCTTCAGGAGTGGGGATCCTCTGCGTGAGGGCGAGACAATTCTATCTTTTGATTCATCGTCTGCGGTTGTGGTTTTTGCAACTAGCGGAAAAAGGAAAAGAAAAGGAAAACGTCATCGTTTGCAGTGTTCATATCCTCCGCTGCAAAAGATCATCGCAAACTACTGCCGCACCAAAATCAACACAGCATTAATTAGTCACCAACATTTACCGGCCACAACTAGATCAGAGCATCGCCGCACAACCAGATCACCAAAGTCATTGCTACCCACCAATTAGCCTCACCAGAGCTATCCATCGAGTCATATCCATTTATGCAGATCGCAATCACTACCGCCTGTAGTCGTTGGTTGCAGTGGGTTACAGTCCCTCTTCGATTCACTATTACCAGCAGGTTCATCTCGAATTATTTGTCGCATCAGATTCACAGCACAGCCGTAGTTACTTTCCTGCCGCTGCTTGCTTGTGGGTTCTAGAATTGCAACGCAAAGAAGAATAAGTGTTACGGTTTGACATTTTCGACTTGATTGGACTTGGGCCTCATCAAGTTGACTGAACCAAGTAAGTTTTTTACCTTAGTTACTAATCCCAGGCCTAAACGTCCAACAGCTTAAGGCCCCGTTTGACACTTTTTTTTTGCTCTTTTTTGGCCCAATTTTAAAATTTTCCAAAATTCCAACAAAACTGGGGTGTTTGGTTGGGTTTCTGTTTTTAAAACTGGGCCAAGAGTTTAAAAACTGAGCCCATTTCCAAAAAAAGCACTTTGCTCTTTTCTCTGTTTTGGAAACCCATTTTTATGCGGGGGGCTGAGGAAGGGATTAATGAGGTTGAGGCTTCGAACCTCACTAGCAACAAAATTGCATTTTTTTCTTTGCTGGGTATAAAACCCACCTAAATTGGGTTCGTTTGACAAATTTTTTTTTTTGGTTTTCAGTTTTTAAAGAGCAGTTTTTTAAAGAGCAGCTTAATTTTTTTTTTATAAAAACAAGTGGGTGTTTGATAACCCCTTTTTTTTTTAGGTTTTTTTTTTTTGGTGTTTGGTAACCCTTTTTATTTTGACTTTTTTTTTTTTGGTGGTTTGCAGTGGCGGTGGTGGGGTGCAGCGGTGGTGGCCGGTGGTGGTGGTGGTGGCCGGCTGTCGGCAGTCGCCGGCGGTGGTGGCCGGCGGCCGGAGGTGGCTGCCGGCAGTCGCCGGCGGCCGGAGGTGGCTGCCGGCAGTTGCCGGCGGTGGTGGCCGGTGGTCGCCGGCAGTGGTCGCCGGCGGCCGGAGGTGGCAGCCGGCAGTCTCCGGCGGTGGTCGCCGGCGGCCGGAGGTGGCTGCCGGCAGTCTCCGGCGGTGGTCGCCGGCGGCCGGCGGTGGTCGCCTGAGGTGGCTGCCGGCGGTGGGAGGGTGGTGGTGGTGGTCTAAGAAAAAAAAACCAAAAGTGAAAAAAAAAACCAGTTTCTGGAGTTTTTTTTTTTCCTCTTTTTTACTCTTCAGTTTAAAAACTGGTTTTTAAACTGAAAAAAAAAATGGTTACCAAACGCTCCTTTTTTTTTCAGTTTTTAAAAACTGAAAAAAAAAAGAGGAAATTTTTTTTGTCAAACCTAGCCTAAGTTTCTTTGTCATCTCTTTCACCTGGTTTGCTTGATCGGCCGGACCTCTTCCCAACTGACTACACAGCCCACCGCGTCCATCGCCTTCACGGGTCATCGCGTCCATCGCCTCCACCAGACATCGGTGGCCCCCCTCTCCCACTCCCCCTCTCTCTCCCCCCATCCCGAAAGCCCTAAATTAAAAACCTAATCAGAATTTGGCTCTCATTTGATGGATACAACCTGACAAGCGGCCTCTCCGTTTCACTTTAATCACCCAGGTAAATAGCAACGCTTTTCGGCCCCTCTCTCTCTCTCCCCCCGTCCCGAAAGCCCTAAATTAAAAACCTAATCGGAATTTGGCTCTCATTTGATGGATAAAACCTGACAATCGGCCTCTCCGTTTCACTTCAATCACCCAGGTAAATAGCATCATCTCATTGCTCCTGATTATCTCCAATTTTGGGACTCTGGACTTGTTTAGGCGAATAAAATTAGCAAATAATGTTGGTTGCTATTCAACCAAAAAGAAATGTATATTAAAAAAAATAAAAATAAACCCAAAGAACTGTCCTGCCAAACGCTTGGGGTTTTCTGTTTTTTGAAAAAATAAACTCTGTCAAACGTCAAATTGAATTGCATTCCAAATCCAAACTCCGAATTTGAAATCCAATTCAAACAGAGTTTAAGGTGCTTACATATATATAATAGGACAACTGCATGCCTATAGAAAAGAAAGAGGACTTTATTTCTAACACTGTTGTATAGTTTTGAATGTTAAATCATACGTCAAAGCATATCAAACATCGTTAGTGTCCAATAAGATTATAAATTGGTAATCATAGCTTTCCACACTGCAGTAGTTCAATTTTAGAGCGAATATTTTTTATGATTCGTCCAGTAGTTGAGCAATGCCCGTGATGTGTCCAGTCTAGGACCGGTAACTTCTTGTGGTGTTAGTTTTAACAGCTCCTATATTTCTGTCTCTGGCCCAGTCCCATACTGTAACCACTTTTCGTGGGCATGGTCAGATATGAAATATCGTTCATGCGATGCTGCTTGGTAATGCCCACTTTCATGTAAAGGTCCAAGTAAATATATTGCCAGAAAGTGAGAAGTTGAAGTTGAACCGTTATAGCTAATATCAGAAGCACACTTACACCTGGGCACCAAGATAATGCTGGATTCTAATAAGCTTATGTGCTGCTTGATGATGCCTACTTTATGTATACATTGCCAGAAGTGGGAACTCGAGGCTAAATATTGCTCTGTGGATTTTAGTTAATATCAGAAAGCACCTTACGGCTGGGTACAAAGAAAACTTTGAATGCTAACATGCTTGTTTGAACATCTTTCTAGCAAATGCTGATTGTTATGTGCGAGGAAGGAAGATAATTCTGTATGTTCTGATGTTTTACTTTTGGATGCGAGACAACCAAGTGACCTCTATTTATCTGCTTTAATTTCCTTTCTTTTTGTTCCTTAGCTGCTTTATAATCTTTGTTCAAGTTGTACTCTCATATGTTGGCTGAGGTGTTTGTATATATACGTTGAGTATGTCCCTGTACTTATTTTAACCATATATCAGGCTGTGGTGGAACTGGAAACATTCTCTGTTCAGAATGCGGCGGTCGAGGTCATCTTGGACTTGCCTAAGTTGTAAGAATTGCCATGCATTCTGTTGCATTCATACCCAAATTCCGTTTATGGTCATCTTTTATTTTGTCTGTGGATGTCATTTTGTAATGAACTTGAGCAGAATTTGCGAAAAGGATCTTAATTTGTTTTGCGGTTTACGGAATTTTAAGTTTGCCATGACATATTATGTCTTGTGAATTTGAAAATAGTCTAAATTAAGCATTTCCACTTGTTTGTCAGAGTTGTATCTGTCCTCAACAGGCCGCACAGGGCGCTGAGTTTTGTAATGTATATGCTTTAGCTTGGTCATTAAGATTTTATTCTTTTGTTGGTTTTCTTTGGCTAAGAAGCCCGTGGGTTGCCAGCCATATGCAGCTAACCTGGTAATAGATTTCAACTGAAAGAGACTGCATTGATTAGTATTGTGGCCTCTACATAAGGGAAAGACGGGGCTGGTAGTTATGTATTGGTATGTATAAGGATTATACTGAGGTGTGTCGCCTTGGCATTCTAAATCTAGAAATACAGGAATGTGATTGTAATTCAGAAAACAAAACAAAACCTTTAGGGCGCGTACGTTTACGCAATTTATTTTCACGTTATGTATTCTGTTTCTGTTTTCTAGATTTTAGTATTTAGTTCTAAAATTAGATCTTGTACTTTTAATTTTTTCCATATTTACTTTTTTCACTTTTTTTGTACATTTACCATTTTTATTTCCATTTTTATCAACTTTTTTGAATACATTCTCGTATGTTTTTTAGCATTTTCTACACTACTTTTTCCGTGGGCCCATGTCTGTTGTGTCCTCCTTCACCTTCCATTTCCCCTTCACGAGTTTCCTTTCCCTTCCCCCTTCCCTGCTCCCACGTCTGTGTCCCCATTTCCCCTTCCCCTTCCCCTTCCCCTTCTGCAAAATCACCACAACCACCAAAGCAAAAAGGAACACCCAGCCGGAATTAAAAGACTCTACTCCAATTCATCCGTCTGCCTCCTAGCTTATCATTGGGTTCAAGAATTTCATTAAAGTCTCCAAGCCAAGGTATGAGAAGCCGCCACTGTTTTTAGGTTATCCCATAGAACTCTACGACAATCACCATCGAACTCTGCAAACCCGTCCTCGATGGCCTCGCTCCGGTCATCGCAAACACGTAGTCCTCAATCTCCTCGCGCGTGAGCGTGATTGCAAACCTCCCCCTCTTCTCCTCGCCGTTTGGCGTCCTCTGAGGCGACGCCTGCGCTTTGCTTTCCTGCGGAGCAGCATTCCTCCATTTTTTGAGGACCCTCTGTTCAAGGGATTTGTGGCTTCTGCGGGCTGGCTTCTGCGGGCGGTCTTCCTTGGTGGCCGAGAAAACAGTGAGAGAGAGAGAGAGAGAGATAAACAAAGAGAAAGAGGCGGCATAGAAAAGTGTGAAATTGGAGACAGAGGAATGGTTTTATCTGACTGGAGAATACAAGTTGCGAACTGTTTGGGTTTTTTTACCCAAAACGAAACCGAAAAAAGTAAAAGTACACGAAAAAACATCTTTTTCATCATCATTACAAAAACGAAAACAGAATAACGTAAACGTACGCCCCCTTAGAACCTGCATTGCTTTTTGACGAGGTTAAGTTGCAAATTACCCCCCTAAAATGTGTCAATTTTGACAAATAGACCCAACCTTTCAATGCGTCCTAGCTTTTTAGCAATTGCGCCAAAATTGGTCAGCCATTTAAATTTAATAGAGATCCGTATATCTATACTATATATATTTGGATTTGGATTTGGTTGGTATTTTCTATGCCTCCTAAACCCTAAATTCTATTTTCTTGAATTCTTACAATTTTAAAATAGATCTTAATAGGTAATAAATTTTGATTGGTCATACAATAACTTTCAACCCCATGACCTCTATCTATCTAACCCCATGACCTCCATTCCTTCATTTTATAAGTAATTAATACTAGTTTCGTACATAGCACGAGATTTTAACTAACACCCTTCCCGTGCATAGCACGGGCTTTTTAGCTAGTATATCAAAGCATTATTGAGCCACAAGTAAAATCTTTTTCTTTCTTCTTCCTTTACTTATAAAAGTACCACCACTAGCACCACCAAACCATCACCAAAGTACACTGCTTCGAACCCAAACTCGAATCCGAACCCGGCAACCAACACCTCCCCACTCATAATTGCTACAGTCCATTGCTTCAAACCCACCACCAAAAGCACAAGCACAAGCACAAGCCAATCGATTTCATCACCCTCCTTTGCCCACTGCCACAACAACCCACCACCTTTACCCTTCCGCATCCTATCACCGCCACCATAGTCACTGCCCACCATCTCTATCCCCTCCTATTCTTCTTCATCCCGTTTGTTCATTTTCATCGAAGGAGCCCTCCACCAAGGCCAAGCAATCTCGCCGTCTTCCATCACGCCAACAATTTGCTTCCCCCTTCTTTGCATGTTTTAAGATACAATGCCTCATTCACCCATCATGCATGGAAATGATGAAGGTGGTTTTGGTGGGTGGAGCGAGGTAGATTGGTTGTTGGAAGGAAGCAAACGGTTGTTGGACTGTGGTGGTGAATTAGTAATGCGGTAGGTAATAACTAGTGGTGTGATAATAATGGTGGCGGCGCGGGGGTTGGGGTTGAGAGAAAGAATGGTGCACTCCATGAAATAGCAAGAACAATGATACATGAGAACTCCTTGTCAAAATATTTTTGGGCCGAAGTCGCCAACATATGTTTTAAAAGGAGTTCTGATTAGACCTGTCCTTTTGAGCTCTCTTAATGAGAGCTATTTATAAATAGAAAATCCATAGTAACAAAAAAAAGGGAAAAAAAGAAAAGAAAAGAGACTTCGTGTATGAATCTTGCTTACGGGGCGATAATGTGTGGGGCGATAATGTGTGCGATTGAGAGTTCTTTCTCTCTGGTCTCTTCTGTTCTCTTCCTTTGTCTGAGTGTCTTAGTTAGGGTTCCTTCTTCCTCTTAGTTGGCAGAGACTAATGTCTATATCAAAGTTGCGTCTTCAAATCGGGATAACGTTTCCATTTTGGAATGCTGTGGAAATTTTGCTTTGGATCAAGAACTGATTTCCTCTCAAATGAATTTTGCTCTTGCGGATCAAGAAAATTTGTTGTGGAAATCGTGTTGGTCCATTTTACTAAATGGGCCAACACGTAAATCAAAAAATTCGTGGATCAACGGGTATTTACCCTTCATCGAGTGCAACATGCAGTTCATTAATTCTAGAGTGCTAGGTACTATGGAGGTGGAACAAGTTGGAGACTTTTATGCCTTCCACTTTAGTGATGTAGTCGATTTAGAAGTCCTCTTAGCTGAAGGACCATGGAACGTAGACCGTGCTCTGTTAATTCTACAACGTTGGCTGCCTTTTACTAGTGTTTGGAGTCTTGATTTTTCTACTATCAAATCTTTGGGTTCGTTTTCATGATATTGTTTGCATTGCTGGGAAAACTCACTATTGATCGTGTGCCTATGACACAACCGATGAACCGCGTGGGATCTTTTTGCCTCTCGGGCCTGAGGACTTCACTAAAAATGAAAACTAACTGAAGATATAATACTAAACAAATCTACAACTATGCACCCACTTAAATGATGAAGACAATCTTTATCATACAACTAACACAATTACGGCAACGTACACTACTTCCTATCGATAAAAGACAGGTCGTCTAAGAAACTTATCTAAAAGAGAGAGCTAAAACATAACAGACTATCTTCCTAATATCTAATTTTGTTTGTGGATCGACGACCCTTTTTCCTGTTGTTATGTCTTCCTTTTATACTTGCATCATTCGTAACCGTCTCCTCTGTAACTGCCCATCTTTATCTTTATCAAAGATAACTGCTTAATTACCGCATTCACCACCCTCTTCTTAGGACATGGCACTTTTCTCCTCCTCTGGGTTTGTTCCATGGTTTGTCAAGTGGTAGCTATTTTACAGTCTTAAACCGGTGCTCTCTTGAGTAAATACTGTCTTGCAAGAATCTGGGAGGTGGCAACCTGTAGTTATTGCATCTCAGCTACCTTCGACTTTTGATTACAGCCTTTATTTCGCTCCACCTTTGGCCATTATGTTCCAGCCTGAAGGAAACATTAGGGAGGACAATCATGTCGGTATGCGGTCTTGCTTAATTCCTTTGAATGAAGACCTTGTGCGCATTGCTCGCGAAGGGAAGGATCATCTCCTTCTCGGAAAATTCCACGATACGCGTTTCTTTTCCCAAAGAAAGATTCAATCCTGTGTGAATGAGTGCTGGGCTTTAGATGGCCCTGTTATCGTAACCAAGGTGCCCAACGTCTTCTTATTTGAATTTGCATCTTCTTCAGATGCATTCATTGTCCTCACCCGTGGTCCCTGGAATTTCTTTGGGGCCCTGTTACTTCTCCGACCTTGGCTTCCACATGTAATCTACAAAACAGTGCAGTTCCCGTCAGCAGATTTATGGATGCAAGTTCATAATATACCCAACGATTGCTATCACTACTATCTTGCTGAAAAAATTGGGCAAGCAGCTGGAACCTTACTTGCCATTGATTGGTCGGAGAGACGCACTACCTTCTCGGACTATTTCAGAATCAAGGTTCGTGTTTTTGTCGAAGACCCGCTCCTTCTGGCAATCTTCATTTCATTACTAGATGGTATGGGTATCCAGATGCTTAAATGTAAGTATGAACGTGTGTATTCACTGCATGTTTCAAGTGTGGGAAAATAGGACATGAGAATGTTCATTGTCGCTCGTCCATGGTTGAAGTGGTGGAATCTTTAGCTCGACGAACGGCACATCTACCTGGCCCTAACCTCTATCCCACGTTCTTCGCGGAAGGATACCCTATCTTTGAACAATCCATGAGAGCCCTCCCAAATTCGGATTGGAACAGAACATTAAGGATTTCGATAGACCGTGACCTGCTGTGTGTTCATTTAAACCAAGTTTATGATGCTTTCTCCCCCAACCCAACCCCACCGACTAGTGACGATGACACTTTCACCACAGCGCCTAATTCTCCGGTCTCAGAAATAGGGGCACATCAAAGCCCAGTCAATCATAACAATGGCCATCCAGCAGAGAACCCTATGCAGATGAATGATCAGGTTGTTGGTGATTTTGTAGAACATGAACAAATCCAGGTAATGCAAGGAGAAGATAACATTCAGAACCCAAATAATGAAATTGTAGAGGACGACATGATCGTGGAAGCAGACCAACAAATCAACGTGATTGAAAATCACGCTCTGAATATGGCAGTCCTGATGGAAAATCTTGATCAGTTGGATGCCAACCTCAATGAGGAAGACTGGGACGATGAAAATTTCTGGGAAGAAGAGCAAGGTATGAATTACGAAGAAGAAACGGAACCTGAAGAACGGAGTATCGCCGGTAGCCAAGACAGTGAAGCACCACCGCCGGAGCAACATGAGGGACATGAGACTTTTTTTCTATCTTCAGATTTTCCGGCGACGACCGAATCACCGGAACCAGGGAGGCATGCGCCGGCCGTCTCTGCCATAAACTCTCTGACACATCTAAAATTGATCATTGCAGTAACCCCTCTCCATGTACCTAGCAGCAATCAGATGGCATGCCCCTACCTCCAGTGTTAGGTGAATGCTCTGAGCACGCAATATCTGGGGAGCTCTTTGTTGATTTAGATCAAAGAACAAAGATTATGGAAGGATCTCAGATGGAGATCTCCGAAATGGAATGGAGCCATCATGGACAGCATGGTCCATCTATTAATTCTGGCACATCTCACCTACCCTCTCTAATGGACCATAATTCTGCTAGACCCGAACCCTTGTCTCTCCAAGACAAACTCACACAGCTTGTCCTGGGCCTGTCCAACTCAGGGCTCAACCTATTTGCTCATCTGGCCCAACTAAGGGTGGCAGCGGCCCAAAACCATGTTCCCGCCTGTTTGGGCCCCCTCGCTGTTGGCCCAAACTTCCTGTTACCAAGCCCCAGCCTTTATTCACGCCCATTACCTGCTGGCCCAAATCCCCAACCACCCATCTCCATCTTCAGCCTTACGCCATCGACTGGAGAATCCAGCAGCCTGCAGCCTCTTGCGCAAATATGGACTGAGCCAGCCATGCCTCTTTCAACCATTCCCCTGATGCCCCTTCAATATCTAACCAACCTGCTGGGTGGCCAAAGCCTGGAAGCTCACGATTTTCAGGAAGAATTTTGGCAGAGTAAATTAAGGCAAGATATTACCCTCACTATCACTAATAGAAATTTCTCTAAATGGGATAATTTTGGGGTCCTAGCCTTCAGTTCACAAGCCACTGCCAATCAAACAGTGGCTTTATTCAATCCACCACTCCTTGCTACACCTAAAGGAGGGATCATCTTCACTGCACCAAAGTTTGAGGATAGTTCGGATGAAGAATTTGACTCAGGAAAGGGACCTTCTTTTCTGAATATTGACCTGTTAGAAGGGGAACCACATCCATCAGTGGGAACTAAAAGAGCTGGTATCAACACTGGAGCTTTTCTTGAAGAACCATCTGGGAAGAAACAAAAGAAACATACTATTGATGGCGTAGCAACTCGTCTCTTCATCCAGCTTCAGGACACGGCGGATATCCCTGATACCACCGCCCCGATAATGTTTGATTTTTGCTACATATTATCAGACTTTCATCAGTTCAGCTTTGACAAAGCCACGAAGCCTCAGCTTAAGGAATCCAGATCTTTAGCTGCTTTTGCATGCCATGCACGCATAGACGTCTTCCAGGATTGGGTGCATGACTTTTTGTAGCAATTACCGCAATAGGATCTGTAATTCATAAGGTTTCGTGTGATTGCTTGTTTTTGTTTTGTTTAGCCTTTTGTAATCTTGGTGAAAGTCTCATGTGTGTCATGACATTTGTCCTTGTAATCACCTTTGGGTGAAAACTCCTTTTATTATATATGCTATTCTGCCTTTTATCAAAAAAAAAAAAAAAAAGATAACTGCTTAGGCTCCACGGTCGACTGTTTCAAAGATAACTGCTTAGGCTCCACGATCAGCTGTTTCAAAGATAAGTGCCCATCTTTATCTTTATCAGAGATAACTGCTTAGGCTCCACGGTCGGCCGTTTCAAAGATAACTGCTTAGGCTCCACGATCAGCTGTTTCAAAGATAACTGCTTAGGCTCCACGATTGGTTGTTTCCGTCCGAAGTCTTCTTAGTAGTGTTGATAATCGTTCATTCCAGAAACCGTCTATCAACCGCTACTATCGATTTATCTGTCCCGTCTTCATGTCGTCCGGTGTTTCCAATTTAGTTGTACCTTTTAGCGATTTTCTTCTTTGTACGGGTTGTTCAAAATTTTTGCTTCCCGCGTATTCTCTTTTATTCACTTATCTTTAATTTCACACTCGGTAACTGATGATAACTGTGACAGACATGCCTCTTTCCACTTCCTTCATCAAGGCACTTTTTGCGGTTATCAGCATGCCACGTGTTTGTGTATTATTTGTCAGGAAATATTTGTGCCAACATTGCCCCCTTAACTCGCATGACGTGTATAGTCGTACGAGTTAATTATCGTCTTTGGCTCAACTTCTAACGCTCCAACTTTCAACCGTTAAAATGTGATTGAGTTCAAATTGAACTCTATTTACTCGATTTCAAGCCGTTTTATCAGCATATCTTCATATTTCCTGATTTCAGCAAAACCCTAGAATCTATGTTCACTCATTCTTTACACCCTTCAAGAATCATGGTGAAGAAAAAAGTCATTCCACACAAAGATGAGGGTGAAGGGGTCGATTGTCCTCCTAACCCTCGATGGGGCGTTGGTGCCCTTATGGCCCATGTTGACCCCATCGATGCTCATGTTCTGATTCGTTACAAGAAACGCCCGAAACCTATCAGCCCTCATATTTTGGGTCCATTTTTTAGGGTTAGGCCTCCACCTTTAAAAGGATATCCAATTGATGACTCAGAGAAGTTGCTACTCAATTCGCCCTTTTTGAATTGGAAAGGTTGGCATGAATCTGGTTTGCCAATTAGATCTTGGCCAACTCTAATTCATGCTGATAGGGCTCAATGATTTGATCGTTTGTCAAATTCTTTTCCCGATCAATAGAGGCGGCAAGGTATTTATGAATTAATACACATGTCCAAAGATCCCCCTAAGGTAGATCGATGGCTTTTGTCTTCCTCCTTTTGTTTCTGGCCGATTACTACCAACGCCTTTATGTTGAGGACTAAGATGATGGCCCCTACCACTTTTGACGTATGTGCCCTAACGGGCCTTTTGCCGATTGGCAATCATGTCAATGCTTTGACTAATCATAACCCTACTGATTTATCCCTTGATCTTTCTTCTTCAAAGTATTCTGAAACTTTCGAGAGATATTTCATCAAATCGCGATCCAAAAATGCTGATACTTCGCTTGATTTGAAAGAGCTAGCTATTTTTCTTTGGATGTGGCTTTCCTGCCATGTTTTTTGTGTCTCGAGCCTTTCTTTAACCAAAGAATACATGAACTTAGCTATTAGCTTAGCTCATGGTAGGGAATATGCACTTGCACCTTTGTTGTTGGGCAGTTTGTACAGATCAATGTATACCATGGTAGGTAAAAAGATTCACTGGAGTATCGGTGGTCCTTTCTGGCTAGTCAAATTGTGGTTGCAAGCTTATTTCCCGAAGTTTTCTCCTTCTATTCCTATTCAACCCGATACTTATTTCTTGACCTACGGACATCGTTTTTCTTTGGGTGAAATCAGACTTCCTTGCTTTTGTTTCTTCTTTGACTTTGCCTACCTCAAACGTGCACATCTTTTCCTTTCTAGAGAATTTGGACCTGCTTGGTTTAAAAACCTCCCTACTCATATAGATGAAGGGATGTCTATGGAGCTTCAAGATTTTGTTCGGAGGGTATGGGCCAGTTTTCTCTTCGGACACTTTCTTCACGTGGGTGGTTAAGTCACGAGCTCGCCATCGGGGGTCTGCAGTTATGAGCGATATACCCCTTCTAAGTTTGGTCAACAATTTGGATTGGTGCAGGGAATTCCAGCTCCTTTCTTTATTGAAAATGGTTTTTTGGAGGCCAAAGAAAGAATAAAGAGAGCCACAAAAAACTATGTTAAGGCGATAGATAGAGCTGGGGACCGATCAATGGACAATTTTACCATGTCCAATTTTGTTATTCGTACTGCTGGATCGGTTCGCCCTTTTGATTTGTTGTACCAAGATTGTGTTTCGCAACTGTATGATGGTATTAGATATGTTGACTGCCTGATTCGTCTTCCTCGGACAATCTACACCAATCAGGTACTTCATCCTATTTTTAATACCATTTTGATTGCTGGTATCAACTCGTTTACGATGTTGCGTTTCTATTGGTATAAGAGACAGCAGTCACCCTACCATTCCTCAAAGGAGAGGCCAATCCCTTTTTGAAGGGCCTTCCCAACAAAAGCAAAGCAAGAAAGGGAAAGAACCTATTGTTGAATCTTTTTCAGAAGAAACCGATATTGCTGGAAAGTCAGATGATTCTTCCGAAGATGTGTCAACAGAAGAAATAGAAGAGGTTGAAGAAATGGAAGAGGATGACAAGGAAGATGATGTTCCTCTTGTTCACAAGAAAAAAGAAATTCGAGAGAGCAAAAGACAGTCATAGCAAATCTCCGATGACTCTCCCCCTACTTTTCAATTAAACGAGTTGATATCGGTCGCACCTTTGAAGATTATTCCTCATGCTCAGACCACTTCAGCTCTCATTACTATTATGTCATCCTTGGACTCATGTAATAGCCTTTTGCTATTGTATATCATGCTGATAACGGCCTTTCAATCAAAAAGTTCTGATTATGAATTTGTTTCATCCAGCTGATGAAAGTATTAGGCCAACCAAGAAGTTGGCTACTGAAGTAGGAGCCTCTGCTACTCCAAGTGGATTATCTGAGAAGGATAAGGAAACCTTTATTGCGCCGGTTGATCAACACGAGGCTTCTTTAACTACTCAGGTTGGCAAAGCTACGACTAAGCCTAAAGCCACTCAGAGGAAAAGTATAGCGCGCAAGACTCGTTTTCGTGCAAGGACCATGTCACTGAAGGTAAATTTCTTTTTTCATCGATTTTCTGTGCTATTCATCCTATTCCATTTTCTTACCCTCTTATTAGGATTTGGGTGGTATCACCATCAATTTAACTCAGGAAAGTGCCAGTAAAGAGGACATCCCTTCCAACGACAATGTTTCTAATGGCAATCCTGCGGATGAACCAACTAATACAGAGGCTATCAATGGTGAGGGTCCTCAAATTGCTGCCACACCTCAATCGATGTTTTCACCTCAGCAGGTTTGTGGTTCTTAAATGATTTTGTTTTGTATTATTATAGACAACTCATACCTGGTTTTATTTATACAGCAATGTAGTGGATCGTGGGACATCCAAGGTGAGGACGATTTTAGTGAAGATTCCAACAACCATCATTCTAATCAATCGGGCAATATTTCACCAACTGTTTCTCCTACATCTGAATTTTGTCTTCCAACTGAAATTCATTCTCCTGCTGTTGCAAGTCCAGTTAAAGGTTTAGAAACCAATCCTATCCCATCAGTTCAGACCACTGCTATTTCTTCAATGCCCGAATCATCAACTGTTCCAATTGTCCCTAGTTCCCCGTGGATTACTCAGACGAGAGTTACATGCATTCTCACTGCTCAGGAAGAAAGTTCTTCCGTGCCTGTTTTTTAGGATATCAATCAGAAATTTCAACAACTTCGAAAGGCAATCAATGCCTTTTCTTGGCCTTCAACGGGGACATCAACTTCAAATGTTGATGTGGCTGCAATCCTTGATGTTTTCAAAAGTTTACTTAGCCATCATCTTTCTAATGTCTTGGCCAATGAGGACGCTTTGTCGAAGATAAACGACTTGGTTGATACTCTTGCCCATGCATCCGTTCTGAACGATGCCCAATCGAGATTAATCTCTACCTTGAAGTTCCAGATTTTGCTTATATCTGCTTCTTGGAGGCAAGGTATGGGCATCAAATCGAATGCCCAAGTGGTGGACAAAGACATTGATGCTCTGAATGCAAGAATTCAAGAAAGGCATCAAGTAATCCTGCAAATTTCTAATGAAATTACAGAAATCGCAGCTGAGAAGAAATAACTGGAGATGAGAATGGCTGCCCTGAATCAGAAGGAACAAAGTTTGTTTGAATGACAAAATGCAGTTTATCAAGAGGCTGTCAACTTAGCTACAACTATGAAAGAGCCTTTGAAGAAACGAGTCAGGACTCATTCCCAACTTGTTTTCGCAGATCAAATTATCTCTAGAGCTGAAAACGAGTGGAAAGACATTCAAACTGCTTTTGGTGTTTGATCTTTTATCGTGTAGACACTCTTTTCTTTTAATCAGACTATTTCTTTTAGGCTGTCGTTTGCATTTTTTTTTTAATTTTGGGCTCTTTAGCCTTCATCAGGCTAATGCAACCTATTTAACACCCCAACTTAGTGTTTTCTTTTTAGTTTATCAGAATGCATAATTTTGACTATTAATCCGATTTGTTTGGGGTTTTCTAATAATATTAAAATTTATGGGTAAACTTGAAAAAGAAAAATATTTAAAATTTAAGGGGTTTTTAAGCAAATTCTCCTTTTAGGGTTAATATATAAAGACTAGCTTAATTCCCAGCTGTCACAGAAAAACATTGGTCAGCCTCTTTTACGTGAAACTAGAGAGAGAAAGGGAGAGAAGGAAGCACCTAGGGCAAGAATTTTCAAGGTAAATCCCTAGTCTCTTCTCTCTAATTTTAGCTATTTGTTTGGGTGTTTTAAATTGTAATCTTGGGTGTGTTTTAGAGGGATCTTAACGTGTAAGTGCTAGGATTTATGTGTGTATTGTGTGTGTTTCAGAGGGTGAGATGCTGATGTGTAGGTTGTTGTAGATCAGCATAAGAGTGGGTTAGGTTTTTGTTGCTATCTATTTCATTATTAATCCGATTGATGTGTTTTTATACTTTTTGAAAACCTTATTTTGTCCCCTTCAACTTATCAGTTTTAAGTGTTTTTCAGAATCTTACGTTTTGATATCAAAAAATGACTTTAAATTTAATTTACTGTAGAAGTCAAGATTTGTCTGTTTCGGGCAGCTATTTCAATTTGTCATAGAAACTTAATTACTCATGGTATTTTTGTGAAATTTATATTTCTAGAAACCACAGAAAGTCCTCATAAAATGTTTAGTTTTGAGTGTTCTGAGATTCGTAGTATTTCGGCTCCAAAATAACCATTGAACAAAACTGGTCTGTACAGAGATGTGCTGCTTTGATCAGCCACTTAGATTTACTGTAGATAAGTCATTTCTCATTGGACTTTTGTGACCCTTATATTTCTGAAAACCTTAGAAAGTATTCTTTGACTTTCTAGTTTTGAGTGTTCTAAGATTCATCATGTATCTGCCTCAAAATGGTCAATATACAAAACTAGGATTTGCTGAAAATTGTTGTTTCTAGAATTACTTATCAATCCAGTGCCAAAACTTTTTATGCCATTTCTGAGCATATTTGGGTAAAATGTAAAAATAAAACTCCCATTATTTTTGTGAAAGCTTCAATGTAGAATTTTCTGATATTTTTCTGGGCATGTGAAGGGCCTCAAATTATTTTATTTTGAAAATGGGTTTTTGAATTAATTGGCATAGTAAACAAAATTATTTTTAGCTAAAACTTTTACAGTGATCTGATCTTACTGAGACACTTGAGCATCTAAACTTTTGTTGTATTCTGGCACCAAATTATATACTTTTGAAGTAGGATTCATAGCGCTCAATTTAAGGAGCGGATTTGGGTTCCGAACGGAAAATTCCCAGAAAGGTCTTTTTTGTCTGGAAAATCCACCTAGTCGTTTAAAAGAGTGGTTTTAGTTATTTTGGGGGTGTAGTGGGATGTTAGGCATTAGGGGTATTTTGGGTAACTTGGCACAAGTCTGGGAGCATTTTTGGTAATTTCATGCACTTAGGAGAAATTTGGCAGTTAGGCATGATTGAGTGGCAATAAATAATATCGGTATGGTTTATTGTTTAGATTCCGATAGACAAGAGCTAGGGCAAGCTTGGGAACAAGAATCAGAACTGCTAAACTATCCAAGTAAGTACCCTGCCATATTCCTCCTTATACCCTATTTAAAAATTTTATATATTGTATACATGTTCTCAGTCAAATGAAAGCTTTGAAGTACTTTTACCGCCCTGGGTTCGTGATAAATCGTTTAATGAAAATTGAAATTAAATGCCATGGAATTGTTGTGTGAGTAAATGAACCATGTTCGGTACATGTGCGCAAAATTTGATCCTTGCGGTCCAAGATTTTCACTGGGCGTTCCTCGTACGATAGGTCCTCCTGAATCTCCACAGGTTCGAAATGTATGACATGTGAAGAATCTGGCACGTATTTCCTCAAGGTTGATACATGAAACACATCATGTATTTGCGACAAGCTGGGAGGTAAGGCAACTTGGTAAGCGACCGGTCCAACTCTCCGCAAGATCTCAAATGGTCCGATAAATCTAGGGCTAAGCTTGCCCTTCTTCCCAAAACGCATTACTCCCTTCCAAGGCAATACTTTGAGAAATACATGGTCTCCCACTTCGAAATTTAGCTCACGTCTTCTATTATCCGCATAACTCTTTTGACGACTTTGAGCCACTAGCAAATTATCCTTGATCAAACGAACTTTCTTCGAGGTAGCTTGTACTATCTCGGGCCCCAAGGCACCCAAAAGTTTCTCTACTCCAACTTCGAGCCAACAAATTGGCGTTCTACATCTCCGCCCATACAAGGCCTCAAATGGTGCCATACCAATACTAGCCTGAAAGCTATTGTTGTAAGCAAACTCCACAAGCGGCAATTGATCAGCCCAACTATTCTTGAAGTTTAACGAGCAAGCCCTAAGCATGTCTTCTAAAATTTGAATCGTTCTCTCGGACTGTCCATCACTTTGAGGATGATAAGCCGTACTAAGGTCAAGTTGAGTACCCAAGGCTTTTTGCAAACTGCGCCAAAATTTTGACATAAAACGTGCATCTCTATCCGAAACGATTGAAACGGGTACACCGTGGAGTCGAACAATCTCTTGAATGTAAAGTTTGGCTAACCTCTCCAAGCTATAGGTAACCTTAACCGGAATGAAATGTGTTGACTTGGTCAAACGATCAATTATTACCCAAACCGAATCATGTCCTTGCCTTGTCCTAGGCAACCCCGACACAAAGTCCATGGCAATACGTTCCCACTTCCACTGAGGGATAGTAAGAGGTTGCAGAGGTCCCGCAAGTCGTTGATGTTCCGCTTTAACTTGCTGACAAGTAAGGCATCGAGCGACAAAATCCGCTATCTCCCTTTTCATATCGTTCCACCAAAACACGTCCCGCAAATCTCGATACATCTTAGTGCTACCTGGATGAACTGTGAAGCTGGAATTATGCGCGTCTCGTAAAATTTCCTCCTTTAATCCCACATCAGAAGGAACACATAATCTGTCTCCAAAACGCAATGCCCCCTCGGCGTCAATTCTGAACTCTGGTTGTTTACCTTCTCCAACTTGTTCTCTAATCTTAACAAATTTTGAATCCAAAATCTGAGCTTGCCTAATTCTTTCGATCAAAGTAGGTCGTGCCATTAAATTCGCCAAATAGTTTCCCGTCCCGGAAACCAAGACATCCACACCCAAACTTTCAAGATCCGCAAGAATTTCCTTACGTGAAGTTAAAAGGGCTGCACACGTACCTGTGTTCTTTCGGCTAAGAGCATCGGCGACCACATTAGCTTTCCCCGGATGATACAAGATCTTGCAGTCATAGTCCTTAAGCAATTCCAACCATCTACGTTGTCGCATATTCAATTCTTTCTGCGTGAATAAAAACTTAAGACTCTTGTGATCTGTGTATATCTCACACGTCTCACCATAGAGATAGTGCCTCCAAATTTTCAAAGCGAAAACCACTGCAGCTAATTCCAAATCATGTGTTGGGTAGCTCACTTCATACGTTTTGAGTTGCCGCGAGCCATAAGCAATAACTCGCCCATGTTGCATCAATACACATCCCAAACCCTTTCGTGAAGCATCGCTATAAACCACAAATCCTCCAGTCCCCGAAGGTAGAGAAAGGACCGGAGCCGAAACCAATCTTTTCTTTAATTCTAGAAAACTATGATCACACTCTTCTGACCACTCGAACCTAACCTTCTTTCGAGTCAATCGAGTCAATGGAATAGCAAGTTTTGAAAACCCCTCAATAAACCTGCGATAATAGCCAGCCAAACCAAGGAAACTACGAACTTCACTGACCGTTCTCGGTCTTTCCCAATTCCACACTGCCTCTACCTTGGATGGATCCACCGAGATCCCATCTTTAGATACCACATGCCCTAAAAACACAACTTTTTCAAGCCAAAACTCACATTTATCAAACTTGGCATAAAGCTTATCTTCCCTCAAAATCTGTAGCACCCTACGTAAATGTTCTTCATGTTCTTCCTTGCTTCTAGAGTAGATCAATATGTCATCGATAAAGACTATGACGAATTGGTCCAAATATCGCTTGAATACGCGATTCATTAAGTCCATAAACACTGCAGGTGCGTTAGTTAACCCAAACGGCATTACAACAAACTCATAGTGTCCGTACCTCGTGCGAAAAGCAGTCTTGGATATATCATCCTTTCGAATCTTCAATTGATGGTAACCCAATCTCAAATCAATCTTGGAAAAATATTTCGCACCTTGAAGTTGATCAAACAAATCGTCAATCCGTGGCAAAGGATACTTGTTGCGAACTGTAATACGGTTCAACTCCCTATAGTCAATACACAATCTCAACGTTCCATCCTTCTTCTTTACAAATAAAACAGGAGCACCCCAAGGAGAGACGCTGGGCGAATGAAGCCTTTCTCGAGCAATTCTTGAAGTTGCACCTTAAGTTCTTTGAGCTCGGCTGGGGCCATACGATAAGGAACCTTAGAAATGGGAGCAGCTCCTGGTATAAGATCTATAACAAACTCGATTTCACGATCTTGAGGAAGACCAGGGAGTTCCTCCGGAAACACATCCGAAAATTCGTCAACGACAGGAATAACGGATAAATTTTGAACAGCTACTCGAGTATCCACAATGTGAGCTAAATATCCTTGACATCCCTTCCGAAGCAAACGCCTAGCCCGCAAGGCAGATACAAGGCAAGATGAAGTAATGGGCGTAGAACCCTTAAACTTGAACTTGGGTTGACCGGGAATCCGAAAATGCACTTCTTTGGCATAGCAATCCAACGAGGCATGGTAGGAAGACAACCAGTCCATACCGAGAATAACGTCAAAATCCCGAATGTCCATAGCTATAAGGTCAGTGGGTAACACTCTACCCTCAATGCGTACCAAGCAAGGCTTGTACACTGTAGATACTAATACAGATTTCCCCACCGGGGTATCAATCATCAAATCAAACTCTAAAAGTTGTGGGTCAGAACCCAACTTACACGCAAGAGAAGGGGTTATAAACGAATGCGTGGATCCAGGGTCAAACAATGCATGAAAAGAATGAGAACCAATCTGAACTGTACCTGCCACTACGTCGTTAGAAGTTGTGGCATCCTTGGCAGTCAAAGCATAAGCACGGCCTTGTACTCTCGGCCTCTTGTGCCCTATTGGCAGTTTAGCTCCAACCGGAGCTTGAGCATTGAAGGTCTTCTCTTTCTTCGGATATGGGCATTCCATAGCATAATGCCCCACCTTCCCACAGTTGAAACATGAATTTGTCAAACGATGGCAAGGCTTGTCCCCATGATTTTTGGCACAAGTAGCGCAAACTTTCGTACCCCCTTGAGTCGATTTCATACCTTCCTGTAAAGTGGCTTTCCTCTTGTTCTGACCACCGCTCTTGCTCTTGTCCGAAGTTTCTGCACGGCTTCTTTTGTGCCTCAATTCCTCTTGCTCCTTCAAAAATTCCCCGTAGTCCATCTCTAGAATTTCAGCCCGTTCAACCACCTTGGCATAAGTCGGATGCTTTAGAGCCAACAATATGTTCTTGATGCCGCGCTTCAATCCCTTCTCAAATCTTCTTGCCTTACGATTTTCGGTGTCAATCAAATGCGGGGCATGCCTTGACAATGAGGTGAACTTCGCCTCATATTCTGCTACCGTCATATCATTCTGTACTAACTTTAAGAATTCTTCCTCCTTCTGATCTCTTACATTTTGAGGAAAGTACTTCTTGAAGAAAATGTTCTTGAACCGTTCCCAAGTCATGGGATGATCAGCATTGATCCTTTGTGTGCGCTTGACCATCTTCCACCAATGGTCAGCTTCATCTTCTAACATGAATACTGCATACGCCACTTTTTGCTCATCACTGGTATCCCAAAGGTCGAACACCTAAACAATTCTATCAAATTACCCCAACCGGGTAAAGTTCCCAAAAGAAATAAACTACAAAGTTTATCAAACCAAAAGCAAAATCTCATAGCTCCAACGCTGCCATAAGAATCAAGAGTCACTTCCTTCACCTGTGGCAAAGGCAAGGTAAGAAGACAAAGGGGTGAGCTCAAATAGCCCAGTAGGGTAGACAATAGTAAGATGTCAAGCAATAAAGGTATAATCTAATAACAATATGGGATATGAAACAAACCAATCATGTCTCACTATCAAATATCGAAGTATCAAAGATTAGCAATTAACCCAAAACACATTTCAATAATATGTAGGGTATGCTACAAACATGGGATGACTATGGTCGTCATAAGACCCAAATGTCGAACCAAACATACAAACATCAAACGCGTGCTCCGGAGCGTACTAGGAGGCTTTGGCTCTCTAGTATAACAAATATGTGTCCAAATGAACCTCTCAAGTTGAGAGTTGTTCAACATAGTCAATGTCAATCTTAAATTGACGGTCACAAATGTACAAATTCAAAGTTGAGCATCATTAAGGCACAAATGAGAAAGGGTGAACAATGTTCTAAAGGAGGCAAAAGTGGAGCAATCAATTACAAACGAGCATAGATGAATCAAAAGTAACGAAAGTATAAGCCTTCGGATTTTGGAAGATACCTTTCCACAGCAAAAATCGTATAAACCCTTACCCCAAACAAGCTTTTGAACCAAAGAAAACCTTAAAGCACCAATGAGCTTCCCAAGCCTCCTATTCTCTCTCTCTCCGCCGCAAAGGAGCAAGAAATCGAGAACAAAAGGGCTAGAAAGAAAAATAAAGAAACTATTTATATGAAGGTAAAATTACACTATTCATTCGAAGCAACATGAGTTTTAGTCGACTAAAAGGTTTAAATTCGACTAAAAAGGTTTAGATTCGACTAAAAAGTGTCTTTCAGTCGACTAAAAGAGTTTTAATTCGACTTCGAGTTTAAATAAAAAGTTTAAATTTAAATTCGACTTAAATTCGACTAAAATTGAATTTGACTAAACTAAAAGTGCCTTTTAGTCGACTAAAAGGTTTAGAAAGTACTATTCATTCGACTGAAAGTACTATTCATTCGACTGAAAGTACTATTCATCAAAAAAAATAATTTTTTTTTTTAAAGCTTAACTTAAAACACAAGAAAGGAAAATTTTGGGGTATTACAGTCTTTCCCTCCATCTTGTAAAAGAGGCGACTGTTGTATCCTGTATAATACAAGGCTGCCTTTCCAAATGGCTACTTATCCGACTCTAGATTGGTCCCTTTACTCTAATGAAGTTGAATGTCCTTTTCATTGCTACACTACAACGCCTCTGTTTACGGCATGCTTTCAATTAATTTTTACTCTAAATGCTGCTAGTGAGCTGGGCTCATTGGACTTTGGGTAATTCGGGGTCTGTCGTAAGAATGTGGTTGGGTGTGCTTCCATCCTGCCTAGTACTTTAGAAGATATTTCTTATATCGATCTTATGGCCTTGGTGGTTGGGCCTCACCAACCCTGGGGGTACCCACAAAAATCTTAAGCTAGAACTATGTGGACTGGGTCAGTTACCACTGTTCGTGCAGCTTTTCACTTGATCCGAGAGCAAAAACCTGATGTAGTTTTCTTGATGGAAACTAAGATGGCTTTTGCTAAAGTTTATGTCATTTTCCAGAATTTAGGGTTTGTGAGTTTTGCTGGTTCTGACTCTATCAATGCAAGTAGTGGCCTTTGGTTGGCCTGAAGTCCTTCGGAATATTTGTCGGTTATTTTAGCAAGGTTAAATTGCACTAAACCCCTTGAGGTTTACACCCCAGTCTCACAAAGGACCCTAAGGTTTTACTTTCAACAACACCCACCCCAACTTTGCAATTTGGATCCAATTAGACCCAAAATCGATTTTTCGTTACAAGAGTTGTGGACGATCGTCACCTTTGAGGGGCATTTTGGGTAACCAACAAAAAGAAAGCATTTGGAGGGAAAATTTGGTTGTTCCCGCCACTCTCTCTTCTCTCTTCTGCACACACACACACAGAGGTAGCTTCAATCTCTCTCTCTCTCTCTCTCACACGCACACACACACACACACTACCCTTATTAATCTGGAAATGGAAGGGAACGTGTGTTTCTGTAGGAAAAATGCAAAGCTTCAGACCTCTTGGACAGATGCAAATATAAGAAGGAGGTTTCTTGGTGTGAAAACTACCGGGTAATGGGTAAATTTGCAGGTTGCATGTTTACTTAGTGTGTGGCATACAATTTTACAATTTGCATAGTATGTTAATGCTGAATATGCAGGCGAATGGAGGTTGTGGATACTTCATATGGCTTGATCCACCTTCCAATGAAAGGTTAAGGGCTACAATTAGAGGGTTACTCATAAAAATCAAAAGGCTAGAAAGGCAGGCAATGATTTGGAAGCTACTGTTGCTAGTGACATGGCTAATGGTTGCAGTTGTGTGGTTTAGAAACTTGGAGTTGGAGACAGGGGCAGAGGAACCACTTCCTAGTCTTGCTTGATTGTTAGTATAGGTGATCAAAGTAGGGCATGTGCAAGTTGAAGTGGAAATGAAATGAAATTTTGCAAAATCTTTGTGTAGCATCTTCCATGTACCTTTGTATCTATGCAAATGTAAATAAGCCAAAACACAACATGTACATTCCCCCGTTAAGTTCCAATTGATGTAAAACAACAATACACTTGATCATACAAATACTAAACACAACAAGATTGTCCATATTCCAACCATTAAAATAAAAACAACAAACACAAATAAAAATAACAAACACAACTTCAAAAATATTTACTTCATATTTATACCTGCCAAAATGTAATCCAAAGCATTAAACATCAATCCACCAACATGTACAAGGGTAAACTTAATCTTCACGACAAAAGTACATAAAAATAACCCCTAACTTCACAATCCCTTAACATTGTCTTAACATTACAAATGTCAACTACACAACTCCCTATCAACACAAAATGGAAGCTGATCAAAATTTTCTTCTTCAATTTCATGACTTGTCACTGGCTCTTGTCCTTGCACTTACACCACTTGCACTTTGTCTTGCATTGATCCCTGCTCTAAGTGATGAGGCAGTGACCACAGTCCTTCCATTGATCATGTAAGTTGCAGGCCTAACTTCAACATTTCCAATGTTTACCATAACAGGTGGTGACTGTGGTGCAGCCCTAAACATCCCATATCTATCCGTTGTGGTTGTCTGATCTCATAGGTAATAGTTGGCTTGAACTCATCATCTGCTCACACAAAAACTAAACACAATGAGAAATGGTAAATTGAAAAAAATCACACAACTAAATAATTAAAAAATTAGTACTTACATGACTCAAGTTCTGACTTGAAGTCCCTGCAAAGTTAAGTTGACTTGAATGCTGCAGGTTGACATTTGGTATAACAGGTTGCATGTTTACTTGGTGTGTTGCTACAGTTGAAAATAAGACAGGACCACTAATTTTTCTAAAAATGAGGACAAATAATGGGACCACTAGTTAAAAAATATGTATGTCATTTACCTTTGGTCTAGCTGTCTCATTTTGCTGTGCACCCCCTCTTTCTGCCCCTTTTCCTGCCCTTCTTATCTACAACATTATTAAAGTAACAGTGAGTACACATAGGGACAATAACCCACTAAAAATATACAGAGATAAGAAACTTACATGTAGCTTCACTCTGCCCTGCCTTGCCCCTGGGTTGCCCTGCCTTGTCCTTGCATTTTCCTGCCTTTCCTTGCCTTGGCTCCTGAGTTGCTCCCGCTGCATTCCCACTACTTATCCCTCCATCATTTAGAACTGAACCTTGACTGCCATGTCCTTCTGCCTTCTTTCTGTTAGCACATGTTCTTTTGTTATGCCCAAGGTTTCCACACAATGAACATTTCACAGAGTCAGGCTCAGGATGCAGTTTGAAAAGGGTTTTCAGCCTCTTTTATAGGCTCATGTACACCTCTTCTTCTTGCTAGTTTAGGTCTTCCAGGCTGCACTCTATGGTGGGGAGGAAGAATCTTAGGTAAGCCATTATTATTCCACATTTCTTGACCATTCAAAGCATGAATTACCTATCCATAAGCTTTCATGTAGATCTCTTTCTCGAAAGCCTCATGGACATAGTTGTCAAGGTCTGTGCCTGCCTAAAACATTGCTACTAGAGCATGTGAACATGGTATCCCAGTCAAATCCTACCTCCTACATGAGAAACTATGATGCTCTAAATGCACTACATACTGAGACCCATTTGTCCCTTTGATTTCATATTCCCCAGACCCTAGTGCATAAAAAATAACCAGCAGCCACCTTAACCTTCTCAATCTTGCTTTCAACCTTATGCACATACTGAGACAAGCTTCCAAATCTTTTTAAGGATTTCTCTCTTTTCTTTCTTAGCCTAGTCATTAGATACACTCTAACCCACTACAACATACTTAGGATAGGCAGACATCTTGCTTGGACAATCTTACTTCAAGTTATTTGTCACTTGGTCACATTTGGTGTAAGTCTGAAAATAAGACCTACTCCACTGATGTGGTGGCTTATCACTCAACCATTTAAAAGCATCAGGTTTATGGTGTTCATCTCTGACATATGGTTCTTACATCTCTGAACATAACTTTCTTTTGAGCAATCCCATAGACAATCTTGAAGAGCCTTGCCCATCCACTCTTCTTTGAAATTCTGGAGAAGGTGCATTGCACAGTACCTGTGTTATGAAGTTAGGACTACATCTTCAAGAGCATTTACTAGCCCTCTCTGCTTCTCAGACATACATGTCCATCCACTGAAATGAACAATGCCCAAGTCTTGCACAACCAGCTCTATAAACCATTTCCATGATGTTGTGTTTTCTATTTCTACCACAGCATATGCAAATGAATACATTCTATCATCTCCATCAACCCCAACTGCAGTCAACAACTGCCCTGGTATGGTCTCTTAACATGACACCCATCAAGACCAATGAATGGTCTACAACCTTCTAACAGTCCCCTTTTAAGACCACCAAAACTTATGTACAACCTCTGAAAAACCCTATCAGGCAAATCTGCATATGTTTTAACCATAATTGTGCTCCCTGGATTGCTTTCTCAACTCCTCATAATAATCCTCTAATTTGGAAAATTGGTCAACAACATAACCCATAATCATCTTCTTGGCTTTAACCCTAGCTCTGTAGCATTTTGCCCTGCTCAGTTTCACACCACACACAACTGATCCCGTTGCTCAAATTTTCTAGCTTGTTTTTTTTCCTTTCTAGAGGGTTCTCCTTGATCAACCTTACACCTGCACCACACAACATAAGGAATGAGTGCAAATCGCTGCCCAGTAAAGACAACACGAGGAGTATCATGTACAAATGATTCAAGAGACTCGGAGGAATAATAATCATCTCAACGATTGCAATGAATCGATAGTATACAATAAATTTCAGCATCAACATAACTGGTCAAACGATAATTTTTCTTTCGTTAGACTGAGTGGCTTTAAGGCTCAACAGAACAACATTATTGCCACCTCCTCATGGACAAGACTGACTGACTGACCGACTATGCAAACGAATACTAAAACAGGAAATTAAAAAGATAAACATCAACGAAATACAAGTCATTGAAATCATTAACATCAAAAGAAAATCAAATGCAATGCAACTCAGACACGACAGACTAGACTTAACCTGACACGACAGACTCGACTCGCGGGCTATGCATCCTTTTTGCCAGTGATCATATTTCACAGGTCATCCTCCTCATATTGATGTCCCGTTTTGCGGGATGTTCATCTCAGTCTCAAATAAATAGAAGAGACACTGTCCACAAGCAGGGAACTCATCTAGAGTGCTTTCCCAAACCACATTACAGCTAAGCAACAGGGCTTCATCAACGGGGCGGATTAAGGAAAATTATTCCACTTTATGCCCTCAGTAATACAAGTCAACAAGGAATACCAGATCAGAAGATCAACCGATCTCCAAACCTAACAATAAGAGTTCAACGTAACATCATCAACAAGGCGGACTCGGCAGAATTTTGCCTCAAGTCCTCAACAACATTCTTACATAAGAGAAATATTGATTATCAATAAATGCCGACATTTCACAACAACAACACAATAATCTCAACATCATCATTAGCAATGATAGGGCAGACTCAGGAGATGTTTAACCATAAGTCATCAATAGTGTTCTCAAATAGGAGAGATATCGGCTATCAATAATTGCCGACATCTTCCAACAACCGCACAACAACCCCTTAACTCATATTGGTATTAGTTTTTGGCAATTTGTGTGTAAAATATCTTACTGGGCAATTTGTGCTCATCCCTTTGCTTTTCGTTTCCTTTCCCTTACAGGCCAAGAGTAGCATGAAGAATGAGATGTTAGTACTACAGTGGATTTTGGTGTTCACAATTGGGAGCAGTGGATGTTATGAATTTTATGTATCCGAACTCTTAGTTTAGTGCATTTTTTTTATTTACTTTGTATTCAGATGGTTATTCTGAAGGGTTTGTACTTGAGTTTTGGATTCTTTTGGAGTCAAGTATTTTTGATATAGATAATTGCTTTTGGTATTTTAGATGCTCTGCTTTACCATTAGTTACGTTTGCACATGATTGGGTTTTGGTTTAAGGAAGTGTACGAACCCTCGGGTTCTAGGCGTTACAATTGGCACTCTATGGATGCAAGTCTAATAATGACTCAGTGGATTACCCAATAGCTAGAACAACCTATCAACAGTAGAGTTGGAGATCTGCTATGTATTGTTAGGATTTGTAATGCTCTCAGGTACATTTGGTGTGGGAGAAATGATTTAATCTTTCGAAACAAGCCTTTCTCATTGGCCACCATTAGGATGAAAGTGCGTTATGTTTGCAATAGCATCAGAGATACTTGGTCTTTTCAAAGGAAAATGTTGAAACGTGGCAAAGATGATGAGCACGATATCATGCAGGCTCTGTGCACTTTTTTCTGTCACTTTATTGAATCATTTTGCAGACACATAAAACTGCAAATTACCATCGTTTTCGGTATTATAAGTTATGTATGTAAGTGAACCGTTGCATGTCGTCATCCTTAATTTCACAATAATGATTATCCATAGATGGGATTATCAGCCTGAGTCAATGGGCTAAACGCAGACTGTAGCATACTTTTTGAGTTGTTATTGGACTGAAACATTCATATGATGATATTTTTTCATGCTAAATGACTATTTATACCATCAAAATTGTTTTACTTATACTTTATTATGCTTTATGAAATAGAATTCCTTTTCCCACTTTAAAAAATGATGATTTATGCCCTCATATTATTTCTCGTAAAGTTGCTAACTTATAAACTTAATATTTTTTTACATGCCACAGTCCAGCTAGTTGGGTCACAAGCTAGTCACTGAGCACATGAAAGCTTTCTCTTTACTTAACATTTCAGGTTTTAAAGTAAGGCGAAGGGTGACGATTATGGGCTTAGAGTTCTAATAGAGAATTGCATATGAGTGACCCTATATGAAGGTTTTGTAATGAAATTCAAAAAAAAAAAAAATTGTATCTAAAGTTGTAAAATTTTAGTATTTGTTTTAAGCTTCTAAGTCCTATTAGCAACCTAAGAATAAACTATTATCATGTTCCTTTTTTTTTTCAAGGAAGGATGATCCTCCTCATCTAGACATATAACCAAGCCAAACTTTTACTTATTATTCTTATACGTAAGCCTCTCCATTACTGGAATCCTTTCCTATAGAATCTGTGTTTCAATCGCTGAGCGTGTTCCCACTTTCCCAATTTTCACCCCATTTCCATGCTTTCAGTCAAATTAGCCCTCGATATATGCATTTATGCCATCTTTAGGGTCCGGGGTAGCCTTGATAGTATTGGCCTCTTTTAATGTTTCTTCTTAACTGGTAAGGAACGGTTCTTCCGAGGGTTCATCAAAGTGCAAAGAACATATCGGATTCCTGTTCGCATCAAACTTGTCTTCAAACATCTGAGAACCAATCCAAGACCACCAGATCCATATGACTCGAACTTCTTCCTTTGCCTTGGGGAAGCAGAAACCTTGAACTCTACTCTGTGTAGATTTACTGGGGTTATGCAAATCGGGCCTCAAACCTGTTTTAGAATGCGTTTCCTCTTTAGTTCTTTACGGAATTTGATCTCACAGGCACCAAAAAAATCCCAGTTCAGTTATGTTCGCAGTCAGCTCTTAGTAGTCAACACCGTTTATTGAATAAGGCCCCAAAGGAAACAGATGTAAGTATCAGACAACAGTGGAGCAACCAAGTCTATACTAGTAAGAAAAGGCCAAACCTCTGTGGAACTATGAGTATAAGGAGGAGAGCCCTAACCTTGAACAGCCTTGATCATTGAAGAGCTAAGGTCTCTCACAACAAAAAAGTCACTCTAAGACGTTAGAACAACTTGTTCATAGCCAAACTGCCTCAGAATCCGACAAGCAAAATAGAGCGATGCAGAGCACAGTCCTAGAAGGCAGACATAATCATGCCCAAAGTCCATAGAGTAGGGCCACGGGGCTTCCACCAATTACAATACCAGCGGATGTCCTTGGAATCTCAATTGCAAAAAAAAAAAAAACGGTTCAAGCATCTAGCCAGAACGGCCCTCAAAGAGTAAAGTTTTAGAAATCAGCCGCATATAATTGAGAAGCCATATATAAAGAAACAACAGAATACCCATAAATGCAAAGCTTGGGTCCCTATGCACCGCGGTAATGGCATCTATGGTTTTAGCTACCATTACCAGAATTTGGGTTCTCCCTCACAGCGACACCTAGGGTATCAACTCAACCAGTCTCATATCAACAATCGTTGGACCCACAACAGTAAGGTATTTGGCCACCAAACAAAGCCCCAAAGCCACCAGCCGGTCACTCACATGTTGCAGACTACGATTATCTAGCTTGATAGAAAAATATTCAATCACAGTAGAAAGTAGAACCATGCTCATCTCGAATAAATAACCAAGCGCTTTGCACTAACTTCTAACAAGCTTATGAGGGACATTATACACCCATCTTAAACGACTGGAATCGCAATGGGAAAATTGGCAGAGACATCCACCAAAGCTGAGAATTCCTCATACGTAGGGCACAGCTCGTCGAGACCAAATTAGAAGATATGATCCTGGGGATCACAAAAATTGCAAGCAACCCAGAGAATATCTTCATGAACTACCACCATACTCCTGGGGATTCAGCCCTAATCATCCATTCGATTCTAGGAACCCGAAAAATTAGAAATAAACATCTACAGGCCTACCATGCTCATTCAGAGAAAACTGTGGACGAGTTTGAAGACATAGAACTCCAGTACCTTCCTCGGCTTAAGAATAATTATGTCATTGCATTAGCAATCCTTGCATCAACAGTAAAGATACACGAGGAACAAGAAGTGGAGCCATTTGTCATTAGAAATATGATTGACCAACCTACTACTTCATGATTGTGTCAATAGATGAAATTGGCACCGAAAAACCATGGTACAAAGGCATACAAAATTTAATCCAAGATGGTAAATACCCCGAATGAGTCTCTGCAGAAGACCGCGTGTCTCTAAAAAGATGGGCAGCGCATTTCGTCATGTGCGACCAAAACCTTTCTAAGAGGCATTATAATGGGGAATATTTGCTGCGTATCACAGCGAGAGAATGTTTTTAGATCATGGAGGTTACATAATCAGGCGAGTGTGAACACCACATGAATGGCCGAATGTTAGCAAAAAGGTTCTTTGGCGAGAATTCTACTGGAGTACCACGGGTCGAGATTGCATCGTGCACGAAGGAAAGTGCCACAAGTGCCAGCTATACGCCAACCTGCAACATCTTCCCCCTTGAGAATTACACAACATGACATCCCCTTGGCCCTTCTCGGTATGGGTAATAGACGCGATTGGTAAGATCAATTCGAAAGTTTCCAATGGACACGAGTTCATACTCGTGATCGTAGCTTACTTTACAAAGTAAGTAGAGGCCACATCATATGCCTTGTTGAATACTAAGAAGGTAGCTTGTGTGTGTGTGTGTGCCGATATGGGGTTCACATGAGTTGATCTCTGACAATGGATTGCATTTTGAAGGAAAAGTTACATATTTGATCGAAGAATACGACGTCATCCGACATCGATCTTCACCATAGCATCAGCAGACAAATAGGGCTCTAAAAGCCACCAACAAGAATATTAAGAATAGTCTGAGTAAGATGACAGATTGGTGTATAGTAGATGGCTAGACAAATTCCCCTATGCCCTCTGCGGTTATAGAACTTCAGGAGGGACATCCACCGGGGCAACACCATAACCATTGGTTTACAGCATGGAAGCAATCATGCAAGTAGAATTAGAGGTAGCCTCTCCTAGGGTACTGTTAGAGAACCCGATAGCAGAGGAAGATTGGGCACGACATCACTTCAAAGAATTAGCACTGGCTAATGAGAATAGATTAAAGCTCTTTACCGTATAATCATAAAAGAATTGTTCAAACAGTCAACAAGCCAATTAAGGGACGTGGGAAAGAAGGAGGTTTGGTCCTAAAAGAGAATATATGACAAGTCTGGAAACTACAGTTGGGACCTTTTATGACCAAGCAAATCATGACAAGAGGTGCAGCCTGGTTAGTCAATTTAGATGGGCTTAAACTGTCACAACTTGTCAATCTAGATCACTTAATGATATACCATGCTTAAAGATAGACTTGTAAATGAACTACAAATAACCTGATGCTCCTTTAAGAACACTACTCCCTACATACATTTTGATTTAACACTTCAGACAACGGTACGTAGGCAAGCCATAAAGATGCCTCCGCTGCGGTCAAATTTTAATAAAAATGTTTTTTATTCCACTGGTTATGATTTTGACTATATTCTTGGTAAAAGAAAAATAAAAATCCCTCTTAGTAGAAAACCCTTAAAAGGGTGGCCTAGGCAAAAGTTAGGAAAAAAAATAATGAAAAGCTCGTTAGTTCGAAAACCATGCAAAAGGCAGCCTAGGCAAAAGTTAGGGCGAAAGAAAGAAAAATAGTACTTATAAGTCCTATCATCAAACAAAGAGTAATCTATTTATCATCATGTTTTCATGTGCCTTTTTTCTTTCCTAAAGGAGGATGGCTATCCTCTTGCAAAAGAATAGTTGAATCAAATTTTCGCTTATCTCTTCTTTCAAAAGTCACCATCCCAGTGCAAAAATCCTTTCCTTCAGATTTCCTGCCTCAGTCACCAAACCGCCCCTCAACTTTTTTTAATTTTTACCTCATCTCCTGCATTAGATCAAGCTTTCCTTGAAAATAGGCATTTATTTCACCTTCGAAACTTGGAATAGCCTTGGCAGTCAGCCGTTTATTCGCTTATATCTTCATTAACTGGCAGAGACAGTTTGATCTGACATCCCTTAGAATGTAAGATCCTTATCGGATTCCCTTCAGCATCGAATTTCTCTCGAAACATTCAAGAGTTGATCCAAGATAGCAGAATCCATATGACTCATGTCTCCTCTTCTGTCTGAGGTTGATGGAAGCCTTGAACTTTACTTTGTGATGATTTGCAAGAGTCTTGGAAGTCAAGACCTAAACCTTCTTGCAAACAGGCTTCTTCTTTAGCCTTCCTGAGAAATTTGATTTCCCTACTGCTGAAACTCTCAATCCAGTTCAGTTTGCAATCTATGCTCAGTAGATAAAACTTTTCCCGGATGTGAGGCCATAACTAATTGATATAAGAACCCAACAACAATGGAGGATCAAAGGCTAAACCATTATTTATTCACCCCGGCATCTATCGAACGAAGACAGTGTGGATGGGTATCCCACCCATGAGAAATAGTCTGAACAAGGGAAAGAGAAAGTTCTCGTACAGGGGAAAAGTTGGTATAAGATTCCAGAATAATTTACTCATAACCAGATTATTGAATAATCCAACAAATAAAATAGAAAGACGAGAAGTGCAATCCAATGAGGCAGACTCAGTAATATTCGGGAGTTTGCAAAATAGGTCTGTGATTTCTCCACCAATTTTAATACCAACGGATATCTCTAGATTTCTTAGTACAGAAGAATAGGGTTCATGCATTAATACCCAAACAACCCTCAAAGAGCAACGACTTGGAGCGAAAGGAGCGAGGATGATAACTCACTCAGTCGGTACAACTATTAATCACATGTAATCCAAGAGCCACAGAAAAGCAAGGGGCTACCCCCAAATACAGCACTAGGGGCTCGATGCACTTCAGTGATAGCATTGATGGTTTCTGTAGCCACTCTGGAACTAAATTTGTAATACCCCGAACCCTGATTTTATGCCTAGCCGATTACTTTATCGATTTAGTGACAATTATAAACGTAACATTTAGCGTTGATGTGCATAATTAAGATTTTATCGACAACAATTGGCAACGATTTTTGTACTTAACATTTATATTTTTATTAGAGCGACTTTTAACGACGATTAGTGCAATGAGGTTATGTAATTGTACACACAAATTTCGAGTCTAAAGATAAGACAAAAAAATTAGCGAAAAATAAAGTTTGTATTGATTTAAAAAGCGAGTGCAATTCTCCAAATAAATCTTTATATAAATAAAAGGCCCTCTGATTCTTCTCTCCACTAACTCTTGACCGAAGGCTTGAAAGCTTGTTTCCAGATCAAACGGCGAATTTGACTGAGTTCGTTCAAACACTCAATGAATTCTGCAACGAACGACTTGAACGTCTCATGCGACGAATGACTTGATCATCTCACGTGACGGTGAATATCTGACGCGACAGACGGCTTGAATGTCTGACGCGACAGATGGCTTGAATGTCTGACACGACGAGTGGATTAAATGTTGACGCGACGAGCGAATTTAATGTCTGACGCGACAGACATTTTGAATATCTGACGCGAAGGATGACTTGAATGTTTAAATGATGTATATTCCAACTTGAAGAATTTGTGTCTTCAGGTTGACAGAGCTCTGGTTTGGAGAGTAGACTTTGGCTAGTTGACTTGGGAGACTTCCCTCTGGTTGACTTGGAAGACATCATGCCCCTTGGCACCCCTTAGGGCCATCCTATATATATAGGGGTGGAAGAAAGTGTTCTTGTTGAACTGTACCTCTTTGATAATTATCTCTTAATTTTGTAAAGAGATAAATATCATATTACACGTGGCAAATTTTTATTCGACCACATAGTGATACACATGTCAGCTTCTATTTGTCATTTTACCATTTAATTGAATAACAAATAAATGACACGAGTCAATTAATAATTGGCATAAAATTTACCCTTCTACAAATTCCCCCTCGAGACTTAGTCGCTGGCGCATTGAAAAAGGTGCTTTGAAAAGTGAACGAGTCTCGACACTTTTTGTGATGCCCCGTTCCCCGGTCATTATTACTTTAGCGACCGTTTCTAGGAGTGATGTTCTTTTGAGTTTTAGCGACGAACTCTTGATTAGCGTTAGTATATTTCCTTTGATGACTTAGAGCGACAATAATTATACGTAATATTTAGCCTCGATTTTCTCAAGTGAATTTCATTGAACCTTTAGCGACAATTGCAAAATCATAAGTTATAATTTACGTTAGTAATTATGAATGATATTGTTTGAGGTCTTTAGGGTGATTAGCGTTAATGATATTTAGAACCATTAACGACAATATCTATAATTTGCAGCATTATTTTATTAGAACCTTTTTAAGCGACAAGTAGCCAGCAGGTTAGCGTAACAGTCTTTAATAAATTTGCTAACACATGATTCGTCGTAAGTATTTTATTCTTGGACCATTTTTTTCATAATAATAAGTTGGGTTAGAAGTTTTAGCGACAAATGGGTTTATAGGGTTTCCTACAATTCTAACTAGGGTTTTCACCCCCTTTATATAAATATATAAGATAGTGGGGGGCAGCCAACCTTAGCTGTCAGACTCAACCTAGAGGGAGACAGAGGAGAGCTCGGCGATCAATAGCAATTTGGTAAGCTCTCTCTTGGCTTTTTATCTCTTATCTTCCAGAATTTAGTTAGATTTCAATATTGTATGGTATATATGACCATGGGTACGTACACTTTTGGCTGTGAGAACATGTGAAAAAGGGGAGGAAATCGCTGAGTGTTTTAATGGGTTTAGTATAATGCCATGAGAGTGCTGGGTAGGGTGAGTGCATGGTGGTCACGGGTGTACGGATTGGAGCCATGAACGGCCATGGCTGTCATGGATATGACTTACGACACCGTCAAGGATCGCATGAAGGTAGAAGCAAACCCAATAGCTGCGGCCGAGATAAAGACAGTAACTATGACGGAGTTGTGGGTTCAGGGAGAGAGAGATAGAGAAGCTTGGGGTAAGGCAAGCTAGAAATGGTGAGATAAATATTGAGTTACGAGATAGGTTGATAAGAGTCACACGACTACATTGGTATATTAGGTTGTAACCATTCATGTTGTTTAGAGACCTGATAGTCTTCCACTGCAGTACGATGAATGTTTATAAGAAAATTTTTGTAAAGATGCATTTTGGAGCGTCTATTAATGATGTATGAGTATGAGGATGTAGTTGTTCTGTATTCAGCACAAGGTTTTGAATATGATTATGGTCGATAACTCAGCCCGGTGATGTTACCAGGGTTGAGGGTGTCGCAAATTCCCTCCTTGTTTAGTGTAACTCTTAGTTTGAATTAGGGTGTAACTCCAGTAGTTTTGGGTGTGTGTTCTCGCGCATTTTAGTGTGTGTTTCGATGAGGTGTGTGTGTGTGTGTCTATATATATATATATATATATATATAGTGTTTGCAAGTGGTGTGTGTGTTTCAGTAATGATGAGTGTGTTTTCTGTGTGTAAACATATGTGTGTGTGTGTGTGGTGTAATTGGGTGAGGTTTGTGGGGAATTAGTGTGTATTTTAGTAAAGTCGTGGGTTCGTGTGTGTTCTACTGTGCGTGCAGGGTGTGTGTGTGTTGGGGGGGGGGGGGTTCGGGCGAGTGAATTGTAGGCGGTTGTGAGTGTAAATTGGTGTAATGTGTGTTAGTGCATGTTCGGAGTGTGTATGTGTGTTGCCGAAGGTGAGAGTGTGTATTTTGGGTTTATGTGTGTGTGTAGGGGCGGAGCCACACTTGCACGAGGGGGGCTAATGTACCCCACTCAGATTTTGAAAATATATATATATAGTTCATTTGGAATTTTGGCCTTTCCCTATCTTTTTTCTCTTTTCGCGACTCTCTCTCCTTCCAATTTCCAACAAGCAACGACACGACCTCGGAGATCAGACCTCCTTACCGTCTTAGTCACGGTCATGGTGCCTCACTCCGGCGAAGCACAAACAGGCGACGACGGCCACGAGCCCACGATAGTCGACATGAAGCCACAACAGACGGCGACGTCTACTGGATCTAGATCTACGCCGCTACGCGCCGACAGACGGCCTCACGACGACCTCTGCACCGGCAGCACCAGTCTGAGTTCTGAAGACCTCCGTCCTCCGATCACTCCACCAGTCCACCGGTGCTAACAGGCCACAGCTCTGAGCTCCCAAATCCCAATCTTCTTCGATCTTCACCACCGGCGGAGTAATCGGCGACAAAGGTATGTTCCGATTCAACTTAATCTTGCCATGATGCCATCTCTACAACTCTACAAGATTTATTTGACTTTTTTTTGTTTTGAAATGCTATAAAGATCAATGATGTTCGACGTTAGTAGATTTGTGGTCTGATCATATCAATGGATGAACAACGAAGATGTTCAACATACAGTAACTCCTCATTATTCAATTTTGTAGAAGCAAAAGCATTCTAGATTAGTTATCTAGTTTGATATTCCAGCATGGCTGCATGGGTGATTATTGATTGATGATTATTGAGATTATTAATTATTAATTATTTGAGTTCTGAATTGTGATTATTGATTGAGATTATTGATATTGTTGACGGAGGATGAGACCCAATTGGATTGAATGTGTGATTTAGTTGAATGGTAGGTTGAAATTAAGTTAATTAGGTTAACGTGATAACGAAACATGACTGGAAAAGTAAAAGAATAAAATTATTTGATTAATTAGGTTATTTGATTGATAATTGATGGATTGATATTGAAAATAAAATATATATTTTTTTCAGAATGGATAAGTTCTTTAAAAAGCGCTACCCAATCTTCGACGCCTCATCGAGTAGTTATTTAGTACTTTCGTTTATAAACTCTGAAATATCTATTTTGTATTCGCTTATTTTGTACTGTAAAGAGTCTTTAGTGACTCTCATGAAATTTAATAAAACCTTTTGGATACGTTTTCGTATTTTTTGTGTATTATCGAAAAAAACACCCTTTTTTTTGCCATTTTACTTATAAAATAATTTATTAATTTCGATATAATTTTAGCACCCCCTGGGGTAAAATCCTGGCTCCGCCCCTGTGTGACATAGCAAACCAAGTTATTTTAATCTGAAAATTTTAAAGAACCCTTATATTACTTAGATGTTTCATTTTCTAAATTTTCGTGTCATTCTGAGGCTGATAGGTATTTTTAGCAGAACTGGCTTCTAAGCGCTCAGTCCGAACACCGGTTCGGGATTTTTCGACGAAAATTTCTTAAAATACGTTTTAGTCCAAAAAAGAATTCATGGTGTTCAAAATAGTGTTTTAAAGTGTTTTTGAGATTTTTTCCGATGCTGGGATCCCCGGGGGTATTTTGGTAATTTTTCACCTATAGGGGGTATGGTAATTTCACCTATATAAGGTATTTTTTAGTAAATTCACATATCGTAAGGATATTTTAGTGATTCTATTTACAGAAAGACTGTTTTGGGGATTTAAGTATGGGAGGGGTGTTTTTGGTAATTTTATACATAAGGAGCATTTTGGTAATTCTACATACTCGGTGAGGGGGCCGTTCTGGGAGTATGTGTGAGTCAGTATTGAATTAATAATATCGTAGTATATATTGTATACTAATAATTGGATTGTTTCGTTTAGGTTAAAGGAATAGACTTTCCGGTTAGACTAGCTTAGCTTCAGATACAGGGAAGGGTTTCTATCTGAACCCTGGGTAAAGACTTCTGTCCGAACCCAAATTTCGATAACTGGTGTTTGTAAGTATTCTTTCGATTTGCTTATAGCTATTTTTAAACATTGAGATATGCATTTGATATCAGAACGTTATTGCCAAGCAAACCCTAATGTTGAACCTGAATCGGTGGTTTGGAAATCTTATTAATGCCAACCTTGTATCACATGCTGAGCAAATTCAATAATTGTTTGTCTTCGTTCTTCTAAATTTTGTGCCTAAATTCAAATAATTGTTCGTATTCATTCTTACTGTTTGTTTGGGGTTATTCTGAGTGATGAATTATATCAGTATGCATAATTGTCATTGAAACCCAAATTGATTTTGGTTATTTGAGTTCATTTTAATGCTCATTGTTATTGTTGTCTTTTGTGTTGACCTGGGGGTCTGTTCTGTGGGGAGGTGTTATAAGGATGGAGTGTTCCTGCGTATCACAGGCTAGTACCTAAATGGACTAATATCGTACATCATGCATGTGTACACTATATTGTGCATTACCTAAATGGCATTGCATATTGTGCTTTGCCTAAATGGCATTGCATCTGCCCAAGTCACTTTCTTCTGAATTCGTATACATTGTATTTTGGAATGATGGCTTTGAAAATGATCTTTTAGTGATTATTTTGGAACATGTCATGATTGTTAATGTTTATTTTGATATCTATTTATGATTGATTTTGATCATTTTGGAAATCATCAAACTATTTAGATCGTTTGAAATATTTTGAAAATTATAATCGGACGGATTCTTTTGAATTGTTTTATAACTCATTCGGTTGTCCTTGTACAATCTTATTGAGCTCTCAAATGTTCACCCTTCGTTTGACTCCCTTTTGCAGGTGATGAGCTGTAGAATGCTCGAGAATGGATTTAAAGTCTGTGTGAGATTCTGGTGAGCCCACTACTACTGTATAGTAAGACCCCTGTGTGGGTCAATACTATTAACTTGTCGTTCTGTAAAGAACCTAAGTTGTAATAGTTTAAGCAGTTCTTTTTGTGATCTTGTACTTTTGAAGAATTTGAGTTGATGTCTAGTTAGATGCTTTGAAGTATATGTTAGCAAACAAGATTTGACATGTTTGATGTGATGTGCTAGGTTAACGCTCTGGAAGTTCGGGGCAATAGAGCTTCTCCGGGATGTTACAATGCTCGCATGTTATTGTTATTGCATGCTGAGCAAATTCGATAACTTTCGTATTTTTTCTTACTATTTGTTTGTGACTATTCTTGAAGTCTGAGTGATGAATTGATATCAGCATTTTTAACTGTCATTGAAACCTTAATTGATATCGGTTATTTGAATCCATGTTGATGCTCAATTTTTGTTGCATGTAAAGCATTGAATTTCTTGTTGATTCTATGATTGTTGTCTTCTGTGTTGACCTGGGGGTCTGTTCTGAATGAGCCATTTTAAGGATAATCTGAACTTGCATAATTATGTAGGGTTAGTTCCTTGATCAATGGGAAGGGCTAGTAATTGTACATCATGCATGTGTGTACTTATGAGCATTGCTTGACCAGCATTGCCTCTGCCCAGGATCAATATCTTTTGAATTTGCTTACATTGTAGCTTACAATGATTGTTTTGAAAATGATTAGAAATGAATGTCTTGATATCTAAATGAAGGGTATTGAGTTGAAACTCCTCCCCATATTGTCATCAATTGTTTGTGATTATCTGAAACCCTTCCCCATATTGCCCTTTGAAGAATTTGTGTTCAATTTACAATCCTTTAAAAAAATCCTCATAGCATTTTAAAATGATGGCTTTGAAAATAATCTTCAAATGATTGCCTTGGTATCTGTTTATGATTGCTTATGATCGTTTTGAAAAATTATCAAACTGTTTATGATTGTTTGAAAAATTATCATCATATAGACTCCTGAATCGTTTGTAATTCCTTCGATTGTCCTTGAACGACCTCGTTGAGCTCTCAAAATCTCACCTTTCGTTTGATTCCCTTCTGTAGGTAATGATTAGTTGTAGAATGCTCCGGAATGGGTTTAGAGTTTTTGTGAGATTCCAAGGATCCCACTACTACTGCGTAGTAAGACCCCTGCGTGGGTTGGTACTATTAACTCGCTCAATAAGAACTTGAGTTTGTAAAGAACCTAAGTTTTAATTGTTTAAGTTTAAGCAAATTTCTTTTATAAACTTTTATTTTGAAGAATTTGAGTTAACGTCTAGTTAGAAACTCTGAATTATGTGTTAGTAAATAGGTTTGATGTAATGTGTAAGGGTAATTCTCCGGGAGTTCAAGGCGATGGAGCTCTGGATTTTTGGGTCATTATAGACATAAAGTTGATAGCACTTGTCTATGCTTTAAAGCTGTGGATGTGTTACTTGTACGGAGAGACTTGTGAGATCTACACATACTATAAGAGTCTCAAGTATATCTTTACATAGAGGGATAGATTTTGAAGGATTATGACTGCTCAATTCATTATCATTCCAGTAAGGCCAAACTGGCTGATGGTCTTAGCAAGAAAAGTACCAGGAAGAGATAAGACAACTGGACCTAAAGATCAAATGTTTGAGATATGATGCAGTGTTAGCAACTATGCAACTTCAACCCATATTGATTAGCAGATTAAGACGGCACAGACGAGCGACCCTGAGATCGCCAATATCATTGAAGGTATTGGACGTGGGAAAACGATGGAGTTCAAGATAGATTTCGAAGGAATGTTACAGTTTGGAAGTCAGTTGTGTGTCCCTAATGATGAAGAACTGATGCGATTGTTGCTATTTGAGGCTCATAGTTCACATTTTCCTGTGTACTCAAGAGGCACCGAGATTCATCACGATCTTCAAGAGCATTTCTGGTGGTTAGGAATGAAGGGACATAGCAGAATTTGTATCTCGATGTTTGGTGTGACAGCAGATTAAAGTTGAACACCAAAATCCAGGACTGTACAGACACTGAAGATTCCGGACTAGAAATGGGAACATGTCACTATAGATTTTGTGGGCCAGTTGCCCAAGACGGTTCAAGGCTATGATATGATTTGGGTGGTGGTAGATCGGCACACCAAATCAGCACACGTTCTACCTATTTGAAACAACTTCAACACGCAGCAGTTAGCCCAATTATATATGGATTCAACTGTGAGGCTTCATGAAATACCTGTTTCGATTATGCCTGATAAATATTCACGTTTTACTTTAAAATTCTAAGAGTTTCTAGAATGCTATGAGGACTGACTTGAGATCTAATATTGCTTTCCATCCCCGAATAGATGGCTAGTCAAAAAGAACTATTCAAACTTTGGAAGATATGCTGAGGACTTGTGCTATGCATTTTGAAGGTAGCTGGGATACCCATCTGCCTTTGGTTGAGTTGACGTATAATAATAGTTATCAGGTGAGTGTTGAGATGGCGCCTTTTGAGACTTTATATGGTCAAAGATGTACGAGTCTGTTATGTTGGGATGAGGTTGGGAGCATTGATTCATTGGCCCAAAGTAGTATAGGTGACTTGTGAGAAGGTCACTTTGATTCGATCATGCATGAGTCACATGACAGGCATTGTATGTATGCCTCTAAGCGTACACGAGATTTGGAGTTGCAATTGGCGATCGAGTATTTCTGAGGATTTGACAAGTAGCTTATCGTTTGGCTTTATCCCAGATTTGTATGATGTCCCCAACGTATTTCATGTGTTAGTTTTAAGGAAGTACGTTCATAATCTGACTCATGTGTTATAGCATCGTTCCGATGAGATCCAAACAGGCTTAAGTTATGAGGTTGTGTCGGTGGAGATATTGGACATGCGTGATCAAGTCTTTTGGACAAAGTGATACCATTGGTCAAAGTGTTGTAGAAGAATCACATCGTAGAGGAGGCTATTGGGGAGCACTGGAACGAAATGTCTACCCTCATCTGTTCAATACCACATGTATGTTAAAGTTTGATAACAAATTTTTTATAAGGTGGAGAGAATGGAATGCTCCGTACTCTGTACTTTTAAGAGGTGTCCAAAATAATTAATAGTTGGTCGAGAATAAAAGGGTGATAGTTTTTAGCGACAAACGGGAATTGGTATAATATGATAAAGACTAAAATTCTTTTGAGACCGAAATATAATTATGTGAATTTTTTAGGTTAGTTTGGACTTATCAAAAATTGGTTAGTATTAGTGGCGTAGCGTGGCATGGCATGTGCCATATTGTGAGAAAAAGGTTTAGAGGGTTTTGACACCTCCTACTTTTGGTGGTGACTAACCTAGTAAATTGAAAATAGATTAATGGGATTAAAAATTTGTAGGAGAGAAAGGAAGACGTAAAAAAGAAGAAGGAATTGAGAGAGAGAGGCAGAGAGAGAGAGAAAGAGAAAGAAATTAGTGGCATTCTTGAAGGTAAATCTCTTCTTTTAGTGTGTAATTTCATTTTGTGTGTGTGTGTGTGTGTGAGTGTTTTTAGTGCGAGTGTGGATGTAAAAGGGTTATGCAGTGTGGGTGTTTTAAGCATGTTTGTGTGTGCCATGTCGTGCACTATGTGTTAGTGTGTGTATTATTGTGTGTGGCGGTCTGGCCGTGTGTGCGAGTGTGTACATTATGGTATATTGCGTGAGTACGTGTGGGGGTAAATTCACGTAGTGTGTGTGTGTGCGCGTGCATGTAAGTTGAGGGGTGTGCGTGCTATAATGTGTGTTTGCACGCGCGCGTGCGCACGTATTAGTGAATGTTGTGTGTGAGTGTGTTATGAGTAGAGAGAGAGTGTGTGTGTGTGTGTGTGTGTGTATTTTGAAAGTGTGTGCATCAGCGCGTGTATGTGTGTGTGTGTGTGTGTGTGTGCAAGAGAGAGGGGGGGGGGTATGAGTGAAGTGAAGGTGCGAGAGAGAGAGATAGAGAGAGAGAGAGAGTGTGTGTGTGTGTGTGTGTGTGCGTGTGCGTGTAGGTGTCGTATGTGTGTGTGTTCGGCCGAAGGTGGAGGGAATGCGTGTTTTAGGGTGTGTTAGTGTGTGCATTTGATTTGTGTGATTAGGAATATGGAGTGTAATTGTCACTAAAGCTAGTTAGTTTTTAAGTTGTCTAAACTCCAATTTTTTAAAAATAGTTTCTGCTCAATTTTTGGCCAAGTGCGAAGAGTAACCCTATTGTTTTTCAAGACATACACTGTGAAAATTTTTGGAATTTTCCCGTGTCCGCGAAGAATGCCAAATAATTTTATCTGTAAAAAGGGGTTCTCGATATATTGATAATATCAAATCAAGTTAATTTCGTTTGAAAATTTTAGGAGAACCTTATGTTATTGAGACACTTCAGTGTCTAAAATTTCTTGACATTTCAATGTCGATTATTATTTTTAACAAAATCGGTCTCTGAGCGGTCAAGTCAGATATTAGACAAGGATTTTTTGAGCGAAAAATTTTCTGAAGGACTTTTTAGTCAAAGAATCAGTTTAGGTCGCCTAAAAGGATTTGAGCTGGTTTTCAGATTTTTGTTGGTGTAATGGCCGTTTCGATAATTTTACATATTGGTGAGCAAATTATTTTGAGGGGAGGAATAAGCAATGTTTAGGGAGTTAGTATCGAGTTCATAATATCGTGGCCTAGATGGTATTCTGATAATTAAATTGTCCAATTTAGGTTAACGCAGTGAAATTCTGGTTGAGGTAGCTTAGCTTCAGACCGAGGTAAGGATTTCTATCTGAATCCTAAATTCATCAAATTGTGTTCGTATTTGATTTGTTCATACTTGTTATTGAACTCTGGACTACGTATTGATGTGAGCATGTTTTATTGCCATTGAAACCCAAATCTCGAGCCTTAATCGATTATTGGAATTCATGTTGATACACATCTCTTATTGCATGCCGACATTGAATTATCTATTGATCTAGTGATTGTTGTTTCTGTATATTGACATGAAAGTCAAGTTCTGTATTGGGAGACCTTATAAGGATGGTTTGTTTCCTGTGTGGAATGTAGGCTAGTACCTTGATGGACTAGTTATTGCACATATGCATATGTAGTCTGAAGTAGTGTGCATTGCATTGTATGGCTTTGCATGTGCTCATGATGAATATCATCTGAATCTGTTTACGTTGTATCTCAAAATGATTGTTTTGATATCTGAATCGAAGGCATTGAGTTGAAACTCTTCCCCATATAGTTATCAAACTATTTTTAATCGTTTGAAATTCTTTGGAATATTATCATCAAATCGAATCTGTGAATCGTTTCGTAATTCCTTCATTTGGTCCTTGAGCGATTTTACTGAGTGCTCAAAAGCTCACCCTCGTTTGTTCCTTTTTACAAGTAATGAAACACCAATAGGTTGCTCGGTGATGGGTTAGAGCTTGAGTGAGATTCTGGAGCACCTGCCACTATTTGGAATATTAAGACCCCTTCCTGGGTCAGCATTGTTAGCTTGTTCTGCAAAGAGCTTAATTTTTTAAGGACTTTGTATTGAGAGAATTTGAGTTATCATACCAATTGGAAGCTTTGATATATGTTGGAGGTTACATGTTGAGAGGAGATTATTTATAGCAGTAAGTGATCGGTCTAGCATGTGATGGTTTTAATGCTCCAGAAGTTCGAGCTATCAAAGCTCCGGATTTTCGGGTCGCTACATTGTTGGCTAGTAAACTTCATCTCTAGTTTCCAGAGGCAACAATTGGATTGAAATATTTGAGAAGCAATTTCCAATAGGAAGAATTGTAATATTCGGTTCATGTGTCCAAATACGGGTGTTCAAAAGAAACAAATCTAGAACACACCAATGAACATTCTCTTTACTACTAAAATCCTTCAACTTCTCAGGACGCATATAGGAAACACCAATCCAACCATATAGAAATTGATCGTTCATCCCCCAAATGCCACTGAAATTCCTTGTTTGAGAACCCTCTACCCCCACTAGAATATTGCACCAAACCACGAGCTAATACTAGGACGCGGTACTTGTATAAAATATTTTTTCTGAACGTATCGCCCATTAAAGACTTGTGCTATTAGGCTATACTGATGGACTCATATTTTCCAAGTCTGCTTAGCTAGCAAGGCCTCATTAAAAGAACAAACATTACGAAATTTGAGGCCTTTGTAGAGACCCTATTTTTGTAGTTATTGATAATTAAATTATTAGTGGGCTTTATTATTAATTAGAGTACATTATTTAGTCCTAGTAATGTGACTTAAGTAATTAATTTAGTCCTATTATTAATTAAATTTTAGGCCTAGTAATGTGACTTAAGTAATTAATTTAGTCCTGTCCAGTTTAACTATTTAAGTCTAGTCCAGCTGCATGTCTAGCCAAGTCTCATGCTCGGTCCATCACTCCAATCCAATTGTGTCAAGTACAATCCAACGTCTAGATTTTTTAATTTAATCCATTTAGTTTGTCTAGATAAATTGGTGAAGTGATCTGTGAATTATCATTGATGCAAAAATGAAATCAATCAATTTTTTGGTTAGGAGTGAATTATCCCGAATCTGGTACATCTTATTTACGATTTCACAAATAATTACCAAAATTAAGGTTTGATAATGCATTGAAATTGAGAAAAAATCATTCTTAATTTATGGGATGAACTACCAGTTTTCGTCTAACCGGCCGATTAATTGACTTTTCTCAATCTGCATATTCTAACTTATCTTTAGCCTTGCAGATTAGCAAAGCCAATCATATCAGATTCCGCAACCCTGAGCTCTATAAATAAGGCCCTTGGCCTTCATTTTTAAGTGGCAGAGTCTTATTCTCTTTAGAGCTGGGGGTACCATTTCTTTACAAAGTGATATTCTTGCTCTCTCGAGAATCCAAGCCCTTCAAATTCACGTTTATAAAGTCCCTTGTATTCTTTGCATCGTGGATCATTCAAAGAATCCTCCCGAGTCTTCTCGACAAGCGACTTCTCGAGGTAATTTTATTTTCTTTCTAGCTTAGAATTGTCTCCCACTCCTGGGACCACATCTTAATTATAGTACCAAAATATGAAAAAATTACTTAGTTCGAGTCTAAGATCCATAGGAGGTCCAGTCCAATTTAGTATGATCCACTCCAGTTTAATTAGATTTAACCTAGGTTATGATTCTTTAGATCTATAAAAGGGGTCATTTGGCTGGCTAGAGGAGGGGAGAAAGAGCCCGAAGAGAAAGGTGGCTAGGTCACAAACTTTGACCAGCCATAATTTGCTCATACGATATCTGATTTAGGCAATTATTGAGCTTAAATCATGTATTTTTTCAAGATATACAACTTAACAGAAGAAGTCGAATCCATTTGAAATCGTCTTCTGGTTCCAAATAGGGTGTTTCTAGTCGGCAGATTCCCTTTCTAAGGTTTTCATTTTTCTGACTCTAATCTACTCATGTGATATCCAATTTAGGCGATTCAAAATCCTAGATTTTTATGAGTTACAACTTTGTAGAAGGATATAAATCCATTTGAGATCATCTTCAGGCCCAGAATAATGCTTTTCTAAAATTAGGCAGATTTCCTTTCTAGGTTTTCAACTAGCCTTGACTTACTCATTCAATATCCAATTTAGGCGATTCAAGAGCCTAAATCGCATATATTTTTTACAGCTACAACTTTGTAGAAGGAGTCAAATCTATTTCAGATTGTCTTTAGGCTCGAAATATCGATTTTCCGTTTGGGCAGATTGTTCCTCTTGATTTTTGGGTTAAATACACATTAGTACTACGAAACTATCCTGAAATCTCACATGAGGATTCATATGTTTATTTTTTAAACAAAAGGGTCTATAGTTTCAAATTTACAATAAATAAGGACTTCCGTTCAAATTCTTAATGATTTAGCCAAAATCGTCCGGGGCAATTTTGTCTGGACAGGTTTAATTTTTTTTCTTCATTTTTTCAATTTTTCACTTCTTCTTCTTCACAGACCCACCAGCCCCCTGACCCCCTCACCCAGCCCGCCCCTTACCCAAGCCCCAACAGTACCCCAAAAACGTACCGAGACACCAAATCACACACAAATCGGCCTACACCGAATTGGCATCACCACTACCAAACCACCAACATGTCGTCGTGTCGCTGCAATCAACCGACAATCACCGCCAGCGCCAGTCTCATCACAGCACCGCCGGAGCCAACATCGCCCACAAGTGCCAAGACTACAACTACCGCCGTCGCACCACCATCATCAGCCACCACCACCGTGACTCACCTAAAACCACCAATAGATCGATTTCACCACCGTCACGACCCGAACACCCATGGGTGGACCCATGAGCTAGATTTGTGACCGCCCGCAGACCCACTGGACTCCAACCAAGGGCTCTGTCAGGCCTTACTCGCCAAATAAAAATCTACTAGTTGAATGTCATTACAATCCTTCTTACAAGATCACATATACTAGAGCTCAACTCGTCTAATTCAGTGTTTGGAGCTCTACCTAAGGTTCCTATCCCACATTAATTGGCATCACCTTACCTTCAAACCTGAAATGATATGTAAGGAGTGAGCTTTCACGCGCTCAGTAAGTAACCAATGATTCAACTAGGTGGATCATAGCATGCCAGAAGATAACTCACTTTATATTATAGCAACATTAAGAAATCTAAAATCATAGATTAAGTAATCATCTGGTAAAACGAAATAGAGAACATGGAACAAAACTAGGGCATAAAATCATTGGCACAAAACTTCACGCCAAATAGTTCTATCCCAACATCAGTTCAAACGATATGTTGTGGTCAGCGTACAAGCCCTCCTGACTAGGGCCCAAAATCCCTCCTACACCCGGGATAAATAATTTCGTGGACGTAAGGATGAACCACAAGAAAATAATGTGCATCACTGTACAAGCCCCGTTGACTAGGGTCTGAAATCCAATTTTCCCCCGCTGAATATGGGGCATAGCAATGGAATAAACAAAAGCCACCTTTTGGTTCATCGTAAACACAATCACTCATCAATTGACAGTCAAACCATCCTCACACCCCTTTTGATAATTATCAAGTTGTTCAATATTCACAATAACGTCAAATACTAAAACATCTCACTTGCACCAAACATTTCAAATCTAAGTTCCATTACATTTTTGACTCTCTCTCCTTCCAATTTCCAACGAGCAACGACACGACCTCGGAGATCGGACCTCCTTACCGTCTCAGTCACGGTCACGTCGCCTCATTCCGGCGAAGCACAAACTGGCGACGACGGCCACGAGCCCACGACAGTAGACACGAAGCCATGACGGACGACGACGTCTACTGGATCTAGATCTGGTTCTAGATCTACGCCGCTACGGGCCGACAGACGGCCTCATGGCGACCTCTGCACCGGCAGCACCGGTCTGAGTTTTGAAGACCTCCGTCCTCCGGTCACTCCACCAGTCCACCGGCGCTAACAGGCCACGACTCTGAGCTCCCAAATCCCAATCTTCTTCGATCTTCACCACCGACGGAGCAATCGGCGACAAAGGTATGTTCCGATTCACCTTAATCTTGCCATGATGCCATCTCTACAACTCTACAAGATTTATTTGACTTTTTTTTTTTTTTGAAATGCTATAAAGATCAATGATGTTCGACGTTAGTAGATTTGTGGTCTCATCATATCAATGGATGAACAACAAAGATGTTCAGCATACAGTAACTCCTCATTATTCAATTTTGTAGAAGCAAAAGCATTCTAGGTTAGTTATCTAGTTTTATATTCCAGCATGGCTGCATGGGTGATTATTGATTGATGATTATTGAGATTATTGAGATTATTGATTATTAATTGTGATTATTGATTATTTGAGTTCCGAATTGTGATTATTGATTATTGATTGAGATTATTGATATTGTTGGCGGAGGATGAGACCCAATTGGATTGAATGTGTGATTTAGTTGAATGGTAGGTTGAAATTAAGTTAATTAGGTTAACGTGATAACGAAACATGACTGAGAAAGTATAAGAATAAAATTATTTGATTAATTAGGTTATTTGATTGATAATTGATGGATTGATACTGAAAATAAAAATATATATTTTTTCAGAATGGATAAGTTCTTTAAAAAATGCTACCAATCTTCGACACCTCATCGAGTAGTTATTTAGTACTTTCGTTTGTAAACTCTGAAATATCTATTTTGTATTCGCTTCTTTTGTACTGTAAAGAGTCTTTAGTGACTCTCATGAAATTTAATAAGACCTTTTGGATACTTTTTCGTATTTTTTGTGTATTATCGAAAAACGCACCCTTTGTTTTTGCCATTTTACTTATAAAATAATTTATTAATTTCGATATATTTTTAGCACCCCCTGGGGTGAAATCCTGGCTCCGCCCCTAAGTGAGACCCCTGCGTGTGTCGATACTATCACATTGTTTTATAAGGACTTGAGTTTGTAAAGAACCTAAGTTTTAATAGTTTAAGTTTAAGCAGTTTTGTAAGCTTGTCTTTGAATAATTTGAGATGGTATCGGATTAAATGTTTTGGAGTATGTGTTAGTGAATAGATTTGACAGGTTTGATGTGATCCGGTAGGTTAACGTTCTGGGAGTTCGAGGCAGCGGAGCTCCGGATTTTAAAGGGCGTTACAAGAAATGACCTGTGAATTATCCTTGATGTAAAGATGAAATGAATCTATTGAAGTAACGAGCCTCCCAATATTGGGGGGCTCGTTACTTCAACTGCTATAATGAAAAATCTTATGTTTAGGAAGTGAATTATCCCGAATCTGGTACATCCCATTTACGATTTCACAGATAATTATCGAAATTAGGATTAAATAATGTCTCAAAATTGAGAAAAAATCATTCTTAAATTATGGGATGAATCGGCCGGTTTTTTTTCTAACCGGCCAGTTAATTGACTATTGTCAATCTGCGACTTTATTAAATAATCTGACTTATCTCTATCCTTACAGATTGGCATAGATTCTGCGACCCAGAGCTCTATAATTAGGGCCCTTGGCCTTTATTTTGAAGGGAAATAAGCTTATTCTCTTTAGAGTTGGGGTACCATTTCTTTGTGAAGTGATATTTTTGCTCTCTCGAGAATTCAAACACTTCAAACTTACTCTTATAAAGTCCCTTGTATTCTTTGCATCGTGGAACATTCGGAGAATGCTCTTGAGTCTTCTGGACAAGCGACTTCTCGAAGTAATTTTACTTGCTTTATAGCTTAGAATTGTCTTCCACTCCCGGGATCACATTTTAATTATAGTACAAAAATATAAAATGAGTCTTTTTATTACTTAATTAGAGTCTAAGATCCATAGGCCGTCCAGTCCAATTTAGTATGAGTCCAATCCAATTAGGATTAACCTAGATTTTATTTTTTTGGATCTATAAAAGGGGTGATTTGGCTGGTTAGAGGAGGGGAGAAAGAGCCCTAGGAGAAAGGTGGCTAGGTCATAAATCCTGAATTCCCGTATTGAGCCTATACCCAAACTTTGACTAGCCATAATCTGCTTGTACAATATCTAATTTAGTGTATTCTTGGACCTAAATTATATACTTTTTCAAGAGTTACAACTTCACAGAAGAAGTCAAATCCATTTGAGATCGTCTTCTGGTTCAAAATAAGGTTTTTCTGGTCGGCAGATTCCCTTTCTAGGGTTTTTATTTGTCTGACTCTAATATGCTCATGCAACATCCAATTTAGGCGATTCAAAATCCTAAGTCGCATATCTTTTTAGAGCTATAACTTTGTAGAATAAGTGGAATCCATTTGAGAGTATCTTCAGGTCCAAAAAAACATTTTTCTAAAATTGGGTAGGTTTCCTTTTTAGGTTTTCGACGAGCCTTAACTTCTTCATTCAATAGCCAATTTACGCGATTCAAGAGCCTAAATTGCATATGTTTTAGAGAGATACAACTTTGTAGAAGGAATCAAATATGTTTTAGATTGTCTTAAAGTTTGAAATATCAAATTTTCATTTGGGCATATTGTTGTTCTTGATTTTTTGTGTCAAATCAATTCTCGGATCAAACAATTAGACAATCCGGACCAAGGTATGATCCTTTATCCTTTATTATTTTGGTTTCTAGATTAGAAGAGCCTAGATTGTTTTCCCATCCCCGCGACTGGATCTCATATAAAACTATAAAATTGCATTCAAGGTCTTTCAACTTGTTTAGAATTCTAGACCACTAGAAGAGTAGTCAACTTAGAGTTCTAAGTCCATTTGAATCGAAGAAGTCGAATCATCATAAGAGACAAATACCGAGATCTAGGTTGCATCCTGTAGGGTCCGTGTCGAATTACGGCGGTTTTGATTCCGATTAGTTTAATCAGATACGTCGCCAATTCGACCCCCAATGTTGAGTTCAAGCCAACTAATAATAAAATTAACTTAGGGTGAGTCATATTATGTGTTTGCATGCTATATGTGATCTTTAGGCCGAAAATCAATTAAAAAGAAGTAAAGACCAAAAGAGTGCAGCGGGTGCCTAATACTTTCCCGTTGCGTAACTTAGTTCCCGAACCCATCTTTCGGTTTTGATAGAGTAGTCGTCGTTTTGGACACCTTAGAGTCATTTTGTTTTCGGGATTTTCTTATTTTTTTCTTTTCTACATTTAAGTAAGATGGCGACTCCTAAAATCCTTAGGAATTTTTCCGAAACAGTTCGCTACAGCTTCCAGAGCTTCTAGGAAGATATAAGGTTGGCCATGCAAGCCATTTAATGGATTCATGAGAGGCTTCTCCTGACCACCGAAAGTGGGAAAGGATTTGATCTAGCTGATTGCACACCCAAGCAGGATATATATATATATATTGACAAATAATTAAGAAGAGAATATAGAACATAATGGATAATGGTAGCATGCCTCACTTTATTCAAGAGTAATCCTATCTGGTAAGCACATATGTTTTGAACTCGATGAATGACACCTTTAAAGATTTCTTTCTTATTAACCGCGACGTCCAATTGAACTCCTATAATGGTTACCGAAGCATTGAGACTAATTGTAAGGCTTGACTTAGACCAATTGATCTTTTGCCGCAATACATAATGGTATAATTCCATACTATTCCGCAATTCCCTAACCTCAAGGCTAACATCTTTTATTAGACTCAGAAACAAATAAACATCATCGACAAAGAGTAGATATGAAACTAGAGGAGAAAGCTTTCCTGCTTCAATTCGAAAGATTTTCCCAAGATTTTTCGCATTCCCCAGGGCTAGAAAATACTTCAGAATAGAGAATGAGAAGAAAAGGTGACAGGGTGTCACCTCGCCGAATACCACAAAAGGCTCAAAGTGAGAATGGTGGTTCCGTCAAGCATAACCGTGTAGGACACTGTAGCTACGCATTGCATCACAAGTTGGACCTTCTTTAGGGAAAAACCTATACGCATAAGGACTTCTTGAATAAAATCTCCTTGTAATCAATCAATCGCCTTATTCATATCTAATTTAATGGCCAATAAAACCATCTGTCTTTTCGATCTTCTACGAACACAATCAATGAGTTCTTGGGCTAATATAACATTTATCTTAGAGACTTCTATCAGTTATAACAAGCATTTCGATAAGGAAGACAATTCCATTGATTAACGGTTTCATCTAGTTCATAAGGACTAGAACATACATAAGCGGATAGGACGAAATTCCGCCTTTGACTCGGGTGAAGCTATCTTGGGCGCAATCGAGATGAAGGAACTGTTAAATTTCCAGAGCATTCGCCCTGAAAAAAAAACTCCCTGAGTAACTAGGGGTCCCACTTTGACAGGCCCCAGGGCCTTGAAGCGCCCAATTTGGAGAATCGCTACCTTGATCTCATCTCCCGTGAAGGTTTGTTTCTAAATGTAGTTGAAAGTGTAATAGAGACATAAACTGAGTATCTATAGCGAGCAAGAGGACATAATAATAAACTAACTCCTAGAGGATGAGAATAAGGTAGGGAATACAACTTTCGAAAAGTAGGAGACTATAGTTAATGTAATAGCTTGTTCACAATTGTCCACTTTATTCATATTTTTTAGGAAGAGTATTTGATTATGCCTTCACGGAATAACCGTGGAGGCATGAAATAATTTTGTTACGCGGGGTCGATCTTAAAACACTCGAGTCCAAAAAAACCTGTTCACTCTGAACCAAAAAGTACCGAGTGGCCCAGGTCTAATTTGGGCGTTGTGTCGTTACAAAAAAAAAATATATATATATTTTTGGTTCACCTTACAAAATAATATAGCACAGATAAAACAGATATGTAAGGCGCCCACCCATATGCCAGCTCACCACCGTCAGCACCTTATTTGCCCAGAATCAATCAAAACCCCTAAGTTTTTCCTCATATGGGAGTCTGTCGGAAGTCGGCGAGGCAACTTTAACATCGGAATCTCTCTCTCGACCCACTCGTGTCGTGGCCCGTGGGGGGGCATGAAATCCCACAATTCCTCAAATATTTGCTCCACTTGCCGAGAAATAAAAGAAGTCGTCTTGGTATTGGATTCGCTCTTCTCTTAGTATGCACATGAACATGAACATGAACATGAATAATTAAATTCTATTTGTCTTCTGCTCCTGTCTTCCTCCATCCTAATTCTAATGTGTTCTCATTTCAGGATCGAATAGCTGATACAGATCTATCCAGGTGATATATTCTCCTTCCTTGCTTGTTTATCTTGCGACCATGTCTGTGACGGCAGGTGTTAGCGATTCAATTATAGCCATTAGGGACAAGCTTAGAGGTAAAATTGGGCAAACAAAAGTAAAAAGGTACTGGCCAGGTAAAGCTCCCGAATGGGCAGATGATGTTGATGAAGATGGGGATATTCAGATGGCTAGGGCAGTTGCCTTTGAGAAGGCGTTCCCTAGTCAAGAAGATTCACATATTGTTAGACGGGATGATCCCAGGCTGCGACGTTTGGCGGAGAGTAGGATAGATAACCGGGAAGAAGTAAGAGCTGATCACAGGCGAATCCGACAAGCAGAGATTGTTTCGACAATAGAAGAGGAAAACAGTAGACAAGAAGGTCTCGACCTGTTGGAAGAGGATGGGGATGCTTTAGAGGAGAAGAGGAGAAGAATCAGAGAGAAGTTGCTCCAGAGGCAGCAAGAGGAAACTGCTCTTCTTCCAGATATAGAGGAAGAGGATGTGGACGAAGAGAGTGAAGAATCCTCAGAGTTTGAGACTGACTCTGAAGAGGAACAAATTGGTATGCCAATGCTAAAGCCCGTCTTTGTTCCCAAGTCAGAAAGAGATACCATAGCTGAGCGAGAGAGGCTTGAGGCCGAAGAACGAGCCCTTGAAGAATTTGTGAAAAAGAGGAAGGAAGAGCGGAGGATGGAGACAAAGCAAATAGTGATTGAGGAGATTCGTAAGGATGAGGAAATACAGAAGAATATGGACATGGAGGCTGATCTTGCTGATGTAGACACTGATGATGAATTAAATGAGGCAGAGGAATATGAAGCCTGGAAGGCCAGAGAGATTTCTAGGATCAAGAGGGATAGGGAGGACCGAGAAGCAATTTTGAAGGAGAAGGAAGAGATTGAGAAGGTTAGAAACATGACAGAGGAAGAGAGGAGGGAGTGGGAGAGGAAGAATCCTCGACCTGCTCCCCCACCCAAGCAGAAGTGGAGGTTCATGCAGAAATACTACCATAAGGGTGCTTTCTTCCAGTCAGATCCTGATGATCGTGCGGCAACTGCTGGGGCAGATAATATCTTCCATCGTGATTTCTCAGCTCCAACTGGAGAGGACAAGTTGAACAAGACAATACTACCCAAAGTCATGCAGGTCAAGCACTTTGGTCGTAGTGGAAGAACTAAATGGACACACCTTGTCGCCGAGGACACAACTGATTGGAATAATCCGTAAGTGCAGTCTCTTTGTTGATCGTTTTATCCTTTTTACGATTTACCCCTTTAATGCTACCAGTTTTTGTTAATTTGCTTTTTTTGACGTTGACGCGCTTAACCACTGATCAGAGCACTCTCATGATCCCTTTAGATCTGGGGTGGAGAGTTGGCTTTTGCATTGCTTGCTAGTTTCTAGTTTCTAAAATATATAGCAGATTTTTACTAGCCCTAGCTGGGGGAAGTTCTTGGTGCCATTTTTTTTCTTCCTGGATTTGGAGTCAAAGTGATTGTTTTTCTTCGCATGGATCTTGGGCCTTATTTTGCGTCTATTATGTAGAAGTAGAACAAACACATAAGGAAACCGTATTATATGGACTAGAAGCAGAATGTGTTGAAGAAGCTTGCCCGAATATTTAGTTTGTGGTTTCATAGCATATATACCATCGGTCCATACTATATGTGTAGTAACTTAATTATAGCAATAAAATCCTTCCATTACCTACTAATTATGGGTCAATGTGTAGGAAAAAAATAAGTAATTCTCTGCATGAAAATTGCATCTGACCTGCACAAATGAAAACAGTTTTAGTGAACTGCAAATTAGTTCGGTAAAGTTCAAATAATGGCAATTAATCAACACGACATTGTTTCCAGATGCGCCATATGCAATTTCTGTTTCATGCTGATAATTTGTTGATCCGTAACTTATAATTACGAATTGGCGAAATTGAATTTGTGTGTCAAAATGCAGATATCTGAGCTGTGGTGTGCACTAAAATGACACACATATATCCTCACCTATTTATGCTTTATGTTTCCTGTTAAGGGCCATCAGGGTAATGTAGTTGTCGCCTTTCAGTTTCCCAGTTGTTCACCCATCTCTATGACTCTGCTTAGGAACCACCATCCTCGGTGACAGCCAACGCCAGAGAACAAGTGTCCATGTGGATAAAAGCACATCTGTAATGAAAAGATTGCAGATATGCTACGGAAGAGCATACATGTGCAAATACCATTAAGTGATTATTATACCTGATGTTTTGTACAGCGGTGATGCCCCTATAGTTGGTTATGTGGGTAATGTACATTTATAGATGCGAGAAGGAGAAGTTTAGGAGTCACCGAGCTGAACAGTTTTATGGCCGTTAGGCTTGGCGTCAGGAGTTGTCGAACAGGAAGTTTTGGTATCGCAAGTGGGTCGGAATAGGAGCCGTCAATGTCGGTAAGAATGGTGATGGCCTAGTACTTTTTTCAATGGACCAGCGGCTCCGTTGAGGTGTTGAACCATAGACATAAGTCGCTCAATCTATTATGGTCTTTGGAGGACATTAGGGAGAGGGATGTTTCCTGCTGGGTGAAGCGTAGTATGGCGAGGAGTTTTATGCTGTATGAAGGGAGTTGTCTGAGGTCCAACATAGGTGGAGGACTCCGTGGTGTCCAGAAGGGATTTTGAATTTAATGATTTCATCCATTTGATGGAATTGGTTGATTTTTATGCTTTACTTGGTCCCAGGGTTGATTACAGTTCTTTTTCCAGAATTTGCAGATTCCTTGCCTTCGATTGCGAAAAAGCTTTGTAGGCGCTTCTCAGTCTTGCATTACCTCGGGTCATCTCGGATCATTCTCCTTGCTCCTAGACAGTGGAGGCTTGAAAAGCAGGAAAACACTTTTTCGCTTTGAGATATGTGAGCTAGAGAACGGGGGTTTGCAGATATGGTAGAGTGACTGGTTGGAGAGTTAATGTGGTGGAAGTACTCCTAGTTTCCACATGGATCTTATGTTGTTCTTTGTGGAAAGATGAGAAAAAGTGGAACAAGGAGGTACGTGGAAGGGTCTAGGTGAGATTAGAGTTTTTTTTCGATGTTAAAGATGTCATGCCCGTGACCCAGAGACAAACCTCAACATACTATTTCAAAATTTTCATGCTTACTAGAAATATGATACCAAAGCATCTACAAAAGCTGAACCTCAAAAAGGTTATCAAAGCTCTAACATATAATCCAAATCAAATCACTCGTATAAACTATCAATCCTAATAACTGCAGCGGAAATCTGAATACTAATAAGGGTTAATTACAAAACTGTCCCCTGAGGTTTACACGTTTTTGCACTTTGCTCCCCGTGTTTACAACTTTTGCAATAGTGTCCCCCGAGGTTGACAAAACCATTGCAAACAGCTCCAAAACCGAACGGCCGTCCAAAATAATCGTTAAAGTAGTCATGTGCGTATCATGTGTGCCACTTTTTTGACTAAAGTGATGGGCAAAATTGTAACTTTAGTAAAAAAAAACTTCATCATCTTCATCTTCATTCTGGGTCTGATGAAATTGCACGGGAATTAGGGTTCATTTTGCAATAGAACCCTAATTGCCCCTTCCCCCATTGATTCAATCCCCACAAATGCAACTCCGATGAAATTGCAGGGGAGTTAGGGTTCATTTTGCAATAAAACCCTAATTTCCCCTTCCCCCATTGATTCAATCCCCATAAATGCAACTCCAATGAAATTGCAGGGGAATTAGGGTTCATTTTGCAATAGAACCCTAATTTTCCCTTCCCTCATCGATTCAATCCCCACAAATGCAACCCCGATGAAATTGAAGGGAATTAGGATTCATTTTGCAATAGAACCCTAATTTCCCCTTCCCCCATCGATTCAATCCCCACAAATGCAACTCCGATGAAATTGCAGGGGAATTAGGGTTCATTTTGCAATAGAACCTTAATTCCCCCTCCCCCCATCGATTCAATCCCCACAAATGCAACTCCGATGAAATTGCGGCACAGAAGAGTGGCTCCTCATCTACAACATTCGAACCCTAAATCAGGTTACATGTAGGTGCATCTGAACCCCCTTCCTCTATTCTTTCCACTGCGTTTTCATGAACATCGTCAATATTCTTGGATGGAGTTTCAGTCACTTGGTCCCTGTCAACTTGTTCATCAAAAGAATCAAGTTCTCTTGTGTGGAAAACAAGAGAATTATCAGTTTCTTCTGTTTTCATGGATTCAAACACTGCAACTTTGTATTCCCCTGCATTCTCATGTTCAGAAAGTAATGCCTCTCTCTCCACATGCAGATGAAGATGATGGAGTTTTTTTTCTTACTAAAGTTACAATTTTGCCCTTCACTTTTAGTCAAAAAAGTGGCACATGATACGCACATGACTACTTTAACGATTATTTTGGACGGCCGTTCGGTTTTGGTGCTGTTTGCAATGGTTTTATCAATCTCGGGGGACACTGTTGCAAAAGTTGTAAACACGAGAAGTAAAGTGCAAAAACGTGTACACTTTACACTTTTTTTACTAAAGTTACAATTTTACCCTTCACTTTTAGTCAAAAAAGTGGCACATGATACGCACATGACTACTTTAACGATTATTTTGGACGGCCGTTCGGTTTTGGAGCTGTTTGCAATGGTTTTATCAACCTCGGGGGACACTATTGCAAAAGTTGTAAACGCGGGAAGTAAAGTGCAAAAGTTTCAAGCATGTTGACCTAATAACGTGACAATTCTAAGTTCAAAGTTTGCGTACTGGTAGAAATTGCCATAGTATATCGTGACATCACATTAACCTAACGTCGTGTAGGTTCTAAATATTAGTTCTGTGCAAAGGGTTCTAATGGATATCAAAGTATCTAAAAGTCCTATAAGCCACGTAATGTCAAAACTTTGCATTTCAGGTACGATATCTTAGCTATTTCAGAAAATACTCCATTATTGCAAGTAGGTTAATCATTTCAGAAAATACTAGATTTCAGACTTAAATCAAAGCGGATGAGAATTGGAGTTCAGCTGAAGTTAAATCGTTTCAATCAAAGTTCGTATGAGCTCAAAATTATCAAACGCAGGCAAAAACACAAAACTACAAAGAGTTGACAAGCAAGGAAAAGTTGACATGTGGCATACCACATAAGCCGGGTTATGCGGAGAAGCACAAAGCAGTAGGGAATTCTACTATGCTTTTCTAGTTACACTAAACTATAGAAAGGACAATGCCAAGATGACTTAAGATATCATGTCAAAAGAGCATGTATGGAATGGTAGACCCCTCATGGTCTATGTTACCAATGCATGAACCAAGGGGCACAAAAGATTAGAGAAGTCGGTTTATGCTGTGTGTCAGGAGTATGTGTTAGAAGAGGGACACATAGTGGCCTGCGCAGTCGTTGAAATTGCCCATAGAAACCAACAAAGTTTATGTGTGTAAAGAGTTTTGTCACTCCCGGAACCTGATTTGGGCCCAACGTGCTTGAGGGTGACTGGTAGCAGGCTGCTTTAACAACCTTTCATGGGCATTGCTAGGTGACACACGGTGGCCTTTGATGGCACAAGGGAAACCGTGTGTGGCGCTCAGCTTGCCCCTTGCACGAAGAGGCCACCAACAAATCTCAACAATCTATAGCAATCAGTGCATCAACATTGCATAAAACAGTGCACAAAGAAGTAATTTCAACACAAGGGCAAAACGGTCCCAAATATTCTCATTACTTCAAAATCATCGTTACAACTTACAGAAGGCTTTGTTTGCATCCACAATGTGTAATCTAGCTAAACAGACAAGCTAAAACAAAGCAAGTGACTCTCGGGTATAGGTGTACATGTACTCCCTATATAGTACCACTAAGAGGATTTTCCTAAGTGACAGTAGTAGACGTCACTATGTGCGAGGAGTCATAGTGCCCCTTTTTAGAGAAATACAACTCGGAATGACTTGAAATTTTACAGGGAAACTTAAATATATACAAGGGTGATCTCCACCAAAATTGTGTAAAAACGAACCCCCGGACCCTCAGATCTTCACGGTTGGCTTTTGGCGTGCACGGGCACTGCAGTTGGGCGCGCGAGCGTTGTGCTTGACGGGCGCATGGGCGCGAGACTTGAAGAACTTGTGAGGGCGCATGGGTGCATGTTGGATGGGCGCGGGGGCGCTGTGCAGGATGGGTGCGGGGGCGCGGTGCTAGGCGGGTGCAAGGGGCAGCCCGTGACATTCTCCCCCACTAGAGCTGTTGACGTCCTCGTCAACTTCTGCATGTGGTAGGCTTCAATCTTGTCGGTGTAGGCTGACAAGTCTGCTGCTCGTTCCCAAGTGTTCTCTTCGTCCATATATCCCTGCCACTTGACTAGGTACTCCTGATGGCGCTTGCGGGATGCTGTAATCACTCTATCATTCAAGATAGCTTCAGCAACTCGCTTTCCTGCCGCTTTGGGTTTGAGTCCTGGTCTCCTGATTTGGCCCCTAGAGGGGTCTGCTGTGTCTTCATAGAATGGCTTCAACATGCTAACGTGAAAAACGGGATGGAGCTGGCGGCTCCACAAATTTGGCGGATCAACTTTGTAAGCCATCTTGCCTATCTTCTTCACTATAATCAGGGGTCCCTCATATTTCTGCAAAAGACGAGAGTCTCTTCCCCTTAGAAATTTGCGATCTTGTGGCAGTAGCTTAACCATAACTTTGTCGCCCACGTTAAACTCCTGAGATCTCCTGTTCTTGTCAGCGTGTTTCTTCATTCTTCTGGCTGCTTTCTCCAGGTAGGAGTGAGCTAGATCTATATTCTGCATCCATTCTTCGCTGAAGCTTATGGCCCTTGGAGATTTTCCTGCGTTGGGGACATTTACCGTGTGGGGAAGTAACGGTTGTTGTCCATTCACAATCTCAAAAGCACTCTTCCCTGTCGAAGAGCTTTTGCGTGAGTTGAAACACAGCTGGGCAACGTCTAGTAGCTTGACCTAATTTTTCTATGTTGCACTGACAAAATGGCGGAGGTACTCTTCTAGCATGGAATTGAACCGCTCCGTCTGACCGTCTGATTCTGGATGATAACTTGAACTCATCGAAAGTTGGGATCCAAATAACTTAAAGAGTTCAGTCCAAAAGTTTCCAGTGAAGCGGGAGTCCCGATCACTGACAATGTCTGGATGATAACTTCACCACATACTTAAAGAAAAGTTGCGCTGTGTCTTCGGCTGAGCAATAGCTGGGGGTTGAGATAGAGCTCGCATACTTGCTAAACCGATCAACGACAACAAGAATCGTGCCTAAGTCTTCAACCTTCGGCAGACCAGTGATGAAATCCAACGACACACTCTCCCACGGTCTCTTGGCGATCGGCAGCGGTTGTAGTAACCCTGCTTTCTTCTTACGCTCCACCTTGTCCTGCTGACAAGTAAGGCATGTCTTCACATACTCCTGCACTTCATCCCCCATTTGGGGCCAGTAGTAACCTTGTTGAAGGAGAGCTAATGTTCTTTCTCCTCCGGCATGGCCTGCCCAAAGGGTGTCATGACATTCTCGAATCAATGTTCGTCTCAGATCATCAACTCTGGGGACGTATACCCGTCTTCCTTTGGTCATCAGCAAACCATCTTCTTGCCAAAACTGTCGAGTTTTACCGCTCTCGATCAGTTTCAGCAGTTGTTGGGCAACCGGGTCCCTGGTAAGGGCCTTCTTGATCTTTTGTCCGATGTTGATGGCAACTCGGCTGTCTGCTCTAACAATAGCATTCATGGCCATCAATGCTACCTGATTTAGTTCGGCTCTCCTGCTGAGGGCGTCTGCTACGCTGTTGGTTGAGCCTGCCCTGTACTCGAGCATGAAGTTGAATTCTGCCAGAAGTTCCTGCCACCTGGCCTGTTTCAAGGTGAGCTTAGATTGAGTCAAGAAGTGGCTCACTGCAGTGTTGTCTGTCCGCACTATGAAGCTTGAACCAAGCAGGTAGTGCCTCCAAACTCTGAGACAATGCACTACCGTGAGTAACTCTTTCTCATGAGTCGTGTAGCGACGTTCTGCTTCGTTGAGCTTCCTACTCTCATATGCCACCGGGTGGCATTCTTGCATTAGAACCCCTCCAAGTGCAAAGTCAGAAGCGTCTGTATGAACTTCAAAAGACTTCGACACATCGGGGAGAGCAAGTACCGGATCTTCAGACATAGCCCGCTTCATGGCCAAGAAGGCCGATTCACATTCCTTGGACCATTCCCAAACTTTGCTCTTCTTCAGAAGTTCGGTTAGGGGATGGGCCATTCTCGAATAATCTCGAACAAATTTCCTATAATAGTTGGCCAATCCTAGGAAAGATCTCAGTTCTGAAACATTAGTTGGCGGCTGCCACTCCTGTATCACTTGAACTTTAGCTGAGTCCATCCTGATCTGACCCTGTTCTATCACATGGCCCAAGAATTTAATCTTGGTCTGGGCAAATGTGCATTTCGACAGCTTCACATATAGCTCGTGCTCCCTCAGTCGGGTAAGCACCTTCCTCAAGTGCTTCAGATGCTCGTCCAAGCTGGAACTGTAGATCACAATATCATCGAGATACACCACTACAAAATCATCAATGTAGTCCCGCAAAACCTGATTCATCAAGGTGCAAAATGTGGCCGGGGCGTTGGTCAAGCCGAACGGCATGACCAGGAACTCATACGCACCGTATCTGGTGACACAAGTTGTCTTCGCCTCATCACCTTGGGCGATTCGGACCTGCCAATACCTAGACTTCAAGTCCAACTTGGTAAACACTCTCGCCCTACTAAGCTGATCAAAACAATCGGCGACTAAAGGGATAGGATACTTGTTCCGAATAGTCACCTTGTTTAGCGCCCTGTAGTCCACACATCCGCAAGGAACCATCTTGTTTCTTCTGGAAGAGGACTGGTGCACCATAAGGCGACTTCGCTGGAGTGATCAAACCCGCGTCTAGCAACTCTGTCAGTTGTTTTCTGAGTTCAGCAAGTTCTGGTTGTGACATCCGATACGGAGCTCGGGCGGGTGGCTTTGTGCCTGGCACAAGCTCGATCTCATGGTCAATTGCCCTTCTGGGTGGTAATTTCTTCGGCAATTCATCAGGCATCACATCTTCAAAGTCGTTTAATATCACTTTAACTTCTTTGGGTAATGGTCCCGATACTTCTTCAATCTCGTCCCACCGTAGCATGGCAAGGTAGGTTGTTTCGTCCCGTTTTAACCCCTTTTTCAACTGGAGGGCTGAGATAGAACGTTCTCCCGCCCTAGTAGATACAGTCGGGATGACACATGGTTTACTCCCAAGCATGGCTAGAGAGTTGGTGCATGGCATCACGGTGGTCTTCGTGTCACGCAGAAACTCCAACCCAAGGATCAGCTTAAAGTCGTCCATGATGACTACTGAAAAGTTGGTCCTTCCTTCGTATGGGCCAATCTTGATCAAAACAGATCTCGCTACCCCGCTACTGGCTGTGCGGCAGAGTTGATAGCCTTCACCCGTCCGCACCCTTTTTCTAGAGTTAGACCCAGTCTTTCCACTTCCGTGCTTGAAATGTAATTATGGGTAGCTCCTGTGTCCACCATGGCCCTGATGGCCTTCCCATTAACCTTGATGTCCACATACATCAAGCCTTTCCCTGGTACATCGCTCTTTTTCTTTGGCGGCATGTCTTTAAGCTTTTCCCCAGTCGAGCTCTCTTCGGGGTTCCCAACCTGCGTTGTCACAGCATTACACCACTGAGGAAAGGCCCCGACGGCATCTTCCTCTTCGTAATCTTGTGTGTCTGTTTGTTCCTCTGTTGGTGGATGCCTTGATTGAGAGCCAGATTGTTCCCCACGTTGCACCTGCCCCATGTTGTCAAAGAAGGCATTCATCATCTGTCGTTGCGGACAGTTAGCGATCACGTGCGGCCCTTGACACAAGAAGCAACCCCTGAAAGCAGGTTTCTTCACTTCTCCGCTAGTGCTAGCGTCAGGCTTGGCTTTGAACCCAACTCCACTCTTCTGGAGTGTAGAAGAGTTTGACGCCCAACTGTTTGTGCTGCCCCAACTGTCGCTTGGCGCTAGACCCCCCGGCTTCTTCCCACCATTACTCCTCTTTGGATTCCCTCTCTGAGGGGGTCTCGGGGGTTCGGAGTTATAAGCTGAAAGGGTGTCGGCAGCGATGATGGCTTCGTTAAGGTTGTTCACCCGACGTCTATTGAGCTCGGTGCGAGCCCATGGTTTTAACCCTTCCATGAAGAAGAAGAGTCTGTCGACTGCGGACATGTCGCTGATGTCCAACATCAAGGCAGAAAATGCCTGGCAATATTCCCGGACCGATCCGGTGTTCTTGCATTCCAACAACGCTTTCCTCGCGTTGAATGCGGTGTTCTCTGGAAAAAACTGGCTCTTTAGCTCGCGTTTGAGTATTTCCCATGTGTTTATGACGCAAGACCCATCTTCGATCTCTGCGTACTTCTTCCGCCACCATAACTTGGCATCTCCAACCAAGTACATGGCAGCCATCGACACCTTTGTCGCTTCCGAGTCAACTCTGATGGCTCGAAAGTATTGTTCTATATCGAAAAGGAAGTTTTCTAATTCCTTGGCGTCACGGGCTCCCCCATAACTCTTGGGCTCTGGCACTCGTGGCCTCGATGAGTGCTCCACACCCCCTGCGGGTGTGTTAACCACTGCACGACTAAGAAGCTCCACTCGATCCTGGAGCTCTTGAAACTTGCCCTCCCAATCCATGCTCTCAGCATAGCGGGCATTATCAGTGGCTTCAACATTCACTTCCAACGCGTCCAGGCGAAGGGAGATTTGCTTCAGGATGCCTGGAGCATCCTCGTCGCACTTGACAATGCGTTGTACCTGTGCTTCCAAAGCATCAATTCTTTCTTTCGTGTTGGCCATAGTTTTTCTCAACAAACTATCCCACACTATTCTCTTAGCTGAAGCCACGGTCTTTTGGGCAACCGCGGCTCTGATACCACCTGACACACGGTGGCCTTTGATGGCACAAAGGAAACCGTATGTGGCACTCGACTTGCCGCTTGCAAGAAGAGTCCGCCAACAAATCTCAACGATCTATATCACTCAGTGCATCAACATTGCATAAAACAGTGCACAAAGAAGTAATTTCAACACAAGGGCAAAACGGTCCCAAATATTCTCATTACTTCAAAATCATCGTTACAACTTACAGAAGGCTTTGTTTGCATCCACAATGTGCAATCTAGCTAAACAGGCAAGCTAAAACAAAGCAAGGGACTCTCGGGTATAGGTGTACATGTACTCCCTATATAGTACCACTAAGAGGATTTTCCTAAGTGACAGTAGTAGACGTCACTATGTGCGAGGAGTCATAGTGCCCCTTTTTAGAGAAATACAACTCGGAATGACTTGAAATTTTACAGGGAAACTTAAATATATACAAGGGTGATCTCCACCAAAATTGAGCAAAAACGCACGCCCGGATCTTCAGATCTTCACGGTTGGCTTTTGACGTGCACGGGCACTACAGTTGGGCGCGCGGGCGCTGTGCTTGACGGGCGCATGGGCGCGAGACTTGAAGAACTTGTGAGGGCGCATGGGCGCGTGTTGGATGGGCGCGGGGCGCTGTGCAGGATGGGCGCGGTGCTAGGCGGGTGCAAGTGGCAGCCCGTGACACTAGGCCTAGCTACAGAAACCAAAACTTAAAACGTCCAGATAAAAACTGTGTTTAAGTTTCACTACAAATCCTTCCTACAATTACACTTACAATAGAATCCAAGAATCAAATATCACAGTCCTTGGAAATCCACAGCATTTCTTTTTAACAATACCAAAACCCACATTTGTCTTTGAAAATCCCAAAGCCCACGGTCGACATTATCACCCTTTTTAAACCTGAAATATTAAGTAAGCAGTGACATTCGACGTGCTTGGTAAGTAACCGGTGACCCAGCTAGCTGTACTATAGCGTGTCAGAAAATCATTCAGTTTACAAAATGGCAATTTAACGAGAGATAATATGATTGACGATAAGAACGTATTTTCAGAAGAGCATGTGCATTAAACAATAATTACGAGAACATGAATGCCAAAAGTAGTTGTATCATCAATATTATTAGTACTCTCATCAATCATATCGGTTGCTGCGGTCGGCCTACTGGCCCCACAGACTAGGGCCCGTATACCACCTTGGGATAATTATCAATGTGGGGGCCAGCGCGGCCACCACAACCAGTATTGAGCATTAACCATCAACATACTATCCTTTTTGAAAAGGGTCCATACTTTCCCTCGTTAGCTATGGGCACAACAAACGATAAAGACCACAAATTCTATTTTACCTTTCAATGTAGCCTATTTAATCATGATATAAAACAAGTTGATAAAACATAGCAGGGGTCAACATTTCCAAAAAGAAACATTATAGCAGTGAAACTTGTCTCAATAGTTATGAGGGTACTTTTTTTAAAAAAGAAATATGTTAAAGTGGCGAATGCGGTATGGGTACTCAATTTAACAAGAATAATATACACTATTTGTAGTTAACAAACGGACATTTTGCTCCACTTTGCACTTAAAAGTTTGAAATCCAAATTCTGGTAAGAGTCTCTACAATATATATTGTGGACATGCCTGTTCGATTTTAACGAAAACCAAGTGTTCGCTAAAAGTAGTTCATTTTTTTTTTTTGACAAAACAATGCTTTCTCTCGGAAAGCAAATAAACATATATACACTTTCTCAAGGAAATGGATAGTTATATACACTATATATTAACACTAGATGAATTAAAGGGTCACTTACCTTAGCGCTACACGTTTCATCGATACAAAAACCGATGCTGTGATCACGATGCTACAGTTGACTGAAAGAACCGTGAAAGCCATTCTTTTAATCTCCATATCCCCAGCTTTGCTATAACCCGAAAGCATCGTCAATCAAGACATAATATCCCTGCTGGAAATTTCCTCAAGCAACTCTCTTTGATACAATTGTCTGGCCCTTACACACCCGTCCAGTATAGTGTTCCAACTTACCATGATTCTCTCAAGCATTTTATCAAACAGTTGGCTAGCTGCCCCTGCCCTAAACTCACCCGCTTTACTAATGCAACAAGCATTGTATTCCAATGTCTCTCCCCTCCATGACCATAACCAGTTAATTTGTGGCATTCATACCCTACAGCCCACATTTCAAGTGACTATGGATTAACAAATTGGATACACGTGTATCCTAACGGAACTCTCACTGCTTAAGCCTTGAACCCACCAGTAAACTCCATGCACCTATTCACATATCTTCTTTTCTTTCCTTTCCTTGTTAAACCCATAGTACACCCCCCCCCCCCCCCAATATTGCTGACGTACATCAAATACAAGCACACATCCCTCTTGACAGCCGCACACCTTCCTCCCCCCAACCCCCAACACACAGCTGCACATGGACGCCTGCACACGACCGCACACAACACACGGCCACATCCACACGCATAGGCAACCACAGACACACACTCACCCCTTCATCTAGCGGCGGCCAACACACAGACACCCCTCCTTTCCGCAGGCATGCGCGCACACCCCTATATACAGCCGGGCACACCCTCCCTTCGCGCAGCCCCACGAATGCAGGCATGCACCTGCATGTAGCCGTATATTCACCACCATGCAGCTGCACACACTCCCATACATACGGGGTCTCCTCCGCCGATCCTATCACCTGCAACCGTGTCAGCCGCCGGCCATAGTTGCGCACACAAGCTCCATTGGAGCTGATCATTCCCCTTTTTAATTTCTCAGCTTCTCCTTTTTCTCTATCATAGACTTTTTTATTCCTTTCCTTTCTAATTGCCTTCAATCTCTCCGACCGTTACTTTCATTTTCTTTCATCCATTTAGTTACCACTCATTAGCTCTTCTTTATTTATTTGTTCTATTCATTCTTTTTCCTCACTTTATACATATGGTGCTAGCCTCTTATATTATTTCCTTGCAAGTCATCCCTCGTGATTTCCATCATTGGTTCCTCAAGAAAATGCTACTATCCAAATAAGGTTTCACCCTTTTAAGTAATATGGTCACTAAAAGTCACAAAATTATATGGCACCATTCAAATTTAGGCGCGAGGTATTATAATGTGAGATTCCACACTTGTCGTGTACTAGGGTGGATAGAGATCCCACATCGGCTGTGTACTAGGTAGGGGAGGTCTGGACTATATGTGCTATAAGGTTAAGTTGGATCGTGTTACTCATCTGAAGCGAAATGATTTGGCCTAATAAGACCTTGTCAATGAACTCTTAAGTAGCTGTTGGCCAGTCCTTTTGAGGGAGACGTTGCCGTGTGGTGGGCTGTGGACCGAGTCGTTACGAATGGTATCAGAGCAGATCCTGGGGGTATTAGCGATGTGCTAGAGCGTGACCCTGGGGTAACTAGAAGTGTGCCAACAAGGATGCTGGGCCTCTAGGAGGTGGATTTTGAGATCGCACACTTGCTGTGTACTAGGGTGGATGGAGGTCCTTTGACTGTGCACTAGGGGAGATCTTGGACTAGTTGTGATATAAGGTCAGGTTGGATCTTGTCCCACATCAGAAGCGGGAGAGAAAGAACTTGCCTTATAAGACCGGGTTGTTACAGGTTTTACCTATAAGATTCCGTTACCAATGAAAAATATGACAAAAAGTACAACTGAACCTGTGAAAGCACAAAAAAAATTCCAGACATCAACGAATCAATAAGGGATCGATGAACCACTCAGTAATTGATATCAGACAATCATAGGTAGATCTTGTAAGTGAAACACTTAACCTCAAATTACGCGATAGTCTTTGGAAAATTATTTAGGCCTCTGACAAAATTCCAAAGCTAAAGAATTGAATAAACCCACCTATATTAAAATCCATAGGAACACAATTCTAAATAAATTTGTGGCATCATATCCTCCTTATAATCAAAGTGGCTTTAGGATTACGTACCAATTTTTGATAGAAGGTTGAAATCCTTCAAAGTCGTAGGCTTCTCTTTCTTTTATCTCACTACAAGCCAAAACTGAATGTATCGATCAAACAAATTTTTGACTAGCCCATATTTCTCTAAACTTGGTAAAGAACCAAAAGACCCCTGACGTTAGATCACTTATTCGAAAGTACCTCAAAGGTTTCTAAATTACGAAGAGAACCTAAAAGATGAAAGAATTAATAATAGGTTATTTGGGGTCTTACAAAAGAGATTGATGTTCTTGAGGGTAGTTGGGCCTAAAGCAGGGAGGATTTCTTGAGAAGAATTGATTTTAATGCAGAAGGCCACCATATTCTTGTCTGTGAGGAACTTTATTGCGGGCGGAAAATCAGAGATCTTGGGTTTAGAGGGTGATGGGAACACTAAATACTTTAACCTACTAGCCTTCAGAGGAATGTGGTGGATGGGCTAGAGTTCTCGGCAGAGGTGGAGGTTAAAGATGAGTTTATTTCTGTTAGAGGCTATTTCACGAGGATCATCTTTGCTGTTTTTGGATGGCCTTGGCTTTAGCGTCCTTAGGCTGACTGATAGTGAGGCTTCGGTCAGCAAAGTGGAAGTCGTGGCTGCCTTGAAGAGGATTGCGGTGATAAGGAGCTAGAGGTGGGGGTTTAATTTTATGGTGTTGGTAAGCGGTGCAGGAGGATGTGATGGCTTTTTTATTTTGAGGCCTTCTTCGATTTAGTCCTCTGAGAAGAAAGAAGGGTGGGGCTTCCGCCTGATCACTTTAGTCCGAAGTGCGTACAAACTACTATTTTTTAGCGGAAGGTGTTCTCGGCGAGGCTCTAAAGGGTCGTGTCTAATGTTATCTGGGTATCGAAAATGCGTTTGTGGGGGCAGGTGTATGTTGGATGCGTTGCAATCGTGGTCATCTCTTTGAGGCTTGTTTGCAGGATGGATGTCAGGATGGCCTATGTTTGTGTTTGTTTTGATATATTGGACAGCATGGGCTTTGGAGGGAAATGAAGGTTGCAGATGGAGTGGTGCATTTCCTTGGTCAAATATCCTGTTGGGTTAAGTGGCTCTCCAGTTGGCCTTTTTCCTGTCCAGGGGTTTGCGGCAAGGTGAATTTTGTGGAGACTCTTGAGATGAAACTAATCCTGGTATTGTTTTCGCGGATGACATCCATCGGCCGTTAGTTCTCTTTTTCCAAGCTAGCTCGGGGCTGAATGTTAATGTGGCAAAAAGCGAAACAGTTGCAGGTAGAGTAGTGCTGGATGTGCCTTTTCTTCCTTTGGGTGTCGAGTGCGGGAAATGCACTCAGTTATTTGGGGCTGCGTCAGTACCATGGCCCACATCAAGGCCTTGGTGATCTGATTTGCTCTTTGGAGGAGGTTGGTGGTGGGTGCAGGGAGAGCATTTGCTCGCAAGGAGATTTGGAGGGAATATGGTTCCGGCTTTTGAATTGCCATCTGTAAGGTTGGGATTGATTCGCGAGCCGGGATGGTACTTGGGTATCCTTCTGGTCGGACCATTTGTGTGGGGCTTTGCACTGCTTCCTTTGAGTTGTTAAGGTTGGCTAGTGACAAAGAGGTACTTCTTGGTGAGTTCTTATTCTTCGAGGCACACCACTCTTGGTCTCTCCTTGATTCAGGCGCAATTTCCAAGATTGGGAGCCGGAACCTGTCTCGAGTGCAGGAGTTAGGAGGGGGGGAGTCGGATGGGCTTGTTCAAAGGGGTGGTGCGATTATTACCGATATTGCTGCTGTTCCTGTTTCTTGGCAGATCATTTGGCGATTCTTAGCCTCCCAAAGGGTTTAATTTTTTGGTTAGGAAGCTGCTGGGAGCTCATCGTTGACGGTTGACAACCTGCTTAGGAGGAGGAAATCCTATGTGTGGCTCATATTTGGTGTTTATTTGTTGGAGATTAGCTGGGTGATGACGGAAGAAGGGCAAAGGTTACGTTTTTGTCTTTGGAAGGAGAGAAGTAAGGGGGTTTTAGGTTCCAATGGGACCTTTGTATTGATTTTGCACAGTTTATTGCTGTGCATAAATGGCGATGCTTTTTTGTTTTTGGGTTTGCCTTTTTTGCGATTTCTGTTTGAACAATAACTCTTTGCATATAAGAGAATAAAATAGTAAGAAGTTATTATATGGTTACCGGAGAAAGTATAACATCAAAAGATGCGCCAGGCACATTTCATGAATGTAAGTTAACTGTTCAGTTATGGAGAACAACTTTCTAGTATAGTGGTATACTGTAACTCACAAAAAATAAGGAAGTGCAAGGGAAAAATTAGACTAAAGAAAGGAAGTCGAGTACGGAGATTTATGTCATCTAGGATTTCCATTGTTTTGAGGCAAAGTGCCTCGATTTCAGAGGCTCGTAATTCTTTAGCCTGCTCTTTTTGCATGTCTAGGTCTGACATCTTCAGTAAACGGGTCGTGAAATCACGTACATACGCACACAGAGAATGGGAGGGAGGGAGGGAGAAAGGGAAGGAGGGAGAGTACTGGCGTCTGATATCAAAATCCTGGTTCTATTTGTACTCTTAAGAAGGGTATCGGTTATAATATACCAGCGGTGTCCATAAGATTTGGCCAGGGAGGCATTGAGGTTTAGGGCTTGCTGTTAAACGGAGATTTTGGTAACAATAATCAGACAAGGCAGATATATGATAGGCAGTGGAAGTGGGAAAAACCTGGTCTTTTGTGGCGATTGTGAACCGTATTGTGCGTGGTGTGTGTGTGGAAGATCTCGTCCTAAGAGAGTTTGGCCATTTCTTTCCTGGCCGGGATGGTCCATTCTTCTGTCCACTGGAATGACAAGAATCTGATGGCATCCGTTGCATTTTGGTGCAATTCATGCCGGAATGAGAATCCCGACAAAATATTAGTCCATTCCCGTGGCTAGATAACATGCGTTTGATGGTTTTTAACAGAGGTAAAGACTAGTAGCAGGGTAAATCTTAGCCAAAATTCACCTATTCCAAAGATAATCAACATACTGTTGTCCTGCACCAGTGTCGGCAGGACTTGATTTTACTTGGCATGTGCCACTATGCCTTGCGTGGAGGGAGAGAAAGGAAGGGAGTGGTCTACCTGGCTTTTCTTTTTTGTTCTTTTTGGGGTTCAGATTAATTGTTCTTGCCAATTTGTGTTAAGTGTTTTCATTTGTATTAGTTTTTTGCTCCGTCGGAGAAGTGGATTCGGTACTATTGTCGTGGAGAATACTCCTTCTTTCAAAATGTCATTTTTGTCTTGTTTTTTCCAGTAATGTCAATTCACATTACTGGGAGAAATTGAGAAAAAATGCAGCTATCCTCGCGCATTTGGTGAATTTTAATTAAAGAACCTTGGGGTCAACATGTAAAGGAGTTCAGCGCTCTGAATAAGTTAATTTGTTAAGGTTCTCTTTCGTTGATACACCTTTAGCATTGGTCTTCTTTCTAGACACACACACACACACACACACACACACACACATATATATATAGGACTTCTAGCTTTAAATAAATTAAAGGGTTACTCCAGGCACTCCCATAATGGCTATACGGCAGAACGTGAATATCATTGACGATTGTGCAACCATGTGCATGGAAGTAGTAGTATGAGGAGTGCCGTTGGCTATTACGGAAGTGCATCCTAAAATAAAATGCATTGGCTAATCATTGCTTTATGCATATACAGGTGGACCTACAATGATCCTCTACGGGCCAAGTACAACGCAAAAATGGCTGGTATGAACAATCCTATAGCAAAACCTAAAGGAAGCAAGAAGATGAAGGATTGGGAGGCCCGTTGAACTTGATAACCCTAGTTGCTAGATTTCTCCTACAGCTTGTTTATGCACGTATGCTTGCTTACTAAGCCTATTTCACCTCATTTGGTCACCTGGTAGTGATGCAGCTATTGATGCAATTATCTATCCATGTGTAGTTAATCAAAGCACAGTAGCATTTGGTCTTGATGAATGATTTGGTATGTACCCTCTTGTTTGAATCTCTCTCGTGGACCCGTATCTGTTCCAGTTCCATTTGATTTTCATCTAGTTATTGCTGTTCTATTCAGGCTTAATTACACTTTACCTCTGTGAGGTTTCTAAGTTATTACATTAAACTACACCCGACTGTGCATCAGTAAAAGTACATGTAAAGAAGTGGAGAAGTCAAGTATAATGAAGCTCCAAGCACGAGGTGGCAAAACACAGTTGTGCCACCTAGCAAGCTCAAGAAGGCTCAAAGCACGACATGTCACGATAATATGTTGATATGTCACGAGCACGATGATGATTAGATAGTACAAGGTGGCATAATTATGTGCAAGTAGCACAAACAATTTGCAGGCAATTCGATCAACCAATTACTCCCTACTGTTTTTCACTAATTTTTTTGTTTCAAACTCTTTCAAAAATATTTTTGATCATTCTAAGTGATCATTTAAAGTATTTAAACGTCGAATGTCTAGCACTTCGTTCACCTTTTTAGACAACTTACTCCATTCAACACCAAATTCCTTTCAAATCGCGTCCCTTCATTGGCTTGTTAAAGGCTCGGGCAATTCGCTTCTGGTAACCTGAATGTGGTATAACGCTTTAAGCATTTTCTCATTTGCTAATGCCAACTCTTCGAATCTGTGCCTTACCCAATCTTTCTCGGCTATTGGATACTCTAGCAACAACCTCAGAGAATCAACTTCCAATTCTACTAGGAGTATAGTCTCCATGCCATAGACTAGAGAATATAGGGAGCTTATCCGGCCAAGTCTTACACGAAACCGTCATCTTACTCAACATGTTCTTGATATTCTTGTTAGCAGCTTCTACATCCCCAGGTCTGTGGGCAATATGGTGACGAGCAATGTCGGATGATACCGTACACCTTGGCTAGGTCTGTGACTTGCTCTTCGAAATGTAACCTGTTATCTGAGATCAACTCTCGGAGCACTCCATATCAGCAAATGATGTTCATTCGGATGAACTCGGCCACCTTCCTGGCATTGAGTACGACATAGGCTTCCACCCACTTCCTAAAATAGTAAGGGCTAACCGATCGGCCCGCAAAACGTGAACTGGTATGATGTTGGCTAGCCTGGTAGGGTACTCAATCACTCTGATGAATCCAATGTAAATTAACTTCATCACCTCTTCTTTAAACTTCAGGGACCATACCAGCCTCGATTTGCGGAGCATCTGATTGAGAGATTTGGCTTCCAGTAGGGTAGGTAAACGGTGTTCCACTATCAATGGGTCTATACCGGGCATATCATTTTATGACCAAGCAAATACATCGATAAATTCTATAAGGAGTGCATTGATTTCTTATATATATATATATCATCTAGGCTCGCCTATATTTCGATCTCTTTTATATTGTCGGTGTGCCTATGTTGATCATGACTGTTTCTTCAGCCATTGGCTTCACATGACTAGATTCATGATTTTCAATTTCTTTCATCATTTCTTTTATTTTTCTCTTCTGGGTCCATTAGTTGTGACTCATCATTAAGCATGTTGATTAAAACATCATAACCTTTACACCAAGGGGTAATCAAAATCAACCATCATATTATCATCAATCAAATAGTTGTGCAGTGTTAAGAGCTAGAGGGAGTTTATGGAATAGAAGAATGTTTTCCAAAGGACTTTTTTGGCCTTTTTTCAGCTTAATACTTTTATAGCCGGTGAATGTGGGATCAGAACCTTAGGGTGGAGCTCTGAACACTGCATTAGATGAGTTGAGTTCTAGGATATGTGTTCTTGTAAGAAGCATTGCAATGACACTTAAATAGTAGATTTTCATTTGGAGTTGTACAAGTTTTAATTTCCGCTGCAGTTCATGTTGGTTTTGATGCCAAGGAAAGTGGGTTCGTACCTATGTGGAGGTGCCACAAAGGCTGCAGTCCGAGTCAGCTTCCAAGTATGCAAAGTGAGAGACAGTGAGGGCGGTGTAAGGGCAGAGAGCAAGGCTTCCCAGACAGGTCGTGAGGAGTGGCAGTGCTGCGAAGACAAGGCTGAGACGAACAGGGCCGGCAGTCGACAGTCCAAGTCAGGGTCCGAGTCAGGGTCCAATGATACGGTCCAAAGTCACGGTCCAAAGTTATGTCCAATTTTGTGTTTCTCTCTCTAGAATCCAAGAGCCCTCAAATTCTAGAGTGAGAAAGTGATTTTGTGAGAATGAAGAAGAAGTCCCTTTTTGAGTCATAAAGTGCACTATTTATAGGAAACAGTGTACTCATGTCATAAAGTGCCACATGTCGTCCCCTGGGAGTGACACATCACTAGGGGGTCCCAAAATACCGGTTCTCCGTTAGACTGCCGGTTCCCAAATTCGCGTTGCCTGCCTCGTACAACGTCGCTCTACCACTGACCACACCATGACAGCATGATCAGAGTAAGCCCGTTGCTCTAGCCACCGGTCCAAGCCCTTACTGAATCCCACGAGGTGCGTCAAAAGACGCGCAAAGAACCTGACAGCGGCGAGGGTTGCCCCTGTAGCCAACTGCCAGGCGGACTAGGCGCGATGCCCTCCGAGGACCTGCTCCCATCCCGGAGTGACCCGTGGGTCATTGTCCTGGCGGTGTCAACGATTGACAGTAACATGAGTGGACATAGTCGCAGCTCAGTGCTCGTAGTCCGCTGCGAGGGGTCCTCGTGCTGGAGCCCTTCGTGATTGTGACGGCGATGACTTTAAGGTTGTGAGCCCACCCCGGTACGAGGGCCGAAGCCCTCCCTGTGATTTAGACGGCGATGGCTATAAGGTTGTGAGCCCATCCCGGTACGAGGGCCGAAGCCCCCCTGTGATTGAGACGGCGATGGCTATAAGGTTGTGAGCCCATCCCGGTACGAGGGGTGAAGCCGTCCTGTGATTGAGACGGCGATGGCTATAAGGTTGTAAGCCCATCCCGGTACGAGGGCCGAAGCCCCCCCTGTGATTGAGACGGCGATGGCTATAAGGTTGTGAGCCCATCCCGGAAGCATGTATTATGATTGTGGCGCATGGGCGTGGTGCCTACAACACGAGACAATAACTGGTGCCAGGGCACATGTTATGAAAGTGGCGCATGGGCACGGCGACGAACGTCGCAGAGACAATACCTGGTGTCGTGGGCACATATCCTGGAAGTGGCGCACGAGCAAGGCGACGAGCGTCGCGGTGACAACACTTGGTGCCGGAGCACGTGTTATGAAAGTGGTGCGACGACGAACGTCGCGGAGCAATACTTGGTGCCGGGGGCACGTATCATGGAAGTGGCGCACGAGCGCGGCGACGAACGTCGCAGAGACAATACTTGGTGCCGGGGCACGTGTTATGAAAGTGACGGGCATGCGCGGCGATGAACGTCGCGAAGCAATACTTGGTGCCGGGGCACGTATCATGATGATGGTGCGCAAGTGTTGCGACGAACGTCGCAGAGCAATACTTATCATGAGGATGGCGCCCGGGCGCGACGACGAACGTCGCAGAGACAATACTTGGTGTCGTGGGCATATATCATGGAAGTGGCGAACGAGCGCGGCGACGAGCGTCGCGGAGACAATACCTGGTGCCGTGGGCACATATCATGAAAGTGGCGCACGAGCGTGGCGACAAACGTCGCGGAGACGGCGCACGGGCACGCGTCGGGTATCCCAAAGACGGGATGTGAGTTGAGTGTACCTGTCATAACAAGATAATGAATGCAACATGTAGTAATGACAAAGTTGGGAGTGGTGGTATGCGGTCGTCGGCGACGGGTCATTTGGCGGTAGCGCGTGACTTTGGGCGATGGGAATCGCGGGAGGTGTGCGGTCACGAACGATGGACGTCACGAGGTTGATGCACGACGGACGTCGCGAGGTTGATGCACGACGGACGTCGCGAGGTTGATGCACGACGGACGTCGCGAGGTTGATGGACGACGGACGTCGCGAGGTTGATGCACGACGGACGTCGCGAGGTTGATGTACGAACGAACGTCGTTGATGTACGAACGGACGTCGGGAGGTTGATACACCGAACGGACATCGCGAGGTTGTTGCACAACGGACGTCGCGAGGTTGTTGCACAACGGACGTCGCGAGGTTGATGTACGAACGGACGTCGGGAGGTTGATCTACGAACGGACGTCGCGAGGTTGATGCACGACGGACGTCGCGAGGTTGATGCACGACGGACGTCGCGAGGTTGATGCACGACGGACGTCGCGAGGTTGATGGGCGACGGACGTCGCGAGGTTGTTGTGTCGCGAGGTTGTTGCACGACGGACGTCGCGAGGTTGTTGCACGACGGACGTCGCGAGGTTGATGCACGACGGACGTCGCGAGGTTGATGCACGACCGGACGTCGCGAGGTTGATGCACGACGGACGTCGTGAGGTTGATGTACGAACGACGGCGGGAGGTTGATGCACGACGGACGTTGCGAGGTTGATGTACAAACGTCCGTAAACATCGCGGAGGTGCAAAGACTCGAAAAAACAAGTGCGCGTGGGAGGGGAGGCCATAGGCCAAACATTGGGGGGAAGGCCAAGGTCACCACCCCTGGGGAGGCCGAGGCCGACCCAAGGGGGTGGTCAAGGCCAATGGCCAACTCCCATGAAGGGAGGCCAAGGCCACTCCCCCCTTCGGTGAACTTTGGTCGCGCCGACGGTAGGTGTTTCAATGAGCAATGGAAAATCCAGAAGTTGTATCATGACGAGCGTGTCGACGTGAATCGTACCTACGTGATGAACAAGGTGTCAAAGTCACGTGCAAAGCGTACGAAGCGAAAAAAGTGCGAAAAGGGGTTTGCGCGGAGGGGTGAACCACCGGGGGGAAATGGCCGAGGCCAACCCCCTAGGCATGGGGAAGGCCGAGGCCGACCCCCTAGGCATGGGGAAGGCCGAGGCCGACCCCCTGGGGTTGGCCAAGGCCAAATGGCCAACTTCCATTTTCGGAGCCCAAGGCCACTTCTCATTTTGTGAACTTTGGGCGCGCCGTCGGTAGGTGTCTTGATGAGCAATGGCGAATCCGAAAGTTGCGTTACGACGAGCGTGTCGACGTGAATCGTACCCATGTGACGAATAAGGTGCCAAGGTTACGTACGAAGCATACAAAGCGAAAAAAGTGCGGAAATGACTTTGCGCAAAAAGTGAAGAACCGGGGGGGGGGGGAAGGTCAAGGCCAACCCCCTATGGGAGGCCGAGGCCGACCCCATGGGGTTGGCCAAGGCCTTTGCCCATTGACCCCGTTGATTGGGTTGCGCCGTCGGTCGACATTTTTGGTGAAAATGTGTTCGGGTGGTCTCGGCGTGATGATCGCGCTAGCGTGAGTGACGTCAACATGAAATAAATCATGCCTAAGTCGCGCACAAGGCGCGCGGAGCGAAAAACGCACGTGACTTGAGCGTGCACGCGCTGACCGGTTTGATGCGTTGGAAAAATGCACGTTGTATCTTTCGACGTGTTTGCGTGAAGCGGGACCCCTAGTGGGCCCTTGGGTATAACCAGAATAGGTTGGGAACATAAGCCCCCTGTGTGTGGTGTGCGCGGAGGGGCGACCCGAGCGGGGTGCCGCACTCATAAACACTTGGAAGAATTTTTGATGTTCTTTGGCCGGAGAGTAGCTGACATCGTTTCTGAATGACGAAGGTGAAGAGTAGGTGGCTCAAGTCACCTCGTGCACCACCTATTGAGACCTTGGAATGCTTGGGCGTTGACATAAGGGCACGACGATAGGGCGTAGGAGCGCGGTCGTGGAGTCGGCGCACGGGTGACGTGGGTTGCGGAGATGACGTCCGGGCGACAGGGGTCGCGGGGATGAAGTCCGGAGGACGTGCGACGGGGGTCGCTGAGATGACGTCCGGACATCATGCGACGGGTGTCGCAGAGTTGACGCCCGGACGACGGGCGACGGGGGTCGCGGAGATGGCGTCCGGACGACAAACGACGGGGGTCACGAAGATGGCGTCCGGACGAGGGCGACAGGGGTCGCATGCAATGCAAAGCAGTCAATGTTGCAAAAAAATTCTAAGTATGGAAAAGAGTAACGAAATGGGTAAGGGAGTCAAGAAGTGCTACCTCAAAGCATATGAAGTTTTAGTTGTAGTGAAATCGGTATGTTAGGTTTTTTTTGGCTTGGTTAGATAGAAAAAATTGTTAGGTGGCGTGTAGGGTGAGTATAATGGAATATGAGAAAGAAAAGATGTTGAGTACGATGGGTGTTGTATTTATGAAGTAGTGTAAATAAAGTATGTGGTGATGTGTGTGAGAGAGAGAGAGAGATAGAAGTTAAATGGAACTAAGTATGAAATTGAGGTAGTAGTGAAGGGAATTAATGGGGGTGAGGTAGAAGAAGAGAAAGAAAGAGAGGAGGGGGGGGGGTCAGCCTAGGGGAATGGGTGGGGGAGGCCGAGGCCGAGGGGTGTGGGAAAAGGGGTGGGGAGGTGATTGGAAATGACGGGGGGAGAGAAATGTGAAGAGAGAGTGATGTGATTAATGGGAGGGGTGACAGGGAGAGAGAGGAAGGTGAATGAAGAAAGGGGAGGGGGTGTCGGCCTAGCGAAAGGGGGTGGGGAGGCCGAGGCCGAGGGGTGTGGGAGGGGGGGGGGTGATTAATGTGAAGAGAAAGAGAGAGGTGAAAGGTAAGAATAAAAAATGAGAGAGAAAAAGATTGTGTAAGAGGGTGTAAGAGAGAATGATGAATGATTCATGGGAGTGTGAGATGATGTCTTCTCGGGTGAACAAAAAAAGTGAGAAAGGTTGAGGGCCCGTACGCTTACGAATTTTTTTTCCGTGTTTTGTATTTTGTTTTTGTTTTCTAGAATTTAATATTCAGTTCTAAAATCGTATTGTGTACTTTTACCTTTTTCCGCATTCACTTTTTTCAGTTTTTTTGTACGTTTACCATTTTCATTTTCGTTTTCACCAACTTTTTCTGAACCAATCATGTATGTTTAAATTTTTCTACACTATTTGTACACAAATCTTCCAATTTTAACCCTTCACTATTTGTACACAAAAAGAAGGTAAATATGGGAAACAAATAGAAAAGAACTTTTAATAAGTTTATCTTCGTGTTGATAAGCATATTACAACGTGCTTATAATTAATTATTACCGCAGAAGCGTGACACACAAGGCCATGAATAAAAACCTTTTACATAAATTGTTAAAGAGCCAGAAAAAAAATCCAAGTTTAAACAGCATTGTCATAATACATTGACGAACATTACGTAGATGTAAACCAACAATCACCCACGGCGGCGACTATTATTAGTTGCAACATGATCCATCCATATATGATCCGCCAACCCATCCCTGAAATTGGTCATGCGGTTACACGCTGCCTAAGACAAGTCGGGAGTTGCGAAAACAGATGCCCCATCTCCATGTACTCGCATTCCTTCTACCAACGAGGCATTATTATCCCTAGCAAAAAAAGACATTTACAGTATCAGAAGATTAAATTCATAGCTTCAGCAGCCAAGTTTGGTGTGCTTCTGCACTGTTGATAGTCAACTAGTTGTAGCCTATCTATGCAAGATATCACCTGCCATTAACCATAAATCATGGTATTTGACGATTAGTCTCGTTATGGATCCGATATCGCGTTAGCGACGAACTTAACCCTAACGCGATATCGGATCCATACTTCCCTTCTTCTTTTTTCTTTCCACCAACACACACTCTTACACCACTCTTACACCACGGCTGTTCACTCCTCTCTATACACACTACACATACACATATGCACTTACACTTCCACCCCTCTCACAAACCCATTCCTCACATGAACACACACATATTCCCACATTACATACACCACCATATACTCTCACAACACAACACCCTATCATACTAAGCACAGTGCACAGCCACACCCACGTGTTCTTCTTGCCCAACACATATATTTTACCTCTTCAAAGACCCATTCCATAACTTTGCTAACCCACAGAAACACATGTAAACTACAGGTACACACCATTCTCTTGCACACACTACACATCCAACAATACCCATTTCATGAAATCTCACAATGCTCTTCACCATAGTGTGCACACAGGTTCACCAGCCATACCCACTGCCTCATGGCAGTGGGTCTCCTTCTTCTTCCTTCTCTTTTCATGCACTCACCCACAATATGTAGACACACATATATATATACACCTATTCTCAAACCCCAAAATATACATGTGTGCATGGGGCTGTTTTGGCAGCCGCTCCTCTTGTCCCTTACACACACTACAATCACACACACTCAAGCACACTAAGAAAGCACACCCAGTCCACCATTAACCCACAATTTTCCACCCACTATCTAACACAAAAACACACACACAGGTTCCCACAAATTCACCCACGCACTAAACTCACGCACACACACAGCCAATACACCCACACAAACTTTAATACACCTGTACACACGCACACAATGTATAAACACACACAAACTCTCAAAGGCACTCCATCATGGCACACTCTATTCACACCCATCTTCTAAACACTTCACACACTCACTATCATGCACTAAATGGCCAACCCGTTTGCAACTCTCATACCCACTGCCGTCTTCCGTAAATCTCTTTTCTTCCCCAACAAATTCATGCCTTCATCAACCATTTACGAACATACATAAATACTCACAAGACCACATAGCATACTCTCACATATACACCTGAGTACATTCTTAATCCTCATGGCTACAGCCTTGTCTCGCGGCTATTAACCCACATATCTTTATATTTATCCTGCCATGCCCACTGCCTCACGGCAGTGGGTCTCCCTTCTTCTTCGATTTTACACACACACGTATATACATAGCACGCAAGCACATATACTTCACACCTGTTGGGTTTTCTCTTCTCTTATTCTTTATACATACACGTATATTTTAAAACTAAACATTTACACAACACAGCTACTGCCTCACAGTAGCTTCCCTTTTGCTCTCTTTTCTCTTTCAACACTTCCACGCACATAACAAACAGTCACTCACTACTGCCTCACAGTACTTTTAGCTCAATGAAGACATCCATTCTCACTAGTACAGATCGAGAAATTCTCCTAAAAAGAATCCAGCAAACAACACCACTAAAACCAAAAAGTAAAAACATGTCTAACTTCAATCAACGCCAGTAAACCCAAAAGGAAAAAATGAAACATAATCGATAAGACCCGCAAGCAATCGGCGCATATGCTAATTGATTCAACAAAAGAGAAATTACAAGGGAGAGAGATGGTCGTACCTTGAGGAACTGTGCAGGAGAGGGGACGTCGTTCTCTCCGACTACGGAATGGTGAGTGCTTGTTTCGGAGACGGCGGGTACCGACGGCGCCTTTGTCGTGTTTAGAATGGATCTTTGGTAGCCAGACGTGGGTTTGATCGGTGCAACTTCTCCTTCCAATTCGGCCTATCTGGGATTGGCTTCGTGAGAAGGAACTGAAGAGTGGTTTTTCATGGAAATCTGGAGGAGATAAATGGTCGAGAGAGACCAGAGAAAGGAGAGCTAGCTGTGAGCTATGAATTGACAAGCACAACTGGGCGTCAGAGGCCATGCCCGAGAAATTGTGAACAGTGGACTGGATTGTGTTTTCTCTGACAGGGAGAATACAACTCAACAAAAAAGGTGAAAACAGCCTTTGGCCGTTTTCAGCTTTTTTGACACTATTTGAATTTTTTTATCCAAAACGGAACTGAAAAAACGTAAACATAAACGAGAAGAACATCTTTTTTATCATCATTACAAAAATGAAAACTAAAAAATGTAAGCGTACAACCCCTAAATGATTCATTGGAGAGACTTTTTTAATTCTGCATTTAATGCCTTGACCATTAAAGAAGAGGGACGTTAAAGAAGAGGGAGAGTAGAGTGGGGGAGATCCGCGTGGGAAAAAAAAGAGAGTAAGGAGTGGGCTGCTTGAGTTTGGGGGCTGCCCAGGTCGCCTGGGTGGGGGTTGGGGGTGGGTAGGATAGGTGGGGGGTACCCCCCAATTTGTTTTTATGCATTCCAAGGAGGAGTAGGAAAGATGAAATTTGTTTCAAAGTATTTGAAAGAGAATGCATGGGGTGGCGGGGGGATGGAAAAATTTTGCGAAATTCTTTTTAAGTGTTGGAGAGAGGATTGGAGGTTGAAAAATTCTGTGAGAATTTTTCTAAGTGTAGAATGAGGATGAGAGGGTGGTGACCCAACCACGAGAGGGCAAGGTGAAAATATTCTAAGTGTTGGGAAATTATCCTAAGTGTTGGAAGAGCAAATGATGGAGGGGGTTGAAAATTTTTGTTGAAAATTTTTCTAAGTGTCGGAGAGAGAAGATGAGAGGTTGTATAGGGGATGAAAAATTTTGTTGAATTTTTTTTTCTAAGTGTTGAAAAAAAATTTGAGCTCGGGCAAGGGTGGTGAGGGAGGCCGCTGAAGGTGGTGATCGATGACCGGCTGCGAAAAAATGAAATTTTTTTCTAAGGGTCAAGAAAAGTGAATGAAGGATGATGATGCGACCATAGTAGCGCGGCTCGAGCCACCCCACGCACCACGTACCAAGTCGTTGCAATGTGAGGCCGAAGGGGTTGGGAAGGGGTGAACCCCCAAGGGAATGGGTGATGGCATCAAGGGTGGTGTCAGTAAACTTGTGCAAGAGTAATGTAGCTTAAAAAAATTTCTAAGTCTGGAAAAGAATACAACTCCACTGAACCCATGGGAGGCAACATGTCGTGGTGACATACGAAGCAGGCGAAGGTTTGTGTGCCCGGTCGGAATGATCCTAGCACCTAAGCCCCCGGACGGGATAACCCGAGGCATTGTGGGGATGACAGTGGTACAAATGGGTTGGTGGTGGGGAAGAACTTGTTGGGGTGTGGTTTGCACATAGGTAATGCCAGCGGCAAGAGGCCGACAGTTGGGAAGAGACGACTGGAGCAAGTCAGGAGCATGGTGTCAGTTGGTCATGTTGGGGTTGATCTTGGAGTCGGACGTCACAAGTCTCTTCTTGGTCACCAAGGTGGGCTTCTTCTTGCATAGTCGAGATGAGGCCTTGGCTGGTAGTCCTCGTAGCTCTCCATTGTACAGGCATGATGATCGAGGATGCAAGACAGGCAGACTGCAGTACGATGCTCACATCCCCAGCGGAGTCGCCAAAATGATGCCAAGGAAAGTGGGTTCGTACCTATGTGGAGGTGCCACAAAGGCTGCAGTCCGAGTCAGCTTCCAAGTATGCAAAGTGAGAGACAGTGAGGGCGGTGTAAGGGTAGAGAGCAAGGCTTCCTAGACAGGTCGTGAGGAGTGGCAGTACTGCGAAGATAAGTCTGAGACGAACAGGGCCGGCAGTCGACAGTCCAAGTCAGGGTTCGAGTCATCCAATGATACGGTCCAAAGTCACGGTCCAAAGTTATGTCCGATTTTGTGTTTCTCTCTCTAGAATCCAAAAGCTCTCAAATTCTAGAGTGAGAAAGTGATTTTGTGAGAATGAAGAAGAAGAAGTCCCTTTTTGAGTCATAAAGTGCACTATTTATAGGAAACAGTGTGCTCATGTCATAAAGTGCCACATGTCGTCCCCTGGGAGTGACACGTCACCAGGGGGTCCCAAAATACCAGTTCTCCGTTAGACTGCCAGTTCCCAAATTTGCATTGCCTGCCTCGTACAGCGTCGCTCTACCTCTCTGAGACGATTGACCACACCATGACAGCATGATCAGAGTAAGCCTGTTGCTCCAGCCACGGGTCCAAGCCCTTACTGAATCCCCAAGGTGCGTCAAGAGACGCGCAAAGAACCTGACAGTGGTGAAGGTTGCCCCTGTAGCCAACTGCTAGGCGGACTAGGCGCAATGCCCTCCGAGGACCTGCTCCCGTCCCGGAGTGACCCGTGGGTCATTGTCTTGGTGGTGTCGAAGATTGACAGTAACATGAGTGGACATAGTCGCAGCTCAGTGCTCGTAGTCCGCTGTGAGGGGTCCTCGTGCCGGAGCCCCCCGTGATTGTGACGGCGATGGCTTTAAGGTTGTGAGCCCATCCCAGTACGAGGGCCGAAGCCCCCATGTGATTGAGACGGCGATGGCTATAAGGTTGTGAGCCCATCCCGGTACGAGGGCCGAAGCCCCCATGTGATTGAGACGGCGATGGCTATAAGGTTGTGAGCCCATCCTGGCACGAGGGGCGAAGCCCTCCTGTGATTGAGACGGCGATGGCTATAAGGTTGTGAGCCCATCCCGGTATGAGGGGCGAAGCCCTCCTGTGATTGAGACGGCGATGGCTATAAGGTTGTGAGCCCATCCCGGAAGCATGTAATATTATTGTGGCGCATGTACGTGGTGCCTACAGCACGAGACAATACCTGGTGCCAGGGCACATGTTATGAAAGTGGCGCATGGGCGCGGCGACGAACGTCGTAGAGACAATACCTGGTGTCGTAGGCACATATCATGGAAGTGGCGCACGAGCGCGGCGACGAGCGTCGCGGAGACAACACTTCGTGCCGGAGCACGTGTTATGCAAGTGGTGCGACGACGAACGTCGCAGAGCAATACTTGGTGCCGGGGGCACGTATCATGGAAGTGGCGCACGAGCGCGGCGACGAACGTCGCAGAGACAATACTTGGTGCCGGGGCACGTGTTATGAAAGTGACACGTAGGCGCGGCGACGAACGTCGCGAAGCAATACTTGGCGTCGGGGCACGTATCATGAGGATGGCGCGCAGGCGCGGCGACGAACGTCGCGGAGCAATACTTGGTGCCGGGGCACGTATCATGAGGATGGCGCCCGGGCGCGGCGACGAACGTCGCAGAGACAATACTTGGTGTTGTGGGCATATATCATGGAAGTGGCGCACGAGCGCGGCGACGAGCGTCGCGGAGACAATACCTGGTGCCGTGGGCACATATCATGAAAGTGGCGCACGAGCGCGGCGATGAACGTCGCGGAGACGGTGCACGGGCGCGCGTCGGGTGTCCCAAAGACGGGATGTGAGCTGAGTGTACCTGTCATAACAAGATAATGAATGCAACATGTAGTAATGACAAAGTTGGGAGTGGTGGTATGCGGTCGTCCGCGACGGGTCATTCTGCGGTAGCGCGCGACTTTGGGCGATGGGAATCGCGGGAGTGGTGTGCGGTCACGAACGACGGACGTCACGAGGTTGATGCATGACAAACGTCGCGAGGTTGATGGCCGACGAAAGTTGTGAGGTTGATGGACGACGAACGTCGCGAAGTTGATGGACGATGGACGTAGCGAAGTGGATGTACGGACGGAGGTTGCGAGGTTGATGTACGAACGGACGTTCCGAGGTTGTGGCACGACGGACGTCGCGAGGTTGATCGACGAACGTACGTTGCGAGGTTGATGCACGTCGGACGTCGCGAGGTTGATATACGAACGGACATTGCGAGGTTGATGCACGATGGACGTTGCGAGGTTGATGCACGACGGACGTCGCGAGGTTGATGTATGAACGTCCGTAAACATCGCGGAGGTGCAAAGACTCGAGAAAACAAGTGTGCACGGGAAGGGAGGCCATAGGCCAAAAATTTGGGGGAAGGCCAGGGCCACCACCCCTGGGGAGGCCGAGGCCGACCCTAGGGGGTGGCCAAGGCCAATGGCCAACTCCCATGAAGGGAGGCCAAGGCCACTCCCCCCTTCGATGAACTTCAGTCGCACCGACGGTAGGTGTTTCGATGAGCAATGGCGAATCCAGAAGTTGAATCATTACGAGCGTGTCGACGTGAATCATACCCATGTGACGAATAAGGTGTCAAAGTCACGTGCAAAGCGTACGAAGCAAAAAGAGTGCGAAAGGGTTTACGCGGAGGGGTGAACCACCGGGGGAAAATGGCCGAGGCCAACCCCTCCTGGAGGCCGAGGCCGACCCCCTGGGGTTGGCCAAGGCCAAATGGCCAACTTCCATTTTCGGAGCCCAAGGCCACTTCTCCTTTTGTAAACTTTGGGCGCACCGACGGTAGGTGTTTTGATGGGCAATGACAAATCTAGAAGTTGTGTTGTGACGAGCGTGTCGACGTGAATCGTACCTACGTGACGAACAAGGTGCCAAGGTTACGTACGAAGCATACGAAGCGAAAAAAGTGCGAAAAGGACTTTGCGCGAAAAGTGAAGAACCGGGGGGGGGGGGGCCAAGGCCAACCCCATGGCCTTGGGGGAGGCCGAGGCCGACCCCATGGCCTTGGGGGAGGCCGAGGCCAACCCCATGGGGTTGGCCAAGGCCTTTGCCCCTTGACCCTGTTGCTTGGGTTGCACCGTCGGTCGACATTTTTGGTGAAAATGTGTTCAGGTGGTCTCGGCGTGACGATCGCGCTAGCGTGAGTGACGTCAACATGAAATAAATCGTGCCTAAGTCGTGCACAAGGCGCGTTGAGCAAAAAATGCACGTGACTTGAGCGTGCGCGCGCTGACTGGTTCGATGCGTTGGAAAAATGCACGTTGTATATGTCGACGTGTTTGCGTGAAGCGGGACCTCTAGTGGGCCCTTGGGTACGACCAGAATAGGTTGGGAATAGGTTTTATCGAGTAAGGCATGACAGAGCCTTTGGTTGAATACCAGCAGGTTTGCAGTCGTTCCCAGACCTAGGTCATGGGCCCACCTGTGGGTTCAGGTATTGATAGAAATGGTATCAGAGCTTAGGATTATGATTCTATAGACATTATAGCTTACACGATTGACAGGAGTACTAGGGAATTTTTTTTTTAACAATTTTTAGTTTGAAGATAGGGTAACTCAGATATATGAATTCTTTGACGAAGAGTATAATTTGGTATGTTATCTGAAAAGCATAGCGGAAGCATGATGAATTAGAAATTGCTTTAATTGGTTGAGTTTAGAGTGAAGTAAATATATTCAGTGAGTTTTGTACTAGCTAAGTCATAACTATTTCGGGGTTGAGTGATGATATTCGGCTGGTTGGGTTATAAATACCCGAGTGGTGAATCCTGTAGTGGGACGAAATGTTTGAAGCTGTCACGATGTGAGTGGTGTTTTTTACTTGCATTTTGGAGGTTTTGAACCACATTACAAAGGCTTATTTTCATTGGGTGAAGTTGGAGAGCTATGCTTCTAGTTGTCAAAACCTAATCAAGGTTGTAGAACAACATTATCATAATAGCTAGATAGAGATAATGTAAGGCTGTGGTTTCTTGAAGTTCTTGGAGCTCTTAGCTTGTAACTCGGAGCTTTTAGCTTTTAGTTCGTAGCTCTTGTTAGAGCACTAAGTGAAAATTTTTATGTCATAGTAAGGTCTTTGAGTTTATAAGTCTTTGGAACAAGGTTTCATAGAATAGAAGTACTTTGAATTGAAATGTGCGATTGGGATGAGAAATAGAAGTACTTTGCATAGAGCCACTGGGTTGACATTGTTGTAAAATGCACACGAGAATTTGGCTTTGGATCTTATATCCTCATTTTGATAGGTACAAGTTATGTGCATATATTGGACTATGGAAGATGTGAAATGAGGTTATGAGTAATGATGTTTGGAGTGTGCATTTTGGGTTTTAGCTATAGCCCAGGGTCTACATTGATTGGCGTGCATGACTTTATCTGATGTCAAGGTGTGGATTACCATAGGATAAAAGGATGTAACTGAGGACAAGAACTAGTTGCTCACCATCTTTGACTAAATCAAGTATTTTATTCTTTTCGAGCAAAAAAAAAAAAAACAATTTGCAATTTATGACTATAGAATGATTATGATTTGAGCCACGAAGCTAAGAGTACATGTCGTGGTGACACAGCATATGGATTGTGAAATTCAAGGATGAATTTTGGGAATTATCCCAGTCTCAAATTAAGATTACTGTTAATTATGATAAATTTACTTATACTATTAGCGACCATTGCTCGGTTGTATTGCCCGCTTAAGAGAAAAAGCATGGGTAAGGGGGTCTGTTCTCACTGTGAAACCAGCGCAACGAAGGGAAGTGATGTTAAGGATGTGGGTGCTAGGAATGGGGACGTATTCCGAGACAGATTTAGGGAGGGAAACTTTGAAGTAATCAAAAACTTTAGAAAGAAGGAAGCCATAAGGAAGATGAACATGAGTTATGCCTTTGCGGGAGGTCATATTTAGCATAATTATACCCGCAAGGTTTAGGGGAACACCTCGGATAAAGTGGGTAAGAACGATAATGTCAAGGTAAGTAAAAGTAGCATAAGAGCCGGAGCGGCCCGCAAGGTTATATGAGAGAATTAGATGGAGGATCCGGTATAAGGGAGAGAGGTCGAAAAGGGCAGGCTTTTGTGCTCTAGTGAGAGATGAATCATTAAACAAGGTTTGACATTGTTGTAGAGGAGTGAAGAGTCCGCTTGTGTACCAAGAATTTTCGGGAAAAATGACAATAGAAGATTGATTAGAGAAGTCAAAAATTTGGACTAAAGTGTTGGCGGTAAGACGTATGGTCACACCATTTACGTATAACACTAGAGTGGCTGTATCAGTGGAGTTATACGACATGTTTAATTTGCATAGAACATGCGTATCAAGTGGGGATAGTATACGGAAGGAGTAGAAAGAAGGGACGTACAACCCATAAGTTCAAAAAAGGGCGTGACACCAAGTTGTGTCATAAGATCAAGGTCACAAGGGCGATCATGGGCAATTTATCGATTTGCAAAATTAGTATAAAAGTTAACTTGGTCGGCAGTAGTTTCAAAAAAGTAAGGTAGATGAAGAATTTCGATAGGTGATATGTAGGGAAAGGTGGGTGGAGGAGCAGAAGAGGAGGAAGGAGCATTCGTACCTGGAGTGGTAGAGATAGCGGGTGCAGTAGATAGATTGATAAAACCAGCAGAGAGAACGGGTGTTGTAGGAGTAGAAGCATGTGTCCCACGACGAGAGGGAGCAGGTAGAACCTCAGGTTCAGTTTCAGAGTCTTCTTGCAAGCGGAGACGACGGCGGGAGCAAGGGCGTGAAAAGTAAAAGTTGAAGAAGACACAAAGGAGAAAAGTGTGTGAAAAGTTATAAAAAAAGATAGTGACGTGAACACTGTAAAAAGTAAAAAGTGAAAAAGGAAGGGATTAAATAGACGTGAAGTTTCATTAGACTGAAAACGAGTTTCCATTCGACTGAAAAGGATAAAAGGATAAAGATAGTGAAAAGTTCCAGTTTCATTCGGCTGAAACCTTTTCATTCGAATGACAGCTTTTCATTCGATTGAAAAGTTTTCATTCGAAGGAAATGTGGTTTCCTTCGATTGAAAAGACAAGGAGTGAAAAAGAGGGATTTATTTGACTGAAAATTGTTCGATCGACCGAAAAGATTTCATTCGAACGAAATGACATCCTTCGACTAAAAAAGAACAGGTGTAAGCACAAGGAATTAAAAACGACACCTAACTTAGATCACACATTCCGAAGCGACGTCGAAGGGAACAAAAACTTGATTCAACTAGAGGTTTTGTAAAAATATCTGCAAGCTGATCTCCCAAACCTACTTTCTTGAGTTCTATCAATCCTTTCTTAACGTTGTCTCTAAGAAAATGGTGACGGATATCGATGTGCTTTGTGCGAGAGTGTTGAACATGATTTTTACTAATATCAATAGCACTACTACTATCGCACATAATATGAATATTATCTAAGGAAACACCAAAATCCCGTAAGGTTTTACGCATCCAAAGAACTTGGGCATAACAACTACCAGCTGCAACATATTCCGCCTCGCTTTGGAAAGCGTTACAGATGTCTATTTCGTACCGTGCCAAGATATAAGCGATTCACCGAGGAATTGGCAAGTTCCACTGGTGCTTTTACGATCAACAAGATATCTGTCATAATCGAAATCAGAAAACCCAACTAAATCAAAGGAAGAATTTTGCGGATACCAAAGTCCTAAATTTATTGTCCCAGAAAGGTATTTAAAAATACGTTTAACAGCGGTAAGATGTGGTTCTTTGGGACAGGCTTGAAAACGGGCACAGATGCACACACTAAACATTATGTCAGGCCTAAAAGCGGTAAGATAAAGCAAGCTACCAATCATACCACGACAAAGCTTGTGATCAACATCTTTACCATTTTCATCTTTAACAAGATTAACACTGGGAGAGATAAGAGTACCTCTAGGTTTAGCATTATCCATACCAAACCATTTCAAAAGCTCCCACGTCTACTTTGACTGATTGATGAAAATTCCTTCTTTTGATTGCTTGATTTGGAGACCGAGGAAAAAATTAAGTTCTCCCATCATACTCATTTCGAATTCCCTGCGCATATTCTCAGCAAACTCTTGGCACAGATCATCGTTAGTTGCTCCAGAAATGATATCATCTACGTAGATTTGGACAATAAGAATATGCAAATTTCTAGATTTGGTAAAAAGAGTAGTATCGACTTTGCCACGAGAGAATCCATGATCAATGAGAAAGCTGCTAAGACATCCGTACGAGGCTCGAGGAGCTTGTTTAAGACCATACAAAGCCTTTTTCAATTTAAAAACATGATTGGGGTATTTTTCATTTTTAAAATCGGGAGGTTGTTTAACAAAAACTTCCACCTGAATGACCCCATTCAAGAAAGCACTTTTCACGTCCATTTGAAAAAGTTTGAAATTCATATGACATGAAAATGCCAAAAGCATTCGGATAGCTTTAAGTCGAGCAACATGGGAAAATGCTTCATCAAAATTAACCCCTTCAACTTGATTGTATCATTGGGCTACTAGTCTAGCCTTGTTTCGAACAATATGGCCATCTTCATCAAGTTTGTTTCGAAATATCCACTTGGTGCCAATAACCTTTTGTTGAGCAGGAGGCGGGACTAGAGACCAAACATCGCTTCTTTCAAATTCATTCAGTTCATCTTGCATGGCAAGGATCCACCCATCATCTTTGAGAGCCTCATGAATATTTTTAGGCTCAATTTGAGAATGAAAATCGAAATTAGTGCAGAAGAGATTTACCGAAGATCGGGTAGTTACCCCACGTTCAACAGTACCTATTACTTGCTTCTTTGGGTGGCTAGAGGAATATCTCCAGCTCTTTGGAAGCGGTTGAATTTTGGTATTTTCTTTTTCGGATGAAGTTGAGCTCCCCCTTTCATATGAAGAGATATCTAACTTGTTAAAGTTGAGGGGAAGGTCCTCGTTGTCATCACCTGCATGCTTACTTGGATTTTCAATATTAGACTCTTTAAAAACAACATGCATCGATTCTTCAACAGCAAGATTCCTACGATTATAAACTCTATATGCTCTACTCTTCTTAGAATAGCCAAGAAAGATACCCTCGTCAGATTTTGCATCAAACTTTCCCAAGTTCCCATGATTGTTTAAGATAAAACATTTGTAACCGAAAACCTTGAAATAATCAATTTTTGGTTTTCGATTTGAGAAAAGTTTGTAAGGAGTTTTATCAAGAATGGGTCTAATGAGAACCGTGTTCAATATGTAACAAGAAGTGCCAACGGCTTCGGTCCAAAAATATTTTGGTAAAGAGTTTTCATGAAGCATTGTTCTAGCCATCTCTTGAAGAGTACAGTTCTTTCTCTCTACTACCCCATTTTGTTGGGGAGTTTGAGGAGCTGAAAATTCATGAGCAATGCCATTGTGATCACAAAAAGGTATAAAATCTTTTTTGAACTTGCCGACATGATCACTTCAGATTTTCACAAGTTTCAACTCCTTCTCATTTTCTAGAAGCTTTACAAGGCTAAAGAATTTTTCAAAAGCTTCATCCTTATGAGTTAGAAAAGAACCCATGTGTATCTAGAAAAATCATCAACAATGATGAAGGCATAAAATTTTTCACCAAGGCTAACATTTCTTGTGGGGTCAAAAAGATCTAAATGAAGAAGTTGAAGAGGACGAGAGGTAGAAACAACATTTTTGGCATGAAAAGAGGTTTTTGATTGTTTGTCGTATTGACAGGCATCACGAACCTTATCCTTGAGAAATTTCAACTTTGGTAAGCCTCTAACAAGTTCTTTCGAGATTAGTTTCTTGATTAGATCCATATGCACATGACCTAATCTACGATGCCACAATCAAATATCATTTTGTTGAACGGAAAGGCAAACTTCTCGAGGAGAATCGAACCTTTCAAAAGAAAGAGTATAGATATTTCCGTCTCGCTTACCAACCAAGGTACCTCCATCTGAGGCATGATGAATTAGGAAGTGATCACCTTCAAAACATACTTTGTGCCCACTGTCCATTAGTTGACTAATATTGATCACATTAAATTTCAAACCATCAACTAAAGACACGTTATCAATGGAGATAGAGCCGTTACCAACTTTACCTTTACCAATAATTTTACCATTTGAGTTGTCTCCGAAGGTAACAAGGCCACCATCATTTGGAGTGATATGGGAGAATAATGAGCGATCACCTGTCATGTGCCTTGAGCATCTGCTGTCGAGGATCCATTTGTTTGGATCCACCTTTACTTTCATGCATACCTACAAGAGATTCTGGTTTTGATCATTTAGGTACACACACTTTCTTGGGTCCTGGAAGATTAGGTGAACAGGATTTCGGCACCTAAACTTGTTTTTTTCTACCATAAACAGAAAAAGAATGTTGACCTCTACTATCTCTATGCGGACAAATTTTCGTTAAGTGCCCCTTCTTATTACAAGTTGTACAGAGTGTGAATTGTGAGCAGGAGGCTAGATTCTTGCCAAAGAAATTTTTATAATCCTTTTGTTTCTTAGAAGGATCATAACCAATCCCACTTTTTTAAAAAACACACCTTTGTCTTCCCAAAAGTATATCTAGATTCTCTCTTCCTTGTGCAAATTTTGAAAGCGTAAGATTCATATCTCCTTTTGTGTAGAAACTTTTTCCAGTTGAGATTTCAAAAGCTCGTTTTCTACAGGGTTTTTTTACACTTTTGAGATGCTGGACTTCTAAAGACAAATCAAAATTTTCCTTTTCAGAAGCAATCAGATCATTTTTTAAAGAAGAATTTTTGGTGATATAAAACTCAATCGTTTCGTCTAGCTTTCCTTTTCACTAGCCAACTCTTCAACAGTGTTGATAAAAAAGAGGGCCTTCTATTTCAAGGCAGCATTTTTGGGTTTTAACTTTTCATGATTTTCACTCAGTTCAAGAAAAGCTAACTCAAGCTTATCATAATCAAAATTAGCAGAAGGGATTACCTCATCTGAGTGACCATCTTTGGCCATAAAGCATAGTTGAGCTATATCATCATTGTCGCTCATCTCTTTATCACTTTCGTCAAAATCATCCCAAGTCGACAGAGCTTTTCTGGGTTTGAACTTCTTTTTCTTTTGTGCCTCGGCTACTGCTGCTTGTTGATTTATTATTGAGCTACGGGCAGTACTTCTTGATGTGTTCAGTTCTGCCGCATTCATAGCAAGCATCAGGATTTTCTCTTGAACTCCAATCACCATTGTTTCTTTGTTGTGATTGGGTTGTCTGAATCCTTCTGATCTTTTCGTCTCGCCGGTTTGTAAAGAACTTCTTGAACTTACGAGCGATGAATGCCATGCCTGGATCAGAATCATCGCTGCTCTCTATAGGTTCATGAGAGGCCTCAGCTTTGAGAGCTAGGTTCTTCTTCTTTGAAATGGTCTCTTCTCATCATGAATTTTCAGCGTGATTTCATGAGTCATTAGAGATCCAACCAACTCTTCCAACTTCAGTGCATTCAGGTCTTTGGCTTCTTGAATGGCTGTGACTTTAGCTTCCCATCTCTTGGGAAGAGATCTTTAAGTCATATTGTGATTAAATTGGTAATAAGGACTTTAAGTTGTAATTGCACTAACAATTAGGACTTCAAGTTATATTAGAATTAGACTAGCAAACTATATAAGGGTGGAGAAGACATAAGAGTCTTCATATTTTTTTAGAGACAAAGGAGAGAAAAAAAACAGCTAGTGCATTCTATTGGGTATCCAAGTAAAACAGTGGTGATTGATCTAAGATGAAGAGGATATTTTTGACGTTATATTCGTTACTTTGAGGTAAGGGTTTTCTCACACATTACCCCATCTGAATTCTAATTATTGATTTGTTCATCAATTGATTGATTGTTTAAAGAGATCTATTGATTCTTTAGAACCCTAATTACATTCTTGATCCTTACGCTAAATAGTTCTTTGTACTTTCGATTATTGACTTTGATTCGTGATCTTTTTGTTATAAATCTTTGTAGCACATTCAAGAGTCCGTAACTTTTTGTTTCTTGTCCAATGTTAGTGTTTTTACACTTTTTGAAAACCTCAAATAGTTCACTACAACTTTTTAGTTTTGTGTTTTCTCAAATTCCAAGTGATCAATATTCAAAAATAGATCTGAACATTGTTATGCTTATATTTCTATCAATTCAGGTCAGCAGACTTCGATTTATTGTATCTTACTTGCTTCTCATTGGTTTTTTATGATCCTGGACATTATAAAATCCTTGAAAAGTCTTCTTCAAATTTTTTGTTTAAGGTTTTTTAATAATCCATTTGGCTATTGGCCAAACCTGAGTTCGAAAGGTATTTATCAGGGCAGACTTTTCTATTTTTGACACTGTAAATCATCCCACTTCGATTTTGTTCTATCTCCTTCATTTCTCATTGGTTTTTGATGATTGTAGACAATATGGAAACCTTAAAGAGTCCTCTTAAACTTCTTAGTTTTGTGTTTATCCGAATCTATCTGTTTTCTGATCAAAATTCAGTTTGAAAGTTATTCATCGGTGCAAAAGTTTATGTTCGACATTGCAAATCAGCTTACTTTGACTTGCTCCATCTTATTCATTTATTATCATTTTTTGATGATCTTAGACATTACAAAAACAGTAACGAGTCCTCTTCAAATTTTAGGTTTTGAGTTTTCTTAGAATTCGTTGATTTCATTGTTGAAGTTAGCCCTCCAATAAAACTATTCTGCGTAGAATCGTGTGAACGAGAATGACTTTGTCGGCTTCAAACTCTTGGTGTTTATTAAGTTGATTTGGTATATGTTTTAATAATCTGGCAAGCCATGTCACAGTGTATGTGACTTATCTATTTCTGACTTACCCACGTGGATTGGAACGTGGGCTAGCTCAGCGGGATGAGCTAGAGATCGGGATCTTAATTTCTGAATCTTGTCTAACGTGTCAGTGATGGCACGTGTGACACATTTCTGAATGGCTCGCGTGGTCTTCATCTTTGTACTGATTGAACATTTGAATTTTGATATCTGATCTATTTGAAGACGTTTTCGAACTTATATGAAGTATTATTGAATTCACTGGAGTCTTTTTGAAATATAAGATGTCGTTCTCAGAACTTGTGGAAACGTTTCGAACCTAATTTTGTATTGTTTTAAACACATCGAAACCTTTTGACCCACTGCAAATTCAGTTATATATGTTAATTCCTTACTTTGACATTGTATTGTCCACTGGTACGAGCTATTTGAACTTGTTGCTAATCTGATTTATGAATTGAAAAGTAGTGCATTGGTTTTGGTATTCGCCATGCACCTTGGTATCGTATTTTATCAACTCCAAGTACTATTATCGATATAACGTGCTTTGTACTCCGCGGGTGGGTGTGTGCGATTATCTTTACTAGGCTTTGCGCTCCCCCCCCCCCCCCTTACTTTCAGGTTATCAACCAGTGTTCGGAACTATGCAAAAGATTATAAGGCATGGCTAAGTAAGAAGCTTTTTAGAAAAGGATTTTCCCTTCATATTTATTGTCGAATAGATTTCGCTTTAGATTTTTTTTTTTGGAGTTCCTTGTAAGAGTAATTGAGGTCAATGTAACTGTTTTAAGCCGGTGTGGCATTTATTGATGTTTTTTGGAGACTTATTCTTAGATGCTTTGAATACCCAATTGGGAGACTTTTGGATATTTTGAGATTTTCTGCCTTTGTTTATTGAAATTAACGCTTCGAAAAATCGGGGCGTTATAGGAGACTTACTCCAGCCTTTCACTAAATAGCTAGCTTCGGGTGCTAGCTAAAACCACTGTATAGATCCGAAACCCTTCAAGGTTTCCAACGTTTACAAGTGAAATGAAGATTTACAATTGAAATACAGTACACGCTCCTTTATGAGTAAATATTACAATGAAAGCAACAAAACTAAGCTTTCTTTGGTGGGAAGATCTGAAACCTTAAAGAACTGAACCGAGAAGTTTGCTATTCAATATCTCAAAGAGGAACCCGCTCAAAGAATATTATATCAAAGTATGAATAAGATGAGAGAGTCTTTTTTTTAGAAGAGTAAGTAAGATTTTTCTGAGATCAGAAAAGTGAGTAATAAATTCTCTAAGAGTCCCTTTTATACTGAGAAGGAATATGACCGTTGAAAAGTAGATAAACGGATAACACAGAGATTCATTCGAATGAATGAATAAAATCAGTCGAAGGAAATGGTTGTAAAATAACTCTGAAGATATCGGTTGAATGAATCCAAGATTCTTTCGAATCAAATGTAAGAGTTGAGATATTTTGAAGCTACTGAAAGAATCAGTCGAATGGAAACTTCTTTGCTTCGAATGAAAACTTTTGCTTTGACTAAAAAGTGTTTGCTTCGAATGAAACTTTTGCTTCGACTTGAAAGTGTTTCCTTCGAATGAAATTTTTTGCTTCGACAGAAAACTTTTGATCCGACTGGAAAGTTTTGCTTCAGATGAAAACTTTTATCTTCGACTTGAAATGTTTGCTTCGAATGAAAACTAATTTAAAACATGATAAGCAAGGACTGAAGGATTCAGTCGAATGAAGGATAGTTTTTGGTCAAATGAAAAATGAAAGTGAAGGAGACACTTTACAACTAAAGAATTCAATCAAAAGAAACCTTTTTCCTTCGAATAAAAATTCTTGCACTTCTTGGTTTGGTCTTTTCTGGTTTTCTGGAAGATCTTTAAGAAAGACTTAGCTTAAAGATTAATTACACGGAAAGAGATATACAATTAGGTCCAAGTCCAGGTCCACGTCCAAGTCCAATCTTTGACCAATGAATATTCCACGTTATGCTTGATTATAATTGGTCCTGAAATCATTCTTAATAGCATTGTTAGATTAATGTTAAAAACAATCATCTTGGAATCATCAAAATATAATAAATCTTGACTCTTAAAGTCAACAACAACCTGACACATTCACCCATCACACATTCATGCACACCCTATATTACAAATCCATCTTCCATGCCCGGCAGTGGGTCTTGCTCCCCTTATTCTCTTTTTTTCTTCTTCTTTGCATCTACCCTACTTTGAACCCCCCCCCCCCCCCTTCACTCAACAGAGCTACTGCCCTAAAGCAGTAGCTCCCTCTTGCTTTCTCTCTTCTTCTTTTTCCCACACCTACCTTCACATGCAACCTGCATGGATATAAAAAATAAAGCCACATATTCTAATCCCATCTCTATCTACCCAAATCAAAACCTTATCAAACCCAATTCCACACATACATGTAAACTACATTTTAGCTACTAAACTTCCAAAATTCATCATGAACAAAGATTGCCTCATAGCAGAGACAAGTTTCACCCACCAAAAATATATCAAGATTAAACTTAAACCCTCATCTTAAACTGCCAAAAAAAAAAAAGACAAACCCAGATTCCTCGTGTGACCAGTACGAGCCAAAAGATCCTAAATTTTCAGTAAAAGCATCATAAGACTTCTCAAGAAAACTATCAACCAATACCCAATATAAAACCATAACCATGCAAAATGGAAGATTTGCAAGAAAAATAGAGTGAGAGAGACAAGGAAAGATAAAGTTAACCGGCTAAGCATTATTAAGGTTCGGGGTGTTACATGCTCGATATGATATTCTCGTTTCTTTCGAAGGCAATAATTAAAAAAATGTTTGTAAGTGATACTCGATATGTTAAATTATTCTTAAGTACATATGCATCATCTGTTCAAGGGAACTTGCATGTTTGTACTAACCATTCATACCATAATCAATTCATGTTTGGACTTAGAATCACCGGATACCCTACTGAACCATCAGGCTAACCCATTCTCGATTTTTTTTTTCGAGGTTCAGAGTCGGAATATTTATCTGGGGACGAAGAGGATTACCTTGAGGATAATCAAGAGTATTACGATGGGTGAGAAGAGTTTTAGTTGTTTTTCTTTTGTTTTGGAGTGTAGCACTTGTATAGGAGAGAGGTGTAGGTCCCTAAATACACCTAGAGGGTGGTGAATAGGTGTTTTACAACTTTGAGTATGAATTTAAAATTTGAGATTACAACGTAAAGACATATATAACAGTAACAAGTTTAACACATAGATTTACACTGGTTCGGCCCCACCAGCCTACGTTCAGTCCTCGAGCACTCCACACAAGGGAGACCTACTCGAGCCTTTCACTAAACCAACTAGCTTCGGGTGCTAGCTCAAACCGCAGTACAATTTCCGAAACCCTTCCAAGGTTTCCAACAGATTACAAATGAAAAGAGATTTACAATTTGAATACAATAAACAAACTCCTTCTTTAGCAGATATTACAATGAAAGTTTAAGACTAAGCCTTCTTAGGTGGGAAGATCTATATCCTTTCAAGAACCAAACCAAAGAAGCTTACAAAGAATTTTCTCAAAGGTAAACTCACTCAAAAGACAATAGATAAGAATAAGAGATTGAGATGAGAGAATTTTTAGGAGTAAAAAGTTCGCGCGAGAGAAAAAGGTAATAAATGCTCTAACGGACTCCCTATTTATACAGGAAAGAAATAGTGGACCGTTAGGAAGAAAAGCCAAACAAGAAGGATTCGACTAAAACATTTTGGCTTCGACTAAAAGTCTTGGCTTCGACTAAAACATTTGGCTTCGACTAAAAATCTTGACTTCGACTAAAATATTTTGGCTTCGACTAAAAGTCTTGGCTTCAACTGAAAGTCTTAGCTTCGACTGAAACATTTGGCTTCGACTGAAAAACTTGACTTCGACTAAAACATTTTGGCTTTGACTGAAAAACTTGACTTCGACTAAAACATCTGGCTTCGACTGAAAGTCACAGCTTCGACTGAAAGTCTTAGCTTCGACTGAAAGTCACAGCTCGACTTAAAGTTTTAGCTTCGACTAAAACATTTTGGCTTCGACTGAAAAACTTGACTTCGACTAAAAATCTTGGCTTCGTTCTTTACTAGAAATTCTGTCAGATCTTTTAAGAAAGACTTAAAGAAAAACTAATCAATAAAAAATATACTTCAAGATCTTGCATCTTCATCTGTAGTCCAAAACTTGAGTCCAACCAACTCCAAAGTCTTTGTCATCCATGTCAAGGTCGTGCAAAGTCTCTGTCATCCATGTCAAGGTTATGTCTTTGTTTGATTAAGATAAAACCTAAATTTTTTTATCTTTAATAATATTGTCATATTAATGTTAGTTAAGATAAGTCTGAAATCATCAAAATCAACAAGTCAACAATCTCCCCCTTTTTGATGATGACAATATTAGTTCTAACAATTAAAAAGACATACTCCCCCTTAATCAGTTAACATTCACATAAGGGAATAATAAAAAGTGCATCTCTAAATATTCAACAAAAGATTTAATACTGATGCACAAAAAGATTGATAGATTAATACATGTTCTCCCCCTTTGTCAAAGCAAAAAGTGGGGGCAACCAGGCAACAAAGAATGAATAAATAAAAACTAAGGCCGACGGCGGCGAGAACCCTGTGCAGATGATGAGGGATCAGCGGGCGGCGGAGCAGATCGACGAGCACCGTGCACAGAAGAGGGATCAGCAGGCGTCGGAGCTGTTGTGGGAACTTCAACTACTTCAACGACGCGAGGAGAGCGCATCGGCGGAGGGTTGTAAGGAAGATGCGGGTTGAAGAACCATTCTTCCCCTTCGTTGCCAGTATGTCGAGAAGGAAAGACATATGGACGAGTCACCCGAAAACCATGAGCCTGATCGAAGATCTGATGAGCCAAATAGCGGTTCTTTTCGGTCAGAATGCTCGTGGTGAGATAAGCCTGGCAACGATGATCCTGAAGGACAGCCTCTTGCTGGCGGTGAAGGTCATGCTGCATCCGTGTCAGACTTTCCAGAAGGGGGGTTTGATTTAGAGGGAGAGAGGTGAGGTTAGCGGTAGGGTCATTGAGGAGGTTATGAAAATCTATTTGGTTTGAGAGAAGATGGGCGGAAGAATATTGAACCGACTGCTGAAGAGCAGCAAGCTCATGAAGAAGAATAGTGTGGTTAGCGGTCATGGAAGTAGCAAGGGTGGTTTGGGATTCAAGAATGAGCTGAATCGAGGTAGAGATACGAGAAAGAGTGTCAGAGAGGTCGGGGTGGTCAGAATAGAGAAAGTCATCAAAATTGAAATTGGAGAAGTCGTTTAGCGGACTAGTGAAGAAGGGATCAGCAGGGTGAGGAGGGGGGTGGGAAGAGGAGGAGCCGAGGTAAAAGGGTCAGTAGGAGCAGGGGGTATGAACTGAGTAGAAGGAGGTGGATGTGGTGAAAAAGATGGGAAGGAAGTAGAAGAGGGGCTGAGGGAATTTCAGGAGCAGGGGAGGGAACAGGAATGGAAGCAAAAGCAGGAGTGGGGGCTGGAACAGATTGGGTGTGGGAAGGGTCGGTGACAGTGATGCGCTCAAGAAGGACAGTGTTGGAGGTGAGATCAGAGCGGATCGCGAAGCCGACTCGACGAAGAGAAGTTTCATCGAGAACATGATGACCCGGAATAGGGATACGTTCCGAGTTATAGGTAGGTAGGGGGACATGAAAATGTTCAAAAATGCGAGTTAACAGAAGGCCGAAGGGAAGATTAGCAGAGGATTTGTTTTTACGGGCATTCATGACGAGCATGATAATGCCTGCAATGTTTAATGGAGAACCCCAAATGAAATGGGTGAGAAGAATGATGTCTAAGTATGAAAAGGTAGCATAGGAGCCGGAACAGGCCCAGAGATTGTAACAAAGAATAAGGTGGAGAACGCGATGAAGAGGAGACATGTCACCCAAATTGGGTTTACAGGGTTGAGAAATAGACGGGTCCCCTAAGAGAGTTTGGGTCTGTTGGAGTGGAGTGAAAGAACTGGTGGTACACCACGTGTTGGTGGTGAAAACAAGGGTAGAGGATTGATTTATAAAACCAAAAATGTGGGCCAATGTGGTGGCATCAAGACCGATGTGGACCCCATTCACATAAGAGGTCAGAAAAGTATGTGGTTGAGCATTAAAATGCAAGTTGGAGTAGAACATGCGCACAAGAGCAGGATAATAAGTGGAGGCTGGAGAGAGAATGGAGAGACAGCCCATTCGCTCAAACAGGGCGGTAACACCAAGTTGAGTCATGAGATTGACATCACTTGGATGACTGGGGATGACTTCCCGATTTACGAAATTTGTATAATATGTGATTTGGTCGTCGGCAGTCGGAAAGAAATGGGGAATGTGAAGTATATCGGTAGGGGAAGTATATGGGCAGGTAAGAGGTGGGCAAGTTGGTGGAGAAGCAGATGAAAAAGAGGCAGCAGGTGGAGGAGGAGGAGGAGGAGGAGGGGTAGGAACTACAACACCTGAAGTGGACGGAGCAGCAGATGACGGATGGACAGTTACAGAGGACGATCGGCGCGAAGCAGCGGTGGATGTTCGACGGGTGTGACGGCGGGTGGTCGGCGGTGGAGCAGCCACATCGGTAGGCGGAGCATCAGTAGAGAACGGAGCCCCATCGGATTCGTCGTCAGATTGAATGACAAGACGACGACGACTTAGAGGACGTGGGTTGGAGGCCATGTGGGTCCTTGGAGTGACAGGTGGACAAGAGAGAGAAGAAGAGAAACAATAGTGAAAACAAAAGACAAACAGTGAAAAAGAGGAACAGTAAAAAGTGAAAGTGAAAAAGGTGACATATAAATAGGCAGAGAAGTTTCAGTCGACTGAAAGTCATGTTTCAGTCGACTGAAAGGGTTTGAGTCAACTGAAAGTGGACTTTTAGTCGACTGAAAGGGACTTTCAGTCGACTGAAACAAGTTTTAATCGACTGAAGAAGGACCTTTAGTCGACTGAAAATGAACTTTTAGTCGACTGAAAGTCTATCAGAGCAAAAATTAACTAAGATCGCACATTCCCAAACGACGATGAAGAGAACAGAAAGATGACTCAGCTAATGGTTTTGTAAAGATATCGGTGAGCTGATCTTCAGAGCCAATTTTCTTGAGTTCTATTAACCCTTTCTGAGCATTGTCTCGAAGAAAGTGATGACAAATATCGATGTGCTTAGTGCGCGAGTGTTGGACAGAATTTTTACTAATATCTATAGCACTGCTACTATCGCACATAATAGGAATAAGCTCTATAGAGACACCAAAATCTTGTAAAGTTTGACGCATCCATAAAACTTGGGCACAACAGCTTCCAGCTGCAACATATTCCGCTTCAGCAGTGGATAGAGCCACATATGTCTGTTTCTTACTGTGCCACGATACTAAAGCATCGCCGAGAAACTGATAGGTGCCACTAGTACTCTTACGATCAACAAGACATCTCGCATAATCAGAATCAGAAAAACCGACCAGATCTAGTGAGGAATTACGAGGATACCAGAGACCTACGTTTAAAGTGCCAGAGAGATATTTAAAAATACGTTTAACTGCAGATAAATGAGATTCTTTGGGACAGGCTTGAAAATGGGCACAAATGCAAACACTAAACATGATGTCAGGTCTAGATGCAGTAAGATAGAGTAAACTACCAATCATACCACGAAAAAGTTTACTATCTAAATTTTTACCATTTTCATCTTTGATAAGATTAACGCTGGGAGAAATAGGGGTACCTCTAGGTTTAGCATTATCCAAGCCAAACCTTTTCAAAAGTTCCCGAGTGTACTTAGACTGATTGATAAAAATTCCTTTTTTGGACTGCTTGATTTGAAGTCCAAGAAAAAAATTAAGTTCATCCATCATGCTCATCTCAAATTCCCTGCGCATATTCTCAGCAAATTCTTGGCATAGATCATTGTTAGTGGCACCAAAAATAATGTCATCAACATATATTTGAACTATTAAAATATGGGAATTACGAGTTTTCGTAAAGAGAGTAGTATCGACTTTGCCACGAGAGAATCCATGATCAATGAGGAAGCTGCTAAGACGATCGTACCAAGCTCGAGGAGCTTGTTTAAGACCGTACAAAGCCTTTTTTAGTTTAAAAACATGATTGGGGTATTTTTCATTTTCATAACCGAGAGGTTGTTTAACAAAAACTTCCTCCTATATTACCCCATTCAAGAAAGCACTTTTCACGTCCATTTGAAAAAGTTTGAAGTTCAAATGACATGAAAATGCCAAAAGAATTCGGATAGCTTCAAGTCGAGCAACTGGGGCAAAGGTTTCATCAAAATCAACCCATTCGACTTGATTGTATCCTTGAGCAACTAGTCTGGCTTTGTTTCGAACAATATGGCCATTTTCATCAAGTTTGTTTCGAAAAACCCACTTTGTTCCAATGACCTTTTGTTGAACAGGAGCCGGAACTAGTGACCAAACATCGCTTCTCTCGAATTGATTCAATTCATCTTGCATGGCAAGAATCCACTCAGAATCATTTAGAGCCTCTGAAATATTTTTAGGCTCATTTTGAGAAAGAAATGCAAAATCCGCACAAAAGAGATTTACCGTAGACCGAGTTGTAACTCCGCGTTCCACATTGCCTATGACTTGTTCTAATGGATGACTCGAAGAGTATCTCCAACTTTTTGGAAGTGGAAGAGTCTCATCATTATTGTTGTGAGAAGATGTTGAACACTCCCCCTCAGTTAAGGAGACGTTAAGTTTGTTGTTCAAGTCCATGGAGAGTTCTTCACCGTCATCACCTGCATTCTTACTTGGTTTTTCAACATTAGATTCTTCAAATACTACATGCATAGATTCTTCAATAGTCATAGACCTACGGTTATAAATTATATATGCTCTACTTTTTAATGAATAACCAAGAAATATTCCCTCGTCAGATTTCGCATCGAACTTTCCCAAATTCTCACGATTGTTCAAAATAAAGCATTTGCAACCGAAAACCTTGAAATAATCGATTTTTGGTTTTCGATTTGAGAACAGTTCGTAAGGAGTTTTATCAAGAATTGGTCTGATGAGTACTCTGTTCAACACGTAACAGGAAGTACTGACGGCTTCTGCCCAAAACTATTTTGGCAGAGAGCTTTCATGAAGCATGGTTCTGGCCATTTCTTGAAGAGTACGATTCTTTCTCTCTACGACTCCATTTTGTTGGGGTGTCCGAGGAGCAGAAAACTCATGTGAAATGCCATTTTGAATACAGAAAGGGATAAAAACTTTTTCAAATTCACCGCCATGATCACTTCGAATTTTTACAAGCTTCAACTCCTTCTCATTTTGAAGCTGCTTAACGAGACTGAATTTTTTTTCAAACGCTTCATCTTTATGAGTTAGAAAAAGAACCCAGGTGTATCTTGAAAAATCGTCAACAATGACGAAGGCATAAAATTTTCCACCTAGGCTAGCATTTCTAGTAAGACCAAAAAGATCTAAGTGAAGGAGTTGAAGAGGGCGAGAGGTGGAAACAACATTTTTGGCTTGGAAAGAAGTTTTTGACTGTTTACCATATTGACAGGCATCACAGACTTTATCCTTGATAAACCTCAAATTTGGTGAGCCTCTGACAAGGTCTTTCGAGAGAAGTTTCTTGATTAGATCCATGTGAACATGACCTAATCTACGATGCCACAACCAAATAGCATTGTGCTGAACAGAAAGACATACTTCACGAGAAGAGTCAGATGCATCAAAAGATAGAGTATAGATATTACCACTCTCTTACCGATCAGTGTACCTCCATCTGAGACATGACTGATAAGACATTGATCGCCTTCAAACTGAACTTTGTGTCCACTATCGATTAGTTGACTGATACTTATCAAATTGAACTTTAAACCGTCAACTAAAGATACGTTATCGATAGAAATGGAACCGGTGCCAATTTTACATTTACCGATGATCTTCCCATTAGAGTTGTCTCCAAAGGTAACAAGCCCGCCATTTTTCGGGGTGATGTGCGAGAAAAGAGAGCGATCACCTGTCATATGTCTTGAACATCCGCTATCGAGAATCCATTTGTTGCAGTCTACCTTTGCTTTCAAGCATACCTACAACAGATTCTGGTTTCGTTCCTTTAGGTACCCACACTTTCTTAGGTCCTGGAAGATAGATAAACAAGATTTTGGCACCCATATATGTTTCATTTTACTCTTAGTAATAGAAAAGGATGACTGATTTTTAATAAGATTAAGATGACAATTTTTAACTAAATGTCCTTTCTTGTTACATACTGTACAGAGAGTGAATGGTGAGCAGGAAGCTAAACTTTTGTTAAAGAAAATTTTATAATCCTTTTGCTTCTTTGAAGGATCATAACCAATTCCACTTTTCTCAAAGACACATCTTTGTCATCCCAAAAGACTATCCAAATTCTCTCTTCCTTGGGTAAATTTTGAAAGAGTAAACTTCATATCTTCAATCTCCTTTTCTAAATTCATTTTTTGTGTAGAAAAATCCTCCTGTTGAGATTTTAAATATTCATTTTCAACTGGAACTTTGACTCCTCTGAGAGATTGAATTTCAGAAGACAAAAGAGAATTTTCCTTCTTAGAAGCATTTAGATTATTTTCTAAAGAGACATTTTCAGAAATATAAAGTTCAACTTTTTCTTGCAACTCTTCCTTTTCACCTTCCAACTCTTCAACAGTACTTATCAAAGAAAGAGCTTTATTTTTTAGATTAGCATTTTTAGTTTTTAACTTTTCATAGTTTTTACTGAGTTCGAGAAAAACTGACTTAAGTTCATTAAAATGTTTTTCAGGGGTTACCTTGGGATCATCATCGTTGGCCATGAAGCAAAGTTGAGCTACGTCCTCATCCTCACTACCTTCCTTGTCGCTTTCATCAGAGTCATCCCAAGTCAGCAGTGCTTTTCTGGATTTGAACTTCTTTTCCTTGAAGTCTCGACTGTTGCTGCTTGCGGTCTTGTTCCTGAGTTGTGGGCAGTATTTTTTTATGTGCCCAGTTCTGCCACATTCGTAGCAGGCGTCGGGATTTTCCTTTACGTTCCAATCACGGTTATTTATTTAATGTGATTGGTTTGTTGAATTTCTCCTGAACATCCCATCCCTCTTGCTTGCGAGAAATTTCTTGAACTTTCGAGTGATGAGAGCCATTTCAGGATCAGAATCGTCGCTGCTCTCTGTTGGTTCATGAGAGGTCTCAGCTTTAAGAGCTAAGTTCTTCTTCTTGGAGGTGGTTTCTTCTTCGTCATGAATTTTCATTGTAATTTCATGAGTCATTAAAGAACCCACCAATTCTTCAAGCTTCAGCACATTCAAGTCCTTCACTACTTGAATGGCTGTGAGTTTTGCTTCCCATCTTTTTGGGAGAGATCTGAGAAATTTTCGGACCACTTCTTTTTCTGGGTAGATTTTACCCAAAAGCCTCACTCCATTGATAATGAGTGTGAATCTGGAGTACATCTCATTTATGGACGCGTGCTCCTTCATCTTGAAGGCATCATACTGCTGGACCAACATGTTGATCTTGGTCTCTTTTACTTGATTTGTTCCCTCATGAGTAACCTCCAACAATCTCCACATTTCTCTAGCTGTCTCACATGCTGAGACTCGATTGTACTCATTTATGTCAAGGCCACAGCTGATAATGTTCTTAGCTTTATCATCCATGGAGAAAAGTTGTGCCTTATGATTATCCATTTCAAGAATTCCTTTTGGAATCTTGGTTCCATCTGGTCCATCCTTCATAGGAATTATAGGACCATTTTCAACAACATACCATACGTGTGTATCTTGCCTTAGAAAATTCCGCATGCGATTTTTCCAGTAGCTGTAGTTGTCATTCTTCAACATGGGTGGCCTGGTGGTTGCTGATACTTCTTCCATAACGCGATCTTTAGCTCTTGACGATTAAGTCACAGAAGAATACCAGAGCACAAGGCTCTGATACCACTTGTAGGTCCCTAAATACACCTAGAGGGGGGTGAATAGGTGTTTTACAACTTTGAGTATGAATTTAAAATTTGAGATTACAACGTAAATACAGATATAACAGTAACAAGTTTAACACAGAGATTTATACTGGTTCGGCCCCACCAGCCTACGTCCAGTCCTCGAGCACTCCACACAAGGGAGACCTACTCGAGCCTTTCACTAAACCAACTAGCTTCGGGTGCTAGCTCAAACCGCAGTACAATTTCCGAAACCCTTCCAAGGTTTCCAACAGATTACAAATGAAAAGAGATTTACAATTTGAATACAATAAACAAACTCCTTCTTTAGCAGATATTACAATGAAAGTTTAAGACTAAGCCTTCTTAGGTGGGAAGATCTATATCCTTTCAAGAACCAAACCAAAGAAGCTTACAAAGAACTTTCTCAAAGGTAAACTCACTCAAAAGACAATAGATAAGAATAAGAGATTGAGATGAGAGAGTTTTTAGGAGTAAAAAGTTCACGCGAGAGAAAAAGGTAATAAATGCTCTAACGGACTCCCTATTTATACATGAAAGAAATAGTGGACCATTAGGAAGAAAAGCCAAACAAGAAGGATTCGACTAAAACATTTTGGCTTCAACTAAAAGTCTTGGCTTCGACTGAAAATCTTAGCTTCGACTAAAACATTTGGTTTTGACTGAAAATCTTGACTTCGACTAAAACATTTTGGCTTCGACTGAAAGTCTTAGCTTCGACTGAAATATTTGGCTTCGACTGAAACACTTGACTTCGACTAAAACATTTTGGCTTCGACTAAAAGTCTTGGCTTCGACTGAAAGTCTTAGCTTCGACTGAAACATTTGGCTTCGACTGAAAAACTTGACTTCGACTAAAACATTTGGGTTCGACTGAAAATCTATACTTCGACTGAAAGTCACAGCTTTGACTGAAAGTCACAGCTTCGACTAAAACATTTTGGCTTCGACTGAAAAACTTGACTTCGACTAAAAATCTTGGCTTCGACTAAAAATCTTGGCTTCGTTCTTTACTAGAATTTCTGTCAGATCTTTTAAGAAAGACTTAAAGAAAAACTAATCAATAAAAAATATACTTCAAGATCTTGCATCTTCGTCTGTAGTCCAAAACTTGAGTCCAACCAAGTCCAAAGTCTTTGTCATCCATGTCAAGGTCGTGCAAAGTCTCTGTCATCCATGTCAAGGTTATGTCTTTGTTTGATTAAGATAAAACCTGAAATGTTTTATCTTTAATAATATGTTCAGATTAATGTTAGATAAGATAAGTCTGAAATCATCAAAATCAACAAGTCAACAAGAGGTTGTATGTACTATAATTTTTTGTTCAATTTTTTCACTTATGAATTTAAGCCATACTTCCGTTGTTTATTTTGAGGTTTGTAGAAAAGATCTTTTTACCCTTAAGGTGTAATACCCCAAAATTTTCCTTTCTTGTGTTAAGTTAACTTTTTAATTTTTTTTTATGAATAGTACTTTCAGTCGAATGAATAGTACTTTTAGTCAAGGAACAGTACTTTTAGTAGACTGAAAGGTACTTTTAGTCGACTGAAAGGTACTTTTTAATCGAATTTAAGGTTTTTAGTCGAATTTAAAATTTTTGAGTCGACTAAAACTTGTTTTGCTCTGAATGAACAGTGTAATTTGTTTACCTTCATTTAAATAGCCTCTATGTTTTATTTTAGCCTTTTGTTCTTGGTTCCTTGTTCCTTTGCGGAGGAGATAGAGAGAATAGAAGGCTTGGAAAGCTCTTTTGGCACTAGAGTGGTGCTTTGAGGTTTTCTTTTGGTCGAAAGCTTGTTTGAGGTAAGGGTTTGAACGTTCTTGCTGTGGCAAGGGTTTGTAACGTTTTTGCTATGGTATGGGTTGTTTCTTTAAATCTGAAAAAGAGTAGTTGGAGTTGATCTATCTTGTTTTGTAAGGAATTTTATCATCGTTTTTGTTGTAAGAAAAGTATCTGTCGGAATCCGAAGGTTTATGCTTCGTCAATTTTGGTTCATCTATATTTGTTTGCATTTGATTTGTCCCACTTGTACCCTTTCGTCTATAATATTGTTTACCCTTTTCATTTGTGCCCTGCTGATGCACATCTTTGAATCTATACATTTGTGACCGTCAATTTAAGATTGACACTGACTATGTTGAACAACTCTCGAAAATAGAGAGGGTCCTATGGACACATGTTTGATATACTAGAGAGCCGAAGCCTCCTAGTATGCTCCGGAGCACACGTTTGATGTTTGATGTTTGGTTCGACATTTGGGTCTTATGACCACCATAGTCATCGTATGTTTGTAGCGTACCCGACATATAATTGAATGTGTTTTGGGTTAAACGCTTAATGGCGTTTGCTTTGGTATTTGACAGTAAGATATGATTGCTCATTTTCGTACCTTCGGGCTTGTATTTGATTTTGGTTCTTTGGACCACTTTATGAATATTTCATATATGTGATTCGCCTTATTTGCAACGTGGTCAATTATTATTATTTGTTCGTCAGATATTTGATTTTATTTTGGACTACAAATCATCGTATCTGCTTCCCATTTATTTTCCCCACTTACTGGGCTATTTGAGCTCACCCCTTTGTCTTCTTACCTTGCCTTTGCCACAGGTGAAGGAAGTGACTCTTGATTCTTATGGCAGCGTTGGAGCTATGAGATTTTGCTTTTTGGTTTGATAAACTTTGTAGTTTATTTCTTTTGGGAACTTTACCCGGGTGGGGTAATTTGATAGAATTGTTTTGTATATCTATTTGTCCGCTGCGATTAGAAATCCTTTTGTATGGGCATTTTTGGGAACGCGTTGTAATAGACTTTTGTTAGATATGGTAATACTTTATGTTTGGAGGCTTTTAGTGCTCTGTTTATACCATCATCATCTATATGGTAATAGCATATCATGAGGTTTGCTTGAAGTCACGGCCTCTCAGTTTGGGGGCGTGACATTAACATTTCTAAAATTTTCGGTTGAATGAATAGTGGTTTCATTCGAATCAAAATGGGATGGGTAATGATGTTTTGGAGTGACTGAAAGATTCGGTCGAATGTAAATAGTTTTGCTTCGAATGAAAATGGGTTTGGTTCAAAAGAGAATGGGTTTGCTTTGAATGAAAATGGGTTTTGCTTCGAATGAAAATGGGTATGCTTCGAACGAAAAGATTTTTGCTTCAAACGAAAAGTATTTAAAACTGTGGAAAGCGAGTACTGAAGTTTTCATTCGAAGTAAAAGTTTTAATTCGAATGAAAACATGTGTTTCGGTTGAATTGAAAAAAATAATAATAATAATTCTGAAGTTTTCATTCGAATTAAAAGTTTTAATTCGAATGAAAACATATTTTCGGTCGAATTGAAAAAAAACAAAATAAATAACTTGAGCCATTTTCACCTCTGTTGGTTTCTGTAGAATGAAAACTATTATATTTGGTCGAATGAAAACTTGATTTTGGTCCCATATAAACAGTTGTCTTTTTCCTTTCTAGCCTTTTTTGGAGGTTCTCTTTTCCTTTTTCCCTTGCGGTGGATAGAGAGGGAAGAGAAGGCTTGGGAAGTTCGGGCGTTCTAAGGTGGAGCTTAAGGTTTTGTTTTCTCAAAAGCTTAATTAAGGTAAGGGTTTACTTTTGAAATTTGAATCAGCGATGGGCCAATCGTTCATGTAAGTCCTTAGTTCTTTTTGAAATCTGAACTTCTTCGAATTGAGTTAAGTGATTCTTCTTCTCCCTTTGCTTTGAACTTTGTTATGAATAACTTGTTCTCAATGTTTTGACTTATGGGAATCAAATTTCCGTTGAATTTGTTTGACCTCAGAATTTGCCATATTGATATCGTTCGTGTCAGTGATTAATGATTATCATTTTTGTAAACTTTGTATATTGTTTGACGTGTCCGATATTTGATAACAGTGATCTTGAGATTTTTGTTTTGGTGGCTCTATGAGCCATGTCACAGTGTATGTGACTTTTTTCTGACTTACCCACGTGGATTGGAACGTGGGCTAGCTCAACGGGAATTGAGCTAGAGATCGCGATCTTACTTTCTGAACTGGCCTCATGTGTCAGTAATGACGTATGTGACCACTTTCTAAATGGCTCTCTAGTGTCTATCTCCGTACTCATATATATTTTGACATTTGATATTTGGTCTTACCTCGGTTCAGTCGTAACTGGTGTGCCTTTGAAATCTTGTATTTCAGATATATTTTGACACTTGAAATTTGGTTTGATGTCCATTCCATTGAAACTTTTGTGCTACCGAAATTTTGCTTCTCATATATTTTTGCTTTTGTTTGATTGGTCCTTTGAGCGACCTTACTAGGTATTTGGCTCATTCCCTTATTGTTTTTCCTTTCAGGTGATCAGTAGGTGGGATTTTGTATTTGAAGGGCTAGCTGTGTGACCAAGAGTTAGCTACCTTAGTTCAGAGTTAGTATTGACATTTAATTGTAACAACTAAGACAAGTTAACATTACTTAGGTTTTATTTTGAAACTCTGTGTTGGAGAAATTTTGAATTTTATATAAGCTTTGGGCCTCTAGGTCAGATGTTGATATACTTTTGGGAATTATTAGTGCATGCTTTGAATGACCGTTTGGGAGATTTATGATATTTTAAGGTTTTCTGATTGCGTTTGGGAGACTTCTGATAATTTTAAGGTTTTCTCTTATTTCCGTTTATTCATCATTTATGCTTCGAGAATAATTAATTTTCGGGGTGTGACAGAATGGTATCAGAGTGGTTTGAGATTCTGTAGACTCCTAAGCCTAAGATATATGTGATTAGGATTAAACCTTGAAAAGGTGGATTAAGTTTGGAGAATTTATTTCATATTAGAGCATAAGATTGAGATTTGGCCATAAGCTTTGAATTTGGGTTAAGTACACAATCGTAGAACGAATGTTGGTTGTCTTTGAAATTTAAATATTTTAAGTGTTAATCAAAGAGAATAATTGAAGGATAGAACTATGATCTTTGAATGTCTATGAGTAGCTCTAATAGTGTATGGAAAAGGTTGTGATCTTAAGATACAAGGGATACGGTGACAGATAATTTGTGCGGAATTTGAAAGGAAGATTCGGCATTTTTAGATTATAATGCCCCTTTATTCATTTGTTTCAATATCCTTTTGCGAGCATCTAAGTGTTGAACCTAGAAATTTGAAACCCTATCTATATGTAGATACCTTTATGGAACCCTGTGGTGATCTTATGGTTTATAATTCTTGCCCCATCAGTATTGATTATAGATATTTAAGAGTTGGCATAATTTTTTTGGATATGGAACACTTTGATGTTATTTTGGGGTATGAATTGATTGTCTTCCAATAATGCCAAGATAGATTGCTTTAAGAAAAAAAGAAGATGATTATGATCTTCTGGTGAATAGCTCTGAAAACTAGAAGCTATCTATAACGGGCTGTGACTGAGAGATATAAATGATGTGGTAGTTTAAAGACTTAAACTTTGGTGGATGCGCGATATATATGTGAAATTAAGAATAATATGTTTTTCTCTGTGATAAATTTGATAATAGTTTGGACCGGTTTGTTTTGAGGCATTAGAGTGCGCTCGAAAGTGTGGTGGTCTTTTGGTAAGACGTGTAAGTGCTTGTTGATGTTGGTTATCCAGTTTGGATAAGTCGAAGTATTATTCTTCAAAGGTTATCTGATGGTTTTGGTTTTGGTGTCAGACTAAAAATAGAGGGGGGAAATATTGATCATTAGGTGATCTCATGGGTTGGTTAGTGAATTGCATAGACATTATGTCGTTGTAATTTTGGTTGAGCCTAGATTTTGAGTTTGTGGCCTTTTATAGTTGACCAATATGGGCAGAAAGTTGAGCTTGATGTTGCTTTAAGTAACCGTGTGCTAGAAGTAATGAGATGTTTCTGGATATAAAATCTTGGAATATTTGATGTTGGCGATTTGATCATAGATAATCATATTTGGAAAGCCTAACAATGTGGGTGATGCATTGGGCGGAATGCGTACCAACAACTTAGCAACTTTAATTGCTTGATTGTCTCAATTGTCAGCGAAATGTTATGAAGGACATATTTTAATGACTCTATTTGTGACTTTGTACGAGCGTAGATTTTGATTTGAAGATTATAGAGTATAAATCGTTTGTGATTAATGTGAAGTTTGGTTACTACTTTTGGTGTACGATTGAAGCTAAGTGTGTCAATGTTGGGTATTGTACCAAGGCTAAGGTTTGATTTGTTATCATAATGGCGCAACGTGAGCCTGTCGGTATTGCATTGATTTCTGATGTATTGAATTTTTATTGGAGTAACTTAATTCAGCGTGTTTCATTTGTTAGCCAAGTATAAATACTTTGAGGAGCAATCTAAATATATTTTGGGGGTGGTGATGACAATGGAAGTTAAAAACTTAAGTTTGAATTTCGTAAAACACGTCATATGGGATGAAAAATTGCTTAGTACTTAGTACACCTCAGGCTTAAAGTTAAGCGTGTTATCCAGATTGTGTAAAGTATGTGGTTTGGTATATTATCAGAGTAGCGCAATGGAGGCCTTATGTATTGGAGATTGATTTAATTTGTTGAAATTTTGAATGTCGTAATTTTAGCTCAGTCCATTTCGTAGGCTAGTTAAGCCATGCATGTTTCGAAGTTAGAATTTCTGTTAATAGTATGAGGAATGTATTGACTCGTGTTGGAAAGCAAGAAGTTAATTGATGATTAAGGAACGTTTTAAATTCCGATGACGAAATTTTTTTAAGGAATGGAGAATGTTATACCCCGAAAATTTTCTTTTCCTTGTGCGAAATTAATATTTTGAGTAAATAAGTTTGTGGTCTTTTTGAAAAGGGTTGTTAACATTTCTAAAATTTTCGGTTGAATGAATAGTGGTTTCATTCGAATCAAAATGGGAAGGGTAATGATGTTTTGGAGTGACTGAAAGATTCGATTGAATGTAAATAGTTTTGCTTCGAATGAAAATGGGTTTGCTTCAAAAGAAAATGGGTTTGCTTCGAATGAAAATTGGTTTTGCTTCGAATGAAAATGGATATGCTTCGAACGAAAAGATTTTTGCTTCGAACGAAAAGTATTTAAAATTGTGGAAAGCGAGTACTGAAGATTTCATTCGAAGTAAAAGTTTTAATTCGAATGAAAACATGTGCTTCGGTGGAATTGAAAAAAATAATAATAATAATTCTGAAGTTTTCATTAGAATTTAAAAGTTTTCATTAGAATTTAAAAGTTTTCATTCGAATTAAAAGTTTTAATTCGAATGAAAACATATTTTCGGTCGAATTGAAAAAATAAGTAAATAAAAAATTTGAGCCATTTTCACCTCTGTTGGTTTCTTTCGAGTGAAAACTATTATTTTTTGTCGAATGAAAACTTGATTTTGGTCCCATATAAATAGTTGGCTTTTTCCTTTCTAGACTTTTTTGGAGGTTCTCTTTTCCTTTTTCCCTTGCGGTGGAGAGAGAGGGAAGAGAAGGCTTGGGAAGTTCGGGAGTTCTAAGGTGGAGCTTAAGGTTTTGTTTTTTCAAAAGCTTAATTAAGGTAAGGGTTTACTTTTGAAATTTGAATCAGCAATGGGCCAATCGTTCATGTAAGTCCTTAGATCTTTTTTAAATCTGAACTTCTTCGAATTGAGTTAAGTGATTCTTCTTCTCCCTTTGCTTTGAACTTTGTTATGAATAACTTGTTATCAATGTTATGACTTGTGGGAATCAAATTTCCGTTGAATTTATTTGACCTCAGAATTTTCCATATTGATATCGCTCGTGTCAGTGATTAATGATATCATTTTTTGTAAACTTTGTATATTGTTTGACGTGTCCGATATTTGATAACAGTGATCTTGAGATTTTTGTTTTGGTAACTCTATGAGCCATGTCACAGTGTATGTGACTTATTTCTGACTTACCCACGTTGATTGGAACGTGGGCTAGCTTAGCGGGAATTGAGCTAGAGATCGCGATCTTACTTTCTGAACTGGCCTCATGTGTCAGTAATGACGTATGTGACCACTTTCTGAATGTCTCTCTAGTGTCTGTCTCCGTACTAAAATCTATTTTGACATTTGATATTTGGTCTGACCTCGGTTCAGTCGTAACTAGTGTGCCTTTGAAATCTTGTCTTTCAGATATATTTTGACATTTAAATTTGGTTTGATGTCCGTTCTGTTGAAACTTTTGAGCTACCGAAATTTTGCTTCTCAGATATTATTGCTTTTGTTTGATTGGTCATTTGAGCAACCTTACTGGGCATTTGGCTCATTCCCTTATTGTTTTTCCTTTCAGGTGATCAGTAGATGGGATTTTGTATTTGAAAGGCTAGCTGTGTGACCAAGAGTTAACTGCCTTATTTCAGAGTTAGTATTGACATTTAATTGTAACAACTAAGACAAGTTGGCATTACTTAGGTTTTATTTTGAAACTCTGTGTTAGAGAAATTTTGGATTGTATAAAAGCTTTGGGCCTCTATGTCAGATATTGATATACTTTTAGGAATTATTAGTGCATGCTCTAAATGATCGTTTGGGAGATTTATGATATTTTAATGTTTTCTGATTGCGTTTGGGAGACTTCTGATAATTTTAAGGTTTTCTCTGATTTCCGTTTATTCGTCATTTACGCTCCGAGAATAATTAATTTTCGGGGCGTTACAGAAATCAAGTTCTCTGGCGAGTTGCGTAGAGTTTTCCGGTAAGTATTCTAGCCCTTTTTCTCTCAGATTTATTCAATGGTTTATGGGAGTAAGGTGGCTAGGATTGTTTGTAGCAGTATATGGGTTAATGAGGGCATATGTTGGCAGCCATGTTGCCAAGAAGTGATGGCTGCTGTAAGGGTAATAGGGCTATAATTAAAGCACGTCATAGCCATGGTGGCCGTGACTGTGTGCTCACGAACGTGTGCTTAGGGGCATGGGGAGGAAGCTGTCAGTCAACATTTGTATGCATGCTTAAGAGATGGGACAAATGGGCTATGCCGTGGGTATAAATTGTGTGTGCATATGGTGTGGTTTGGTGTGTGCGTCAGTGTGTATTTTGTGTGTGTATGCGCGAGCGCGTGCCTGCCTGCCTGGGGGAGGGAAGGCTGCCGAGGTAGCTTGTGTGGGTGTGTGTTTGTACGGTGACTGTGTGTGTGTGTGTGTGTGTTGGAAGGAGGGAAGAGGACTGTCGTGATGGAAATTTGTGCGGTGTGTATATGTGTGTGTGCATGAAGCTGCCAAGATGGCACCATGCGTGTGAGTATGTAAGTGTGGTGTGTGTAGTATGCATGTATAAGGGGGTGTGTGTGTCATGGCTGTAATTTGTGTGTGGGGGGGGGGGGGGGAGGACTGCCGTGATGGAAATTTGTGCGGTGTGTTTGTGTGTATCTGTGTATGTGCATGAGGCTACCAAGATGGCACCATGCGTGTGAGTGCTTAGTGCGTAAGTGTGGGGGGGTGTGGTGTGTGTAATATGCATGTATAAGGGGGGGTGTCATGACTGTAACTTTTGTGGAGGGGGGGGGGGTGATCATGGGTCTGTAGGTGCAGAGAAAGAGAAGAAGATGAAGTGGATATTGGGTAGGTGCAGACTGTGTGGTATCCTGTGCTTGCAAAGGTGTACCACAGACTCGCATTATGTTCGACGTGTGCGTTGGATAGGGCATAGTGATTGTTAGCATGTAAAATTTTACAGTACGGTACCTTAGCTATATTAGAATTTCTGGCAAAATTGTATTATTTTTTGGACTCATACGTATTTTTAATATTTTCTATAAGTTCAAATTCGTAAAATTCGTTTTAAGTCCTTAAAGTCCATTATAAATTCTGGAAATATTATAGTAATGTTCTGTTTTTATAGTAAAAAGAAGTCCCAATTTAAGTTTGATAATTTTTAGAGTTGATTTGGCACCAATGCCCGTATCGCATTAGATTTAGCAAAATGAATAATTTAAAAATAGTTTTAGTGTCCTTTAAACTTTTATTCTATTTCTATATATTTTAAACATGTTACAAAAATTATGGGACTTTATTTTTAGCTAGAAACAATTATGGCTATTTATGGGATTTTATGACAATTAAGGAAATTATTTTTAATTCAAAAATTGAGAAAATTTTTTATTTTTATTTTATATGTTTTTTAAGCCATAAAAAATATTTTATGAGAATTTAATATCAATTCTGCGTTATTATTAAGCCTTTAGGAGTGTCTTGAATTTTCTGACTAGATTGGTCATACGTGGGACCCGATTCGATTTAGGTTGTGCTCAGAGTATCAAAGTAAACAACGTTTAAGAAATTAGCATTGGGTTCATTATGTAGTTTGCCAATATAGGTTAATTTGAACGAGGTTGAATAACAGCGCATAGCTTGGATCGAAACCTATTTCCTCGTACTTGATTTCGTCAAATTTTATTCTGAATTGTTATAGAAATTCTTTGAACTCTATTATGTTTAAGTTGAACATGTATTTTTGCCTTTAAAACCTTGCTTTGAGCTTGAAGCGGTCGCTAAAAATTCTTACGGTGTTCATTATTCATTACTCATTGAGCATCGACTTTTTCACTGAATTATCGATTATTATATTCTAAATATTGACATGAGATTCTGCATTGGTGTGTTTTGGCGGGAGTTGTTGTGTATTGAGGATGTGACAACTCAAGTCGCTAATAACAGTTATTCGATATCTTCAATATAGTCACAACGCAATCCCAATCAGATTACAATCTAAAACTCCAAAATTGCAAGTCTCGCTCACATCCCCGCTTGAATGTGCTCGCCAAAATAGTCATCTGCACTGGACATGTAAGTGGTGGGGGTGAGCCGGGTAGCCCAGTAAGTGGAACAATCAGAGCACCATAAGATCATAATTAAACACGGTAAACAATTCAGGATCAATCAAAATATTTGAAAGTCAAACAGTCAATGCAACCATGGCTTAGTACCCTGAACAATTAGTAAACCAATTCAATATCCAATTTGCACATCAAACATAACACTTCAGCATCTTGCTTTCGGTATCCTCAAAGGGATCCGTCAAAACTCAGTTGTGCCATAATCATAATGTATCATGCATATAGACAAATAACTGGAGCGATGTCATTGATCAAAAGTACTTAAGCCACGTCACATAAACATACTTCGAAACCAAGATATTTATTAATATTCAACACAAGCATTGAAGGAAGCTTTCAGAACAATAGAGTTTATAAGAGTACGAGAAACGTCAAGAAATAAATAACCATTGTGGTATAAAAGAATTGTGATATTGCATTCCCCTAACCCAAATCATGACCAATCCACTTAGACAATAAGTCCTTATGATCCTTCTTTCATAATCACGGCTAATCTTCTTCTCTCACTCGTTATCTATCTATCCTTCGATAAAAGTCAAAGATAACTTGAAATGATTTTAACCAAAGAGATTAAAGGCCTATCTATTTATAGAATTTTTTAGGAAGCACGAGGTGCAAAGAAACACGACGTGACGCAACAAGGCTACATCACCTCACAAGCACGACAAGGCTAAGCAAAGCACGACGAGGGTCGAAGCACGAGGTGGAAAGACAAGATTGTGCCACCTAGCAAGCACGACAGTGCTAACCAAAGCACGACAAGGCTTGAACCAAAGTGGCAGTACAAGGTTGTGCCACCTAGCAAGCACGACAATGCTAACCGAAGCACAACAAGGCTCCAAGCACGAGGTGTAACGATTGCATGATGACACCTAACAATCACGATAATGTCATTCCAATTGTCATTAAAAATCATCATCATCATTTTTCTCTCAACCGACCAGTAATATTTTGAGCACCTTTAAAATTTTGGGGCATTACATAGAAATTGGTGTGGGATAGTACTTTGATGGACTAGCAAGTGTACATATGCATATGTAGTATGTATCTGTATCTATATCCATTTGTGCACTAGCTTTGTGGCTTTGCTCATCTGTAGTATGTAGTATGTAGTATGTATTTGTATCTATATCTATTTGTGCACTATCTGTAGCAGGGCTCATGTACAATACCATCTGATTTTGTTATATTCTATCTGAAGTGATTTCTAGTTATATCTGATCAAAGGGGTTGAGTTGATACTCTTCCCCATATTGTTATCAAACTATCTGTATTGATTTTGAAATTCCTAAAAAATTTATCATCGAACTAAATATGTGTGTCCTTTCGTAATTGACTTCTTTTTGTCCTTGAGCGACCTTACGGAGCTCTCAAAAGCTCACCCTCGTTTCTCCCGTTTCTGTAGGTAATGTTCACCAGTAGATTACTTGGGGTTGGGTTAGAGCCTGAGTAAGAAGTTGGATTATCTATGATTATTTTATTTAGTAGGACCCTTGTGGGTAATTACTATCTAGCCGTTCTATAGTGAGCTTAAGACGTTTAGTTTATTATCATTTATTTCTTTTAAAGTTTGAAATATTGCACACGCAGATACGCAAATACACACACACACACGCATATACACACACACACACACACATTTAAAAATATGTATGTGTGTGCGCGTGCGCGCAAAGTTGTTAGTTGATGGCCGTGACTGTGTGCTCATGAACGTGTGCATAAGGGCATCGGAGGAAGCTGTGGTCTGTGTTTGTATGCACTGTATGTATGTTTAAGGGATGAGACAAACGAGCTACGCTGTGGGCAAAAATTTGGTATGCATATGGTGTGTTTTGGTGTGTGTGTGCACGCGTGCAGAAAAGAAGGCTGCCGAGATAGCTTGTGTGCATGTGTGTTTGTATGGTGAGTGTGTGTATGGGGGTGGGGGGGGTGGGAGGACTGCCATGATAGTAGTCTTTGCGTGTTTCCGATTTAATTAGGGTATCAAATCTGATTATTTTTATCCAAAACTTTTAGAAAAACCTTATATTACTGAAATGGTTCAGTATATAAACTTTTGTAGCATTTCGAGGTTGATAGCTATTTTTACCAGAATTAGCCTTTGAACGCTCGATTTGGTTAGCGATTAAGGATTTTTGAACGAAAGTTTTCTAAAGCGCTTTTCAATCCAAAAAAAATAATTTTGGTATGCTTTAAAGAGTGTTTAAAATATTTTTTGGAATTTTTCGAAGCGAGGGTGACTGAGGGGTGTTTTGGTAATTTGCCACCGGGGCGGCGGGGGAGGGGTTGGTAATTTTACCTATTGGAGGGCTGTTTTGGTAAAATTCACCTATAATAAGGGTACTTTAAGGATCCTACTTATAAGGAAGATGTATTTATTATTTAGACACGAGGTGTTTTGGGTAATTTTTCGTGCGAGAGGTATTTTGGAAGTTTGGCATAACCGATGAGCGGGTCATTCTAAGAGTAGGAGTCAGTTGGTGCTAGGTTCACAATATCATAAAATAAATTGTATTCTGACAATATGATTGTTCTGCTCAGGTCAACACTGAGGAGTTCCGATTAAGACTAGTATAGCTTGGACCGAGGTAATGGATTTCTATCTGAAACCTAAATTCATCAAATTTGATTTCGTATAGTATTTCTGATTTGTTCTTAAATATCATTGGACTCTGATTATGTTTTGGAATGACAATTGGATTACCTGCCTTGAAAAACACTTTGAGCCTTAAGCGTTCATTGAAATTCTTATCGATGCTCTTTAACTGTTATTCATCAAGCCTCGATTTTTATGTTGCATTACCGATTATTGATTCTGCATATTGACATGAGAAAGTGTATTGAGGTGTTATAAGGATGGTCTGCATCGGGGGTGATATAAGGATGGTCTGTTATTACAGAAGACGCTAGTACCTTAATGGTCTAGCTGGTGTTCATATGCATATGTAACCACTATTGTTATTGAGCACTGTTTGTGTGGCTTGCTAACTGTTACCCTGCACTACCTTTGTGGCTTTGCAATTACTCATGTTCAATATCATCTGCACCATTTATATTGATAGTGTTCTCATTGTTATCTATTTTTTTCTTCTATAAATGAGCTTAATCTCTTCCTCGCATTATCATTGTATCTAATCAATGAATCGTGTATCACCCATTTCTAATTGAGCGACCTTACTGAGCTCTCAAAAGCTCACCCCTTTTTGGCTCCCTTCTGCAAGTAATAATCACCAGTAGATTTCTTGGAAGAGATAGAGCTTGAATTTGGTATGAATGTAGTGGGAATTATAGAAGCTCTGGTATACATCGATTTTATTTTAAGGGATAGAGATTATTTGTTCTACTAAGTGATCAATCGATTGATTGACTAATGCTTTGAAAATTTCAGGGTGTTACATTTGGTATCAAAGCATAGGTTTATGATTCTGTAGACATGGAAGCATATACGAGAAACTTAATTGATTGATGTGAATATTAGGGAGAAAACCTAAATAATTTTTAGTTAGGCGATAGGGTTGTTTAGATGTATAGATTCGTATTGAGAAGAGTACATTGATTTCTTTTATATCTCTGTTGCTGTAGGACATGGTCGGGTACCTAACAATGCACATCTTGGTATTGGAGGATGGATAGAGGGTGACGAGTTTGAGGAAGAACCCTTCGAAGAGGATCCAGAGGAAGATCCGGAAGAAGACCCTGAGGAGGAAGGATGGGAAGAAGGCCCTGTTGTGATTGAACTAGAGGGGCCTATTGAGGATGACTTCGGAGTCGAGAACGTTGAACGTAACGTGTAATACCCCAAATTTTTCCTTTCTTTTGTTAAGTTAAGTTTAAAAAAATATATATATGAATAGTACTTTCAGTCGAATGAATACTACTTTTAGTCGATGAACAGTACTTTTAGTCGATTGAAATGTACTTTTTAGTCGAATTAAAAGTTTTTAGTCGAATTAAAACTCTTTTAGTCGACTGAAACTTACTTTTTAGTCGAATTTAAACATTTTAGTCGAATTAAAACTTTTTAGTCGACTAAAACTTATGTTGCTTCGAATGAATAGTGTAATTTTACCTTCATATAAATAGTTTCTTTATTTTCTTTCTAGCCCTTTTGTTCTCGATTTCTTGCTCCTTTGCGGCAGAGAGAGAGAGAATAGGAGGCTTGGAAAGCTCATTGACGCTGGAGTGGTGCTTTAAGGTTTTCTTTTGTTCAAAAGCTTGTTTGAGGTAAGGGTTTATACGATTTTTGCTGTGGAAATGTATCTTCGAAAATCCGAAGGCTTATACTTTCGTCACTTTTGATTCATCTATGCTCGTTTGTAATTGATTGCTCCACTTTTGCCTTCTTGAGAACATTGTTTACTCTTTCTCATTTGTGCCTTATTGATGCACAACTTTGAATTTGTACATTTGTGACCGTCAATTTAAGATTGACATTGACTATGTTGAACAACTCTCAAATTGAGAGGGTCCTTTGGACACATGTTTGTTAGACTAGAGAGCCGAAGCCTCCTAGTATGCTCCGGAGTACGCGTTTGATATTTGTATGTTTGGTTCGACGTTTGGGTCTTATGACCACCATAGTCATCGCATGTTTGTAGCATACCCTACATATTATTGAAATGTATTTTGGGTTAAATGTTAATCTTTGATACTTCGATGTTTGTAGTGAGACATGATTGGTCCGTTTCATATCCTATATTGTTATTAGATTATACCATTATTACTTGACATCTTACCATTGTCTACCCTACTAGGCTATTTGAGCTCACCCCTTTGCCTTCTTACCTTGCCTTTGCCACAGGTGAAGGAAGTGACTCTTGATTCTTATGGTAGCGTTGGAGCTATGAGATTTTGCTTTTTGGCTTGATAAACTTTGTAGCTTATTTCTTTTGGCAACTTTACCTGGGTGGGGTAATTTGATAGAATTGTTTTGTATAACTATTTGTCCGCTGCGATTAGAAATCCTTTTGTATTGTCATATTTTTTTGGAACGCGTTGTAATAGACTTTTGTTAGATATGGTAAAACTTTATGTTTGGAGGCTTTTAGTGCTCTGTTTATATCATCATCATCTATATGGTAATACTATATCATGAGGTTTGCTTTGAAGTTGCGGCCTCCCGGTTTGGGGGCGTGACAGGGTTGGTATCAGAGCTTAGGTTTGTGATTCTGTAGACTCGGGTGAGCCTAGGTCTAAGACGTTGCGAGATTATTTTGATTTCGCGTTTATCTTTTGTACATTATATAGGCTTATACAGTTTTGTTTGATGTGCTAGGAGTACCATGCCTCCTAGGCGTTCTAATCGTAACGCCAACGAATCTCACGGTCCACCAACGAATGACGGAGTTGCTGAAGCCATTGTACACGGATTTCAGAATTTGGTGAACCTAATTGCAGGAGGTAACGGGGTATTGCTACACCAAAATTAGAACAATGGGCCGAATGATGGTGTTAAGACTGGAGATGTGGAGAAATTCAAAAAGTTAGTGCCCGCCTTTAGAGGGGAACCCGATCTGGAGAAGGCTAAAGCGTGGGTGAACCAAAGTGAGAAGGTGTTCGACCTCTAGGATACCAATGATGAGCAAAAGGTGGCGTATGCAGTATTCATGTTGGAAGATGAAGCCGACCATTGGTGGAGGATGGTCAAGCGCACACAGAGGATCAATGCTGATCATCCCATGACTTGGGAACGGTTCAAGAACATTTTCTTCAAGAAGTACTTTCCTCAAAATATAAAAGATCAAAAGGAGGAAGAATTCTTGAAGTTAGTACAGAATGATATGATGGTAGCAGAATATGAGGCGAAGTTCACCTCATTGTCAAAGCATGCCCCGCATTTGGTTGACACCGAAAATCGTAAGGCAATAAGATTTGAGAAGGGATTGAAGTGCGGCATCAAGAACAGATTGTTGGCTCTAAAGCTTCCGACTTATGCCAAGGTGGTTGAACGGGCCGAAATTCTAGAGATGGACTACGTGGAATTTTTGAAGGAGCAAGAGGAATTGAGGCACAAAAGAAGCCGTGCAGAAACTTCGGACAAGAGCAAGAGCGGTGGTCAGAACAAGAGGAAAGCAACTTTACAAGAAAGTATGAAATTGACTCAAGGGGGTACAAAAGTTTGCGCTACTTGTGGCAAAAATCATGGGGATAAGCCTTGCCATCGTTTGACAAATTCATGTTTCAACTGTGGGAAAGTGGGGCATTATGCTATGGAATGCCCGTATCCGAAGAAGGAGAAGACTTACAACATTCAGGCTCAGGGTGGAGCTAAACCGTCCACGGGGGACCAGAGGCCGAGAGTACAAGGCCGTGCTTATGCTTTGACTGCCAAGGATGCCACAACTTCTAACGACGTAGTGGCAGGTACAGTTCAGATTGTTCTCATTCTTTTCATGCATTGTTTGACCCTGGATCTACGCATTCGTTTATAACCCCTTCTCTTGCGTGTAAGTTGGGTTCTGACCCACAACTTTTAGAGTTTGATTTGATGATTGATACCCCGGTGGGGAAATCTGTATTAGTATCTACCGTGTACAAGCCTTGCTTGGTACGCATTGAGGGTAGAGTGTTACCCGCTGACCTTATAGCTATGGACATTCGGGATTTTGACGTTATTCTCGGTATGGACTAGTTGTCTTCCTACCATGCCTCATTGGATTGATATGCCAAAGAAGTGCATTTTCGGATTCCCGATCAATCCAAGTTCAAGTTTAAGGGTTCTACGCCCATTACTTCGTCTTGCCTTGTATCTGCCTTGCAGGCTAGGCGTTTGCTTCGGAAGGGATGTCAAGGATATTTAGCTCACATTGTGGATACTCGAATACCTGTTCAAAATTTATCCGCTATTCCTGTCGTTGACGAATTTTCGGATGTGTTTCCGGAGGAATTCCCTGGTCTTCCTCCTGGTCGTGAAATCGAGTTTGTTATAGATCTTATACCAGGAGCTGCTCCAATTTCTAAGGTTCCTTATCGTATGGCCCCGGCCGAGCTCAAAGAACTTAAGGTGCAACTTCAAGAATTGCTCGAGAAAGGCTTCATTCGCCCGAGCGTCTCTCCTTAGGGTGCTCTTGTTTTATTTGTAAAGAAGAAGGACGGAACGTTGAGATTGTGTATTGACTATAGGGAGTTGAACCATATTACAGTTCGCAACAAGTATCCTTTGCCACAGATTGACGATTTGTTTGATCAACTACAAGGTGCGGAAGATTGATTTGAGATCGGGTTACCATCAATTGAAGATTCGAAAGGATGACATATCCAAGACTGCTTTTCGCACGAGGTACGGACACTATGAGTTTGTTGTAATGCCGTTTGGGTTAACTAACGCACCTGCAGCGTTTATGGACTTAATGAATCGGGTATTCAAGCGATATTTGGACCAATTCATCATAGTCTTTATCGATGACATATTGATCTAATCTAGAAGCAAGGAAGAACGTGAAGAGCATTTACGTATGGTGCTACAGATTTTGAGGGAAGAGAAGCTTTATGCCAAATTTGATAAATGTGAGTTTTGGCTTGAAAAAGTTGTGTTTTTAGGGCATGTGGTATCTAAAGATGGGATCTCGGTGGATCCATCCAAGGTAGAGGCAGTGTGGAATTGGGAAAGACCGAGAACGGTCAGTAAAGTTTGTAGTTTCCTTGGTTTGGCTGGCTATTATCGCACGTTTATTGAGGGGTTTTTCAAAATTCGCTATTCCATTGACTCGATTGACTCGAAAGAAGGTTAGATTCGAGTGGTCGGAAGAGTGTGATCGCAGTTTTCTAGAATTAAAGAAAAGATTGGTTTCGGCTCCGGTCCTTTCTCTACCTTCGGGGACTAGAGGATTTGTGGTTTATAGCGATGCTTCACGAAAGGGTTTGGGATGTGTATTGATGCAACATGGGTGAGTTATTGCTTATGGCTCGCGACAACTCAAAGTGTATGAAGTGAGCTACCCAACACATGACTTGGAATTAGCTGCAGTGTTTTCGCTTTGAAAATTTGGAGGCACTATCTCTATGGTGAGACATGTGAGATATACACAGATCACAAGAGTCTTAAGTTTTTATTCACGCAGAAAGAATTGAATATGCGACAACGTCGATGGTTGGAATTGCTTAAGGACTATGACTGCAAGATCTTGTATCATTCGGGGAAGGCTAACGTGGTCGCCGATGCTCTTAGCCAAAAGAACACAGGTACGTGTGCAGCCCTTTTAACTTCACGTAAGAAAATTCTTGCGGATCTTGAAAGTTTGAGTGTTGATGTTTTGGTTTCCGAGACGGGAAACTATTTGGCGAAGGCAAACCGATAACAAGTTAAAGCCAAAAAAACATTAACATAAACTTTGGGCTAGTTTTATCGTACTTTATGCTATGTGTTTTTAAGGCCAAAACTCAATAGAAATGAAGTAAAGACCGAAAGGGCATGGAGGCACCTGATACCTTCCCGCTGCTTAACTTAGTTCTCGAACCCATCTCCCGATTTTCGTAGATTACTTGTCCTTTGGGTATTTTAGAGTCATTTTAGTGTTTTTTATTTATTTTCTCTATTTTGCCTAATAAAATAAGATGGCGACTCCAAAAATACTTTTTATTCAAGGGAATTTTTTTCGAGGCGATTCACTACAGCAGTCTTGTTAACAATGACTTAACAGAGATTTTTAACCACAATATACTTTTACAATGGTTTCGAGTTGTTACTTGAAAAACTTATTTGCAATGTCTTCTATTAAAACTTTGGACACAGAGCAATTTTGATATCAAAGTCTTCAACCTCCTTGAACCTATTCCCGGCCTTAAAACACCATAGTTGTCACTCTCCAAACGCGAGCACCTCTTGTGCGTCTTTCCATCATGTGAACACCATCCTCCATATGTGAATTCACCATGGCGTCTCTTTAGAATACTGCGATCAATCTTGTCCAGAACTAGGCTATTATGCTTGAACTTCCTAGCAAATGGGCGGTTGCTCAGAATCATTCTTTTGTAATCTTTATGTCCAAGCAACCTCGGGTGTTGTTTTGGAGGTGTATCCCAGGTAATATAATGAAGGTCGTGGTTCACACTGGTGTTTTTGTAGTAATCTGAGTTGCATATGAGAGTCTGAAAGTATCCTTCAGGAGTTGACACGAAATTGGTGTAATAGAGGAGGAGTGTCCTTGGCAGGTTGTCCCAACCCATTACGCAATACTCTGCAAAAGACCTCGACAAAACTGTCCAAGCTGAACCTGCATATAAAGAGTGATCCAATCTAGTGAGCGGTCAAAGAAAAGGAACAAGAAGATTCCTAAGGGGCTTACAGGAGTAAGTTTGTATTTGGGAGGGATCATGCGTAGCGTAAGCATATAAATGAAATGTTTTTAATTCAACATTATACTTGCATCGGGTATGGCAAGAAAGTTCAATGATATTTACTACCTTCAGATCTGGATATTTTTGCAGTGAGGAAGTACGCGAAAAAAGAACTTCAAAAGCCAAAGTATCAAAATGGTCCTTAAATTATCAAAGATTTGCCCTTTTAGTATTTTATGGAAACCACATAACCACATTCATCCTCTTGATTAAGTACCAAATTAGACTAGCCATTAGTCCCCTTATTAAGACTTCAAACAAGGGCTGTTGTTAGCTGTGCTTCTTAGAAATATAACACCAAACTTTGGATAGTTAGCGAGTGTTTTACATACCAGTGTTTCCAAAAGTTTGATATTAAGTTTTTATTTTTCAAGTTCGCAGCTGAATCGTTAGCGATTCTTTTCGTTACGCTTGTCCATGCACTCACCTGCCCGAATAAGGCCTTGCCCGCCCCTAAATCTTGAAATCCAGGTTGAATCAAATAATAACCCAGCCCAGCCGGACCCAACCTTACCCTTTTAATGGGTTATAGTGTTGAGCCAGGGTCCAACCGATAGTTACGAAATGGCATGCACCGGTATCATATCGGTACCATCTCGGATTTTTTTATCATTTTTATACATATATAATACTCATTCATTAGCAAACTAATAATATATACATGTACTTTGCTCACATCTCATCTAGGATAAATTGTTTGTCCTTGTAGAGTTTAAATTACCTCATTTTCAACTCTTTGTTTCAATGAAGTGACATTGGGAACAAATAGCTTATTCAATTGAATCACTTCCTCCAAAATTACCTCTTTTTCAATTATCTCAATAGGAATTTTTATAGAAGAATAAGCTGTTTATTCAGGAATAGCATTTTTGGGTTCAAGAATAAATTTTTTTTTTTTTCTTTTGTGTGTGTACACGTAGCTACGAAGTAAATCAAAGCTAAGAGAAAAAGTAAAAGCAAACTGAAAATTTTGCTGAAAATTTAAAACATACCAAGAAAATTTGTAAATTTTAATGAATATTGTGAGGAAGACGCTAGAGAGGCTGTGATCGATATAATAGAATCAAGGATTTTTTTTAATTTAATCGTCATATGGTCAATTTACTAAATTTCCCAACAAATTGCAACTTCTACAATTTTAAGGAACCAGAACAAAACACAAAACATCAGCCGGTATGTAGTTCTCAGCTAGTATCACCTTTACCGACCAGTACAACAAGTACAAAACGATATTTTGACTAGTATAAAATGTAAAGGAATATCGTATCGTACTAGTAAAAGGTAAGAGTGGGTCGTACCTGCTGGTACAACAGTACTGGTATAGTACTGATAAATATGGTCCAACCCTCTAGACTGGCCTGGCCCTACAGGTGTCAAACAAAGGATCATTGATGCAAGGTATTTAGTAGAGGTGGCAAACTGGGTGGGTGGGTTGGGTTGGGTTTGGGTGTGAATTAAATGGGTTGGGTATAAATGGGTGACTTACCCATTTAAACCCATTTAATTGTGGGTTAAATGGGTCATCTATTAATTGGGTTGGTTTCACCCATCAAACAGAAATAACCCATATATATTGATGAAAATTTTTATTTGAAGCTGTAGAAATGGGGCTCGTCAAGTTATTGCTCCACTCTCCCTCCTCATCTTCATCATCACCGCAGACCAACAACCGTGGCCGCACCGGCGACCGCGGCCGCTGTCACACCAGCGACAACTACATCAGGCAACCTGCTACCACCAGTCCGTGGTCAACAACCACCATACTGAATGCGACCACAGCCCCGCTGCCAAACCAAAATATGCACATCCACTAAACTACCCCGCCGCAGATCTGAGCCTCGCCAGGCTGCTACCGCCATTACGTCGACGACCACCACCACCACTCTCAACACCACCGCCCCTGCCTCCATTTGAGCCACTCGTTGGTAGTTTGGAGGCCATCCTTACCTTGAAAACCTAGATCTACAATAGATCTGAGCCTAGATGGCTCTGATTCGAGAATCTTGCTCGAGGACTTTGCCGGAATTTTCAAGAGATGACATGTTTGAAGCTTCTGGAGTGGGGATGGTGTTTGGTTGTGGGTGATGTGCTATTTCTTGTGGTGGCGACAGGGTGATGAGGACGGCAGAGAGTTAACAACTCCGGCATCTTATGGCGGCAGCGCCGGCGGGGTACGAGTGGCGACAGCCGATCCGTTGTTGCCTTCATGGGATGGCCGAGACTTATTGGTCAACACAGTTAATTTAAATGGTTTCATGGGCACCCACTTAGAACCCATTTAAACCAGTGGGTTATTGGGTTGAAACAATAGCTGACCCATTAAGACACAATTATTAAATGGGTGGATTTGGGTGGCATTTAAATGGGTGGTTCTGGGCGGGTTAATGGGTTTGGGTTGTGATTGACACCCCTAGTATTTAGCATGCCCCATTAGATTTCCAATAACCCTAATCTCATCTAAGTCCACACTTCACTCTCTCACTCTCTCTCTCTCTCACCCACACACACCCACCAACCCCATCATCGTCGTGCACCACCACCACCCTTCCAACCACAATGTCATCGTCCACCAACCACCACCATTTTTTTTACCGTTGTAAGCCACTAGGCACCCACCACCTCAAGCTATAACCCACGACTTCGCCGTGATAACATCCAGCAATGTCATCGACCATCCGTGATCGCCACCGGTAACCACCATCTGTCATCATATTTGCCTCACATCTCTCTACACCTATAGCTCTTCCATGAAATTACATAAGAGAAACTTCCACATATTGTGGCAGCGACAGGTTAGGTGTTGGCAGAGAGTTTGCTTATGGTTGTTAGTGGCTAGAGCGTTGATGGTGTTTCGAATGGACATGATGGTGGAGATCAGTGCTATGGTGGCGGAGATCGGTAAAATGGTAGCCACGATGGCTGGTTGGCAGTAGTGGGCAACAACGACGGCAGTGGAAATTTATTTTTAGTCTTTCATTAGACGAATAAAAATAAACAATTCAGTTTTCACTAAATCAGATTGATTAAATAAGAGAAACAAAGTTAGCAAATTTTGACATTAGTAATAATAGAATAACAAAAGTAAACAATAGGTTAGACTCGACTGGGTTGATCCTGAGTTGGGTTGAGTAGGGTCAAAGCTAGGGTCAAGTTAGATTGAACGTAATAATTTTCTTAGGCAAAGCCCATAAGCCCTGCCCTAACCCTCCTAACCCAACCCATGGGCATGCCTACTTTGCATTTAACGACACCATTGTTGCTAAAAGTGGGATACATAGAGGGTGTACGTTTACCAAATTTTTTTTTTGTTTTTGTAATGATGATGAAAAATATGTCTTTTTCGTGTACTTTTATCTTTTTTCAGTTTCGTTTTAGATAAAAAAATCCAAACAACATTGCTAGTATTCTCTATGTTAGAAAATAACATCCCTGTCTCAGATTTCACGATTTTTTCTGCATCCTCTCTCTCTCTCTCTCTCTCTCTCTCTCATGATTTTCTTTGCCACCTGCATCCTTTCTCTCACGATTTTCTCTGCCGCCTTGCAGAAGCCAAATCTGCAGAAGCCCAAATCCCTTGAAGCCAAGCCCCAGAACAAGAGGACGCCAAACGGCGAGGAGAAGAAGGAGAAGAGGTGAACATTGGCGATCGCGTTCACGCGCGAGGAGACTGAGGAGGACATGTTTGCGATGACCGGAGCGAGGCCGTCGAGGCGGCCGAGGACCGTGCAGAGACAGATTGGGTTCTACGAGTTTTCTCTTGTTATTTCTACTGTTGATTAGTGCGGTGTTGACTGAAAATGCTATAATTAATTACGATATATGTGGTGGGTGATTCTTTTTGCTTTGGTGGTTGTGGTGATTTTGCAGAAGGGGTAGGGGAAGGGGAAGGGGAAGGGGAAAGGGAAAGGGAAATGGGGACACAGATGTGGGAACAAGGAAGGGGGAGGGGAAAGGGAATCCGTGAAGGGGAAATGGAAAGGGAAGGAGGACACAGATATGGGCCCACAAGAGGAAATACTGGAGAAAATGCTAAAAACATACGAGAATGTATCCAAAAAAGTTGGCAAAAATGGAAATGAAAATGGTAAACGTACAGAAAAAACTAAAAAAGTAGATACGGAAAAAATTAAAAGTACACATCCGATTTTAGAACTGAATACTAAAATTTAGAAAACAGAATACAAAATGCGAAAATAAATTGCGTAAACGTACAGCCCCATAGTGATGCTACAATCTTACTGACAAAAGATTGATAATGATAGACTTAAAAAGATTGGTGGTAGTTTTAGTGCGTCTGTAGGAAATAATTTGATTGATATTCTTTTCTTGGAAAAAAAATTGCTCCTCATTTCATCAATAATAAACAAAGTCCAGGAAAAGGTACTTGCGCGTGGGGGGTAAAGAGCAGGGGCGGATCCAGAAAATCTAATCGAGGGAGGCCAAAAAGGCGTAAATTTTTTTAATCATATTATAATTAGCGTAACTCCTTGAATAGGGTAAATGCAAAATAAATTATTCAATTGACTATTAATTATTTTTATTTATTCATAATGATTTGTTTAACTTGGTAAGTTGAATCAACAACAAATTACTAATCTTGCGTGAATAAAGCTTAACACTTACTATATAGATGTATTATTAATGTGATTATTAGTTATATGAGTACAATAGTGCATGTAGTGTAAGTTAACAATATTTTACAATAATTCAAACTAAAAAGAAAGAACTAACCTTGATCATTTGTATTTTTTTGTAATAAAAAATTTTGAAATTTGAAAGAGTGAAGATGGAACAAAAGAATGAGAAAGAAAAAACAAAGAGTCGAAAATAAAAAAAGGAATCCCCAATTAATTACTTTTATGATATAATGGTATTTTTTGTAAAATATGTAAAATATATTGGGGGGGGGGGGGTGCCATGGCCCCCTCCCGTCAGGTGATAGCTCCGCCACTGGTAAAGAGACCATACCAACTTGTGGAAGGCCTTATCTCGAGTATGAAAACACTTGTACTTAAACATGCTTATATGCATTGTCTAGACATCCCATTTCAAAATAGCAAAGCCTTTGCGACATAAGAGTAGATTTTGAGTAACATCAGAGTGATATTATTTCGGCACTTTTTGAATTGATATTTGTTTATACAGAAACGCTGTGGCAATGACCTTAGGATTTTAAAATGATATTATGTGCACAAACGTGCCGAGTTGTGAAAAGTGAAAATATTGTCTGATGGTTGGGTATTGCGCTTTCTGACTTCTTTTGAGATGACTAATAAGGACTTGGAAAATATCCTCAAGAGTTCTTTTTGCCCAATTCCTTAAAGACTTTTTGTGCTAATTTATTAATGCTACTCCTAAATTCCTATACTCTTAATTGCTATCAAACCAAGTATATTAAGCGATTGAACATAGGCAATTTACCTCCATTGTGTCTATAAAGATCAACTTTGATAAACTCTGAGCACTTCAAAAGTAGAGAGATCTTCAGTTTAAGAACAATAGGTTAGATTCACCTATGATAAATTTGTTTATGTAGGGCAAACATAATTTGATAGAGAAACTAATGAGCTAGTTAGTTTGTGGTGATGAGGAGAGTTTTTCACGCAAAACTAAACTCCTCTTCTAGTGTTAACCTTGCTATTATTCAAACTCTTCTCTTTCTTCAGCTTCAACTGTTTTGAAAAAAGATCTGTTTTTTCAGCAGAGTTTGAGATAAATCTTTTATAATAGTTGATTTTCTCCAAAAATTGTTGTAGCTCCTTTTTTTGTCCTATGTGGTGGGGCTGCATGGATAGCTCCACTTCGATTCCCTTAGATGGACAGGAAACCCCAAAAAAATTGCAGCAGTCACACTAAATGCACATTTGTGAGGATTAAGTTTTAAATGATGTTTTCTTGCTCTCGCAAATGTTGCATGCAGATTGCCGAAATGTTCCCCACCACCCTTCCCCCCTTGCTGTGACTTTTTAGTCATATATCATTAATGTAAACTTCAACTATCTTCCCAACAACGTCAGGAAAAATTGTATTCATTAGGCCGAATCGCATTACCACCCACTCGAAGATGCCAATGTTTCTAGGCATCTAATTGCAGTTTTTTGAACGTCTTTTTTTATTATTATTATTATTTTGATTTGGTTATAACCTGCACAGCAATCAACCTAAGAAAACATTTCACTCTTGGCCATTCCATCAACCAATTAGTTCACCACATGCATGCAATCTTGATCGTTTTTGGGTTGCCAGATTTAAGTTCCTAAAATCATTGCACACCTCATAGACCATTGTGTTTGACCACTGAAACAATGTTACATAGCTATCCTAAACATTTTGCTATGCTTCTAAGGCCTGCCTTCAGCATTTCTGAATTCGTACTTTAAGTTTGAGAATTACTCCCTCCATCCCACATAACTCGATCAGTTTTTCTTTGCACACAGATTACGGATATTGCTCATATATTATATGTTTTTCCTTATACCCTTTAGACAGAGTAGGGGAAAAAAGTGGGTCAGGAGAGAGAAAATGAACTAGTGGAGCATTGAATTTGGAGAGAAAATATAGTAAAAAAGTGTAAGAAGGTGGGCCAGGAGAGAGAAAATGAGTTGGTGGAGAGTTAAATGTAGAGAGAGAAATAGAATAAAATAAGTATAAAAGGGTAAAAACGTAAAGATACCTACAGAATCATTCTTAATTTGGAAAGTGAATAATTTTTGTGGGACGGCCTGAAAAGTAAATATGATCAATTTATGTAGGATGGAGGGAGTATTTAGTTTGACCTCCCTCTAGGTGGCTGCTTATAAGGTCTAAATCCTTCTCTGAGTGGCAGCCTATGCTCCACAAAATCTTTAGGCAGTCCAGGCATCTCATGGTACTCCAAAGAAAAGCAATATCTGAACTCAAAAAGCAAGGTATGCAGCTCGGTCTCATAATCAAGTGGTAGTAATGAGCTTATAGAGGTTCACCTTCTCCCAAGATTGAGTTCAGAAAGTGGATCTTGGACATCCGCCTTTAGATCGTCCAACTACGCTGTAGTTTCTAAATCCTTCATTTAAGTTAATCTTCACATAGTTCTTCAATGCATTCATCAACGTAATTGCATACGGTCTCCTGGACCGACTTACTTCCACTGGCTGAACCAAAGAACTCGGCCTTTTTCTCGGTCAAATATTCATGCACTCTGCCAAAACATTTCTTTGCAGCCTGCATACTTGACTGGACCTGACATTTAGGTCGACTCATCACACTTGATGTTCATTCATGATAGTAGCCTTTTGCTTTATAATCCCTGTACGCCTACATACTCATCTTCACTACAAATTTTACGAGTGTTATATCTTCATCATAAAGGTATGCCTCAGCTCCATCTATGCTATCAAAGAATGGCTTGCTATCTTTCCATACTACTTCCACTTCATAGCCAATCTGGAAAATAAAAAATTGGTAAATTGAAGAAAGAATGCACCAGACCAAGTGAACCCAGTTTTAGCCAAGGACTCGTCCTAGGAGCATGTTGTAGGAAGATGACGCATTCAGGACGAAGAAAGCAGTCATAATGGTTTCACTTCCTACTGTCATGTCAATCAGGAGATTTTCTGTAGATGTTGAATCTCCTCCGGTAAAATTCGTCGCAGAAAGCTCTGTGGGTATTAGGTCCCCCGTTGTCTTTCCTATCTTCCTTAACATTTGGCTGGACAATATACTGAATGCTACCCTGTTATCCACCAACACCAAATTAAAAGGCCTACCTTTCGATGTGAAGAGGCCTGAGTTATTGGTGCTTTTTATTAGTGGTTTTTCAAGTATCACTTTAGCTAGATAACCAGCTGATAGTCGCTCAACTTTCTGATCCTGGAACTTAAGCATTGTCACTTTTGCATTTTCCCCAACTTGGGTGTATTCTTCAGATATAACTTTAGCTCGGCCTACTTTGTTCAAATTAAATCCTCCTTTATACCTTGTTAATGGTTCGTTCGGCTTCGAAATGAGGGGGGAGAGTGAAGGCCATATTAACAGATACTTTTTTAGAAGTCACAAAAACTTAATCTCAGACAGCTGACTCCATTTAACAGACTGTTTGTAGACCAGCTTTTCTCTCGAGTCCTCCATCTTTGCTTCCCTCTATTATTGGGGAGATGTGTGGCCTGCAGTACAACTGTTGGTTTTATAATTGTCATGCCACCTTTTTTAATCTCAATCTAAGTGATCTGTTGGTTGAAGATCCTTGCTTCTTCTCTCTCCCTTTGTTAGAAGCACTGCGGTCTTCATCTTTGAGACCAGAGAGTGTGGGAGTTGGCCAGTTCAACTTGTCCTGTATCACTTGTCGGTCTCGACCAGACCGATCTTGACCGTTCTAGGCCATTTCCTTCAAATGGAGTAAGTTGAATAAACATTATAATTCCTTTAACTCGGGCTGGCTTTGCTCACCCTTGGCTAACACCTAAGTCACTTTCACATCTATATAATCTTGCTTCTTTTGAAGTTACTTCCTTGTGAGCCATCTTTTTCATGCCTTTCTCCTGAACATTGAAGAAATTTGACTATGCCTAAATCTTCTTGTTATTCCAATGCTCGGCCAACTTCTTGTTGCTAGTGTACCCTTTTAGTATTCCTGAGTGGAACAAGGTTCTCCTTGACTTCTTCCTTTGATGGTTTGGCCAGGGAACATCTACAGACTGGAAGCATGCTATCCTGGGCGAGCAGAACTTGTTCATTCTTAGGGAGGCATTTAGTTGCTTATCCAGTTTTCCATCTCCACCATCTCGTCTTCCAAGTACTTAGGATGTTCAGCTAAGGTCCTAAGCAGTATTTTTCATTCTCGGATCAGCAATATTCCTCGTCCATGATTTTTCTCTTAGTCGAACCCCTTATCTCTTGAAGTCTCCGTGCAACCTCTTCATCACAATGTTTCCCCTTCTCCTTGATTGGGAAATGTCTATCCCAATAAGGGTCTTCAAGAATTATCCTCCTGACTGAACTGAATATTGGCCTATTATAAAAGCTGGACGCTTCACTTCTCACGGAATTATCCCTCTTAGTTCCACTGTTCCTTCCCAAGTCAGTTTTTTCCTTGGGTGTAAATACCAATGGTATTGATTGGGAGATGTAGATCGTTCATAGCGGCTTGAAAAAGTCAATATGAATTTTGCTTTCTTTGTCCTTCTCTTCAAACTTTACAAGGTCGGTCTTAATTTTTTCCTGTATTAAGTCACAAAATTTAATACAGTTTTTGGTCGAACGAGTCCATTTCTCAAATCTTCAGGTTTAGGAATCTTTTTTTCCGGCTGGTAATTACAGAACCATCTTCTAGCGTGTGATCAAAGATCTGATCGGCCTTAGTAATATCAAAGGTGTAAACCTTGTTCCCTTCCTTTTTATCGGCAGAACTAGAAGTTTGGCCTTTCTCGGGTTGTATGTCCTGCAAGTGTAAGGTTTCCTGGAAATGATATCTACAAATTCAACCTCAGGAAAGTCTTAAATTACATGAATTCTAAGCTTTGGTTCCTTATAGCATGTCCGTCCGGATGAATTCATTTCCTCTTTTCCATTTTTTAGTAGCTCCTCATATCCCGAGGCCCTGTCACCTAGGTCAAATAAAACAAGAAATCCATACCCCCAAATTTGATCTTTAGATCGAAATAAAGTCCATGTAGAGCTACTATTACAGACTCCTATTCGGGTAAATAACCTTGACTCTAAGCATGGCCTGTTTAAATTGGTCTATGAAATCTACTACAAATTTTCCAGCGCCTTGGTATAATTTGGCCAAGTCAGTTATGGATACCAGGTGTTTCCTGATAAACCTGGGAATGGAAGAGGTTCTTCCATTCGGTTCCAAAAAAAAAGACCCATCTGGTGGTAGGCTGACGTACAAGTGAATAATGTATAAAACAAAGAGTTGAGAAATAATCTAAACCTCATGAATTCGCCCCCAGCGAGTTCACCACATTTGAGAATGAATTTGCATGAGTTTAGTGTCGATTGTCTAATTCCCCCCGTAAAAGTTGCTTCAGAGACTCTGTAACCTCTTAGGAAAGGAAAGTTCATATAGACCGAATATGGGTACGGCTTAGAGTAACAAAGTCGGCCAAAGACTTGAGCCGAATTGTTTCCTAATTACTTCCATCAACTGCAACCTATTAACCAACATGGTAGATATTGTGGAGGGATGGTTGATGGTTGTTATGTTGATAGAGTTGAAGAGGTGGTTGATAAGGCGTATATTGCCCCCGAGGGATTCTAGAGGCGTTTCCCTTTGAGGCCTCCAGCCTGGATTGTTTCCTTGTCTTAATCAGTTAGTATTTGGTTATTGTTCCCACCAACGTTCGGATACTTCTCAATTGATCTGTCCTTGTCACGTGTTGAGACAGGATAAGGCCTCATTTTACCTTCCTGCCTAAGCTTTTCTTATTAACTTTGCAACATTTTTTAAACTTCTTCCCTTAATGACACCTTGCACAGTTAAAAGATTCACCCTTTTTGGGTAAGTCTGGTGAGATTGGCTCAGACTGTGTGAAGCACTTGCTGATAAAGATGCCAATTTTCGCAAAAGGCAATAAACAAAAAAAGGAGTCTATGTATTCCAGTAATGCCTGGGAACTTGTAGAAGCACCTGCTAGGATGCTAGACTAATTATCTGTTTCATAGTTGGAATGGTTAGTGTGTATCTAAGCTAGGACTTGAGCACTGATCAGTAGTTAAGCATGTGCTCGAGTACCTATAAAGAATGAGAGGTTACATCCTCGTCTATCAAATTAAGGCCCTTGTTCTAATTGGATATAAAGATTCAGACTTTATTAATGATAGTGAATGCAAGAAGTCAACTTCCAGAAATGTGTTTGGGTGGAGGAGCTATCAGTTGGAGGAGTGTGAAGCAAACTTGCATTGTTGATAGCTGCCTCAGAGTCCTCTAAGGAGGTTTTCTGGTTTAGAAAGTTCTTAACAGAACTTAGAATGGTACATTCGGCTTATTGCCATTAGTCTTTATCATGATATTAGCGGGGCTGTGGGGCAGTTGAAGGAGCCCAGGGATCACAAAAAATCTATACACATTGAGCAAAAGTACAATATTATTCAAGAGTACGTGACGAAGGTGAAGGGGTTGTTTCCCATAGCAATGAATGTGAGAATCTAGCTGTCCCATTTACCAAGACTTGCTCAAAAGGTAACATTTGCTTAAATGATATGTCACTACCTTAGTTCCACACGCCTTATTTGCTATCGCTTTTGACCTACCTCATCCCATCCATCTACTACATGCTTATTTATGATAACTCCAGTTGGTGAATGCGCCTATGCCTAGAGTTGTCAAACGGGCCGGCCGGCCCGCGGGCTGGCCCGGCCCCGTCTATGAACAGTAGAGGCCCGCACGTATAGGGCCTGGGGCCTGGGCCTGGACCAGGCCTGAAAATTCTGGAAAACGGCCCGGTTTTGGCCCGGCCCGGTTTTGGCCCGGGCTTGGCCCGGTCTGCGGCCCGGTTATTTGGCCCGGTCTGCGGCCCGGTTTTGGCCCCACCTTTTTTGAATCTTTTGCTTTTCCCCCCCTTTCTTCCACCCTTTTTCCAAACTTCCACTTTTACCCCCCCAACAGCTATATAACGGCTAGTTTGGGGGGTATTTTAGTCTAACCTATATTTTTCAACTCCTTTACACTCTTACCCTCCCCAACAACTATAAACGGATAGTTTGTAGGGGTATTTTGGTCTTTTGTGAAGTTTCTAAAATCTATAAATTCACACCATTTCTCTCTAATTTTTCACACCAATCTTCTTACTCTCTTCTTACTCTCACAACAAGCTTTGCTACTATTTTCCTCTCCAATTACTACTCTTGCTAATTACTACTAGTATTTACTAATTAGTACTCTTGTTTATTAATTACTAGTCTTGCTAAATTCTTTTTAATTACTAACTCTCTAATATTTGTTACTCGTTCATTCTTTTAATTGTTATTTCTTATTACTACTCTTATACTTGTGTATTTAGTTACTCTTACAAAGTTTAGCGTGAAATATGTCTGGATTATTGAAGAAAATGAGGCGTGCAACGTCATCACGAAAGAAATCATCATCATCGCAAGCACCACCACCAGCACAAGCGCCACGGCCATCAGAAACACCAATCCAAGCACCAACACAACCATTCGTTCGTGGACGAATGAGTACAGGCTCTATGATAGATACCCAAGCCAATTGGGAGTTCAATCAAAACATTCCAGATTTTGAATACACGCCTGATGAAGACCCCCCGCATTATAGTCAAGGACGCAGCTCGGTTGGCGAAGCTACTACTCAGTGGCATAATCTCAACCCTATGCCTGGTCATGATGAAGAAGGGCCGAGCAATGCCTCTGATAACGTGCCAGAAGTCCAAAGGGGGAAAAAGAAGAAAGCCGAGTGTTGGAATCATTTCGACGTAATTACGGTGGACGACATCCGAAAAGCTCAATGTAAGTACTGTCTTAAATTATTTTCGACTGGTAGTGGTAATGGACATCTTAACAGGCATTACCCTCAGTGTGCACCTCGACAAGGCCACGTCGAACCTACCCAAACGCAATTATCTTTTGACGGTAAGTTATTTGTTTATAATTAGCGAGAGCAAAGAGACGGTCTCGCTGAATTTGTTATTCATGATGAACAACCTTTTTCTTTTGCCGATAATCCTAAGTACTCTAGATATATGAACACATACGTCCAACCTTTGTACAAAAAGGTTACTAGAAACACAACTAGATCCGATGCACTCCGACAGTACAAGGCTGCTAAAGCACGCCTTATCGATTATTTCGATAAATTTGACGGTAAAGTTAGTCTTACTTCTGATATTTGGCAATCTCCTTATACTTTTGTTAGTTATTCTTGTGTGACCGCTCATTGGATTGATGCAGATTGGGTTATGCACAAGAGAATCATCGCTTTCGAGCACTTCCCTTATCCGCACGATGGAATGAACATTGCTACTCTTATATTAAAAGCATGCAACACATTTAAAATTAAGGATAAGATTATGAGTGTTAGTTTTGATAATGCTTCTAATAATAAAGCTGCTGTTGCAGCTTTGAAGGAGACGCTTCAACCTGTACTTCATGGTGAAGTATTTCATGTTCGTTGTGTTTGTCACATTATTAATTTAATTGTTCAAGATGGTTTAGCTGCTGCAGGAGATATTCTGCTCAAACTGAGGGGTATGACAGCGTATGTTAATGGCTCGAGTTTGAGAACACAACAATTTAAAACGTTGTGTGTTCAATATAATATGCCTCGCAGGAGAGCAGTTACAGATGTGGTCCACAGGTGGAACTCTACATACCACATGCTTTTACACATTCTGGCATACCGAGAAGTCTACACGCATTTTCTACTAACCCAGTTCCCAGCCGGCTTGCCAACTCAAGAGGAATGGCAGATGGCCACATACCTAGCTGAATTTTTGGAGGTATTCTACACGTCTACCAATTTATTGTCTGGTACGTACTATCCCACCTCTCCTCTCGCTGTAATAGAAATTCTGAAGATGGCTACAATGTTAACAAAATGGAGATATATAGGACCCTTTAGGGAAATAGTACAAGTGATGGATCAAAAATTTAATAAATATTGGAGTAAACTGCCTGCTATTTTTACTGTGGCTACTTGTTTAGATCCTAGGTTAAAGTTGCATGGCGTGAACGCCTCGATACAAGAGATATCGAAATTAATGCACTACACAGCAGAGGACACAACCTTGCTCACAGCAAAAGTGAGCAAGAGGTTTGAGGACTTGTTCAACCTCTATCGTAATTCTGCTGACGTGCGCGGGCGAGCTACATCATCATCCACTGCTGAGAGGTATTATGCGCCATACCTTCAAGGCTTTGAACATCTAGTAGCAAGACAACTACCAGGTGAAGGTACTTCTAATTCGGGAGGTTCGTATAATTTTTCCTCTTTTAATGAGATTGGTGTATATGCAAATACTGATCATTATTCTGATTTATCAAGGCAAGAACAGTTTAATTTTAATTTGTTAAATTTTTGGAAACAAAATCAAAACATGTATAAAACTTTATCCCAAATTGCACGGGATGTACTGCCAGTGCAAGCCTCCACGGTTGCTTCAGAGTCGGCATTTTCAGCAAGCGGGAGGGTTTTGGATGACAGGAGGAGTCGTCTTAACCCCGAGTCGCTCGAGCTATGTGTATGTTGGAAGGATTATCTTGATGCGAATTACCGCGAGCAAGATAAACCGATTGATGATAGGAAGAGCAGTGACTCGGATATTGAAATACTTCCGGATGATTAGGTAATTTGTTTTTATTTTCCTCTTTTGATCCTTTTGGTTGACGTTGCAGATTTCTTGATCTTTGATTGCTGATATTTTGGATAGACATGCATTATTATTTTGATTGTTAGAGTTTTAAGAATAATTTTTTTCACAAAATATACTTTTTTTCCATATATATAAAATAATTTTTTACAAGCAAGATATATATTTTTTCGTATATATAAAAAAATAGGTAACTTCGCCTGTTTGTTTACAAGCAGCCGGTCCCAAGCCCGGATAAAAGGAGGAGGGCCTATGAACACATTTATTATTTTTCTATATAAATTGTTATGTGTTAAGATTTTATTAATAAAGCTCACCAAGAAGAGTATGAAAATGTTTAACATATAATAAAAAATATAATGGCTAACAAATATTATTATTATATACATACATACATATGTATATTACTTATAATGAAATAAAAGGATAAAGATTAGGTTCGTTAAATTGTGAATATTGCCTAGAGGCTAGAGATGGAATTTAAAATTGAATAACAAGAAGAAAAAAAAATTGGGCCCGGGCCCGGCCCAAGCCCGGCCCTAGATATTGGGCCTAGGGCCAGGGCCTGGACTGGGCCTAGGTTTCCCTTCGGCAGGCCCGGCCCGGCCCGGCCCGGTTGGCAGCCCCACTGGCCCGGCCCCGGCCCGGCCCGACAGCAAGCCCGATGGGCTTGGGCTGGGCCGGCCCAAGCCCGGCCCTTTGACATCTCTACCTATGCCTAGAAAGACTTTCGAGTTCCATTATGAGCATTTCATTATTAGATGCATGCCTAATTGGGTTTGAGGGCGATTTGTAGATTGTTGGGTATTGCCCTAAAATCTTGCTATTTGAGTGATGTTATTTCTGCATTTAATAATAGTGCATGGTGCATCAATTAATCATGTACTTGTCATTATACTGGGTATAATATGATTTATGTGTATAAAGATGCTTATACACAGAAGAAATAACTCATGCGATACATATAATAAAATCACTATGTTCATATCCTTGGATGAATTTAGAGAAATATAGTAGGCTGTAGTGCTTCATGAGATTGTTTACTTGACCATGGAAGTGGAGACTGCAAGTTATGTACTGGTGCATTGGTTAATGCATTGAAGGGATCAATCTCTATAGTACTTTGTTGTCTAATAAGATATTTTTCACGGTAATACTAGTATGTGAAATTCCGCAATTCTACGATAGTGATGAACTACAAATAACAAAATACATTGCTTTGATTTTCTAATGAGCGCGATTTTGTTCTAATGATCAATGCAATGGGTATAGGGTAATGTGTGTTGGGATGTTCAGAACACTATCTATTGTCACGAAGTTCAACTTTCACTTTTGAGGATACAATATTCTCTAAGTTTAGTTCACTGCTAATCATGAAACCTGGCCAAGTGTAGCTTTTAGAATGGTATACTAGTAGAAAGTTGGTTTAATTTGTCAAAACAATAGATGATAAAGGTTATGAATCAGGTACTAAAGGATTAGATATGAATGTTACAAAACTAAAATAAATTGATTTTGAGACTTTTAGGATTATCTTGCAAAGGGAAACTTTGCAAATAATTAGTCACAAGGGCTTAAACCATATTTCCTAGTCTGGATGCAATTACAGATATTTGGTGGTGTTAACTAGAATTAATATGTTCCGGATTAGGTTATGACATAACCTGTCTTAACCTGATGACTTTAGAGCCATATTATAGCTAGCAAAGGAAATGCTTAACAAGATGGTCAATCCATTGTAGCCCAATCCTAGACCTGGCAAAATATTACCCGGACCCGCAGGTCTACCCGCACCCGCTCAAAAAAGCCGGATACGGGTACATATATAGGACACCCGCTGAAATTAGACCGTACCCGAACCGACCGGTAATTTCTGGATCGGATCGGATACGGGTAACCCGGATATACCCGGATTTTGTGTTATATAAATGGTTTTAGGGTTTCTTACCCTTCATTCTCACTTCACTCTTTTCTCGTCCAGCCTCCACGTTCTCTTTCTCTCTCTCTTTCTCTCGCTCTCTCTCACACTCTCAAACCGTCCACTCCACGCGAAACCCACACGACATTCACCAGTCACCACCACCTAGACTTCATAGTCCATAGTCCATAGTCCACAAGATCGCAGATCCACATCTCCGCCGCCGTCTCTTCCCCTTAGACCACAATCGCAGTCCGCATGACCACTACCGCAGATCTACTACCACCGACACCGTCAACGGCGGCCACTTCCACCGCAGATCTACCGCCGGCCACTTCAATCGCAGATCTACCAGCTCCGGCTACTTCAACCGCAGATCTACCACCGGGCAACTTCAACTGCAGATCTAACGGCGACCATATCCACTTTGTCACCTTAAAATCCCTCTACTTTTTTCAACCCCCGTTTTAGTTTGGCTTGATGCTAATGAACCAATTAGATATTGTTTACAGTAAAATCAAGCCATTAAACTAATTAGACTGTATAAACTTATGTTGAAGGCACGTCAACATAAGGTCTCATCCTCATATGCACTAGGTTAATATGAGAGGCGGAAGTCCACTAACCACAGCTGCTATTGACAAGTTAGCTTTGAACTTCTTGGCCAACTAACTAAATTTGTAGATATAGTACGCTGGGAGATGGTAGAACCAAGTGTGCACCGCCTTTAGAGTGGTTGGAAAGGCAAGTCACGTGATAGCATTTGGGACCTAGTGCCATCCTAAGCTTCATAAGGGTCGTAGCAGGGTATCTGTCAACTTCTATACTTCCATAACAAAGGTGCTTATTGAGGATGCTAGATGTCGGTAATCTTTAAAGCCAAGGTCGTCAGAATAATGTTGCTAATACAAAGGAATTTTTGAACGAATATGCTGGTTCAAAAGAGCACGCTGGTTGAGAGGATAAAATTGCAAACAAGAAACCTGCGCGATAAAATTGCAAACAAAAAAAATCTGAGAGGATAAAACTACAGACAAGTTTCATAAATACCTAAACCCTAATTGTTCTTTTCTTTCCCTTATTCCTTTCATCATCTTCCTCCTTTTAAACCACAACGTTACTACCATTCAGCCATTCCACCCACCAAGGGTTTATGGTGAGAACTGATTAACTCAGTGAAGACATATAACATTTGTATAAGAGAGGGTGAAATGGGTGAAGATCCATGTAGGGTTTGGGCGAGAGAGATCCTCAAGCCGCCGCCTGTCACAATTATCCAGCTGCTACCTCCTCTGGCTTGTGACTAGATGGTATCCCATCTTTTCCAATGTCTATTAGGTGTACTTTGGGACAGAGAATGTGGCCATTGGTGGTTCCACGCCGGTTTTGAAGGCCCTTCTGCCTGTTCAACCTATTTCAAAAAACCAGGGACCCTATATACAATATGGTTGTTTATAGTCCGATAGTTCGTAGATCTCTTGTCCATCTTGAAGGTCTCATGGTAGATTATAGTAATCTCAAGTTTACAGCAGCAAGAGAGGTGGCTAGTCTTGGTTATGCGTTGATTGTGTCAGTTTTGGTAATGATTTGATACTTCGTTCTTTTTTATTTTTTGGTTATCAATGGCTTGTTAAGATTTTTACATGTCAGTTACCCACTGAAAATCAACTTTTTGCTTTTGATTTCTTCACAAAAGAGTTCCGTTTACAAGGCCTAGAGTGTTATGCAAAAGGCCTACAGATGTAAATTTATTTGCCTTTGAGGCCTAATTTGTTATGTGGGTTGTATCTACAGTAGAGGGATACGGTCCACATTGATGCCAAATATAACTTAGGAGAAGTATAAAGTTTAGGGTTAATTGACTAAATACTCCCCTACATATGAAATGTATGCAGGGTTATACTCAAACATACCAAAATAACATTTTTTTACATCATTCTATGGCATAATTCTGGTGCACAATCCTATTAGTTTTCCCATTAAGTGGAAGGGTATTCTTGTCAGTTCACTTATTTCCAGGATACGAAACCACAACATAAAATGTTAAGGGAATAATTTTGCAAGACAAACATGTATGAACAAACAAAACAAGAAACATTGTCCCTTTAACCCCCCCCCCCCCCCCTCTCTTCCCCTTCTTTTCCAGCCACCAAACCCAAAGTATTTTTTATAGTGATTTACGGTTATGGGATTCGCCTGGCCACCGCCACCTTCCCCGGCCACACATAAGCGCATGCAGAGCCGATCATGCCTCCTCCCCCAACCCCTCCACGAACCCATAACCACACCCACCCTGCACATACATAGACACACACCCATCACCCGCTTCCTTCCCTGGCCACCGGCATCTTCCCCTGCGACTACGCCTTTCCCCGGCAACACATAAACAACACAAACACACATGAACACAGAGAGTCATCTCCCCCCCCCCCCCAACCCCCCAAAAACCCCAACCCATGACCACACCCATGCACAAACACAAAGACACACAGCCATCACCCACCACCTTCCTCGGCCACTGACCCCTTCACCAGTGATGGCCACAAACAAATAAACGAATAGACACCCACACACATACATACACTAATGACAGCCAATTTTCCCTCCAAAACACATAATTTGCAATTTGACCAATTTGCCCTCAATAGTTTGGGGTGTAATTATGCAAACCAGGATTTTCTATTAATAAATTGAACAAAAGGTAAACGTTTGCAACATTTTGCCATATGTAGATGAAAAGAAATGTTATTTTTGTAGGCTTGAGTTCTATGCTGCAAACGTGTCATATGTTGAGCTATATTTCGTCAATTAAAGTTTATGAATAAAGAAAATGATGGAAGAAGTACCTGTGTAAAGCTTGAAAGCTGTAGGGAGACTTCTCTGCTTAATAACCCACCAGATCTCCGATTTATTATGACTATGCAAACCTGGGTCCATAATAATTGGCTTTCCTCTCTTGTTCCTGCCGATTATATCATTCACCAATAATATGGAGGACCATATAAATGAGCAATGATATATACATGAGCAAACAAAATGCACTCAGTGATTTGTACCATACAATCACCAATTTCATTCAATTTTGGTTTGAAATAATCCAACTTTTTGCTCTCCAACAATGTCACTTAGTTCTCATAATTTAGATATAATAATTGGCATGAACTATCTTTTTGCTATGGTATATGAAAACTTGCTAAAATGGAGCGCAATCACCTCTGCTTTCTCAGAGTTTTACTCCTAAAATTGTGCTCTGACTTAAGCATTAGAGAGTTCCCCATTAGAACCCTACCAGCGGCCACCTTTTTTTATCTTTTGTCAGTCTCAACCATAGTTCTTGATTTTTTTTTTTCTTTTTTGGGCAACAACAGATCAGTACCATCAGTAGGACAAAGTTAAGGAATTATGGCAAACTCCACTAACTCTAGCTAGTGACAATCTCGAAACCGACCACTCCTGCTCTTGCGGTCCAGGCAATCTTGCCAGACAAATCAATCTATGGCTTCAACAAACGCCCTTAGATCAATGTCACGTCATAGAGTCATACCTCAGACGAACGACGCCCATGTCGTAATTGTGCGGCTAACACTCTTTTTCAAGACAATGACCTCCGTCATCATATAAATCGCAAATTATTTCGTACACCGCACTTGCATCTTACCAGGGAATTCCATCAACTTAAGAACTTAGTAGAAAACCTCCAAAAAGAACTCTGATAAATCACATTGCCAAGCCTACGTATCGACCAACTTCTTTCAACGTGATCCATCCGATTAGACTCTCCAGCTCTCCTCGCATTCGAGTTATGATAAGCAATATGACACGAGGTACAATCCTACTTATAAGCCAGATGAGACGACATCGTGGAATAACATACAACCAGAAGTGGTTCATGTTATTGAAAAGCTCCATCGGCAGAAGGATGTTCCTTCACATCCTTACCACAGACTTACAATCTGAAGGACGGGCGCCCTTGTAGCCTTTGTTGGTAGCTAGTTATCCCCACTCCAAAGCAGCTGATGAGGTTAAACTCCCTCCGAATTTCAAGATGCCTTTCTTTGAGACGTACGATGGCACTTGCGATCCCCCGCACAAGACAAGAATTATGTTAGTCTTCTTAACATTTGACCAACAAAAGAATGAACCTTTACTAAGAGAGTGGGAACTTCATAGTAAAGATAAAACTTGACTAACACTTAGATTGTGACATGTGGTCTATTTGCCAAGTTTTAGTCTTAAGTTAGTTTTGTTATCCTGATATTGGTGTACAAGTATATATATTCTAGCCAGCTCAAATCCTGAATCCAAAAACAGGCCAAGCCCATATTCACTTGTAAATTCATCAGGGTTCCAATGCCTAATACAAAAAAAAAAAAGGATCTCCAAGTACGCAATACACAAGCAGTCACACATAAACACATTTGCTTTCTTGCTTTTCAAGAGTATTTTTCCTGTAGTTATGCTTTGACTTAAGAATTGAAGAGACTCCTCGTCAAAACCCTATTGATTGTCACTTTTTTTCTCTTTTGCGGCCCTTGATTAGTAACCATGATACCCAGTTTATTTTTTAATGGTAGCATATGCTATGTCAATGCTAAATTGCAAATAATCCCTAAAATTTTACAACTATTGACAATAAAATATTGACCTTCCAATTTGGGCATCTAATACCTTAAGGTTTCCTATCGGAAGCAACTGGAGAAAAATTAGGATTATGTGCCTCTCACGTGAGTTTTTTTAAAGGAAAATTTGAAATGACAAAGAATAATACTCCCTCCGTCCCTTAAAAAGTGATCAAATTTCCTTTTTGGGCTGTCCCACAAAAAGTGATCACTTCCAAATTAGGAAATATTCTGTAGGTATTTTTACATATTTACCCTTTTTATATATTTTTTTATTCTATTTCTCTCACCACAATTAATTCTCTACCAACTCATTTTCTCTCTCCTGGCCCACCACTTTACACTTCTTTATACTATTTCTCTCTCCACATTTAACACTCTACCAACCAATTTTCTCTCTCATGGCCCACTTTCTTCCTCCCTCTCTCTAAAGGGTAAAATGGGAAAGACACACAATATATAACCTAAATCCTTAATATACGTGTAAAAAAAAATGGTTCACTTAAAAAGGGACGGAGGGAGTATTAAGGAAAGAAATTAGGTTAAAACGAAAATAAATTTTCACTTATCCCTATCAAATTTCTTATATTACACAAGGGCCCAGTTTATTTTAAAAATAAGCAGCCATAGTTTGATTTTTTTTTTCTCATTCTTCTTTCCATCGTCCACCAACCTCCACACCTCCACCGCGACCATAGCCTACCTTCCTTCCCTCCTTCTGCATAACCATGACAACACTACCGACATCGACCAACTCTCCCACAAACAGCCCGTCACCCACCTCTGCCACGATCATTATAACATGCCGCTATAAACACAGCCACCGTCACTCCCACCCCTTAATGCCAAACCCACCACAAATTGCCCGCCACCCACCTCTGCCACCGCCATTGCAACCCACTGCTACAAACACAACCAGCATCATCGCCACCCCCAACGCTTGCCACCGCCACCCCCACCCCTTAATGCTAAATCCGCAACACCCAACCTCTCCCACCATCATTGCAACTTGCTATTACAAACACACCTACCATCACCGCCACCCAACCCCATGCCTGCCTACCATCACCACCACCCCATAATTTCAAACCCACGACAAATAGCCCGCACCCACAGTCACTACCACCCCCCACTACCAATCCGACCACAAATAACCACGCCACTCATACCCATCTTTCTCACAATCACTGCCACTTTCCACTGCCAAACCCACCACAAATGAGGGTGGTGGTTGAAGATGGTGGCATTGTGGTGGTGGTCAGATAAATATATCAATGCCACGACAACAAAGAACTGGTTAGATATGTGGGTAGAGGTTGGAGGGCGCGATAAGGATAACGGTGGTGGTGATGTGACCATTTTGGGAGGTGGAACTAGGGCCATGGAGGCGGGTGCATTGAGAAGGTGAAAGTGGAAAGTGAAATTTCAATCAAAAGGCAAGGAGATTAAGTGACATTTTCCTTTATGTATTCCCTTATATCTTCCATTAAGATAGTGCTTTCAGTTGTTGTTCCAATATTACCCTCGAAAAAACTCACCTGAGAGGCACAAAATAGGAATTTGGGTCCAATTGTTTCAATTGAAAATCTCTATGATTTAAATGGCCAAATTAAAAGGTCAGAGTTTTAGCAGCCAAAATTTGTAAATCTTACGGGTTATTTGTAAATTAGCTTAGAATAAATTGGACACCAAGTTTGATGTCAAGAAACTTTTTGGCATTACGTAACTACCTAGAATTGTGATCGGTGCCATCACAAGGAAAAAACTGGAAAAACATAACAAAAAAAGAAAAATCTCTCCTGTTTCAAATTCTGATGTGCTTGGCCCTATATGTTGAACTATGCTTTTCGTGCCCGCGACTATTTAATTCTTTAACATTCGTCTCTTCAATTAAACCTTAAAAACTTCTTTCGGAAAATTTTATCCTATTGAAATTCTCAATTTCTTAGGACAATTCATTTGATATTTTACTAACCACAATTTTTTGTAATGCACGTGAAAAGCTAGTTTGTAAATAATAAAAAAGAAAGGAAAAAAAAGGCTTACAGTTTCCATCCCAAATGACTGGTATACTGTATGAAATTGAGATCTTTTGGCAAGTCGGAGAAGGCATGGATCAGATCTGAAATCATGGACAAAATGGATCATAAGATAATAAATCTCACATGACAAGGCACACAAAACTATGAAGACGGCACAGAGTATTTTAACAAAAACCAGTAACCAAAACAAAGAGTATAATCTGGAAAGAAAAAAAAAAACCGAAATGGCACTCACCATACCATCTTGAGTTACTAGGGGATAGTCAGAAGCACTAAGATTTATGAACCAATCCCATTTTGCAATCCTCAAAAGCATAGACATTGCATGGAGAGTATTAGCAAGCATTGTTGGCCCTCTGTAGGTAACCACGTTTGGCTTCCCAACGACCCAAACATTACCAATTTGACAAAAAGTTGGGTCACTGGACACGAATTCTGCAATCTCTTTATGCTCCGCTTCAGTAGCGTCATAGTCCATATGAATCAAGTAGTGATTCCCAGGATGGTACAACGCAAGCAGTACGCGCTTTAGCTTCGGGGCATCGCCTTTGGATCCAGAGATTAAGTAGGCAAAGGAAACTGGATATGGCTTGCCGGGTTCTGGAAGTATGAAAGGTTTGGTTGGCCGGAAATTTCTAAGGATGGGCTTTGTGAGATGGGTGGGAATGTAGAGGAAGGAGAAAGCGAATGAAATCAGAATGAAAGATATTATGACAAGTTTGATTCCCATTGGGTGCGAAAGAGTGGGTATGCGTGCGTGTGTGAAGTCAGTTGAGTTGAGTTGAGGAGGGAAGAGACGCAGCAGCGTCTAAGAAAGAAAGTGGGGAGGGTAGTTGAGTGAGTGGTTGCTATTGGAGGTAATAAATCAAAAGCAGGAAGAGTGTAGATGAGATCTTCTTTGGGTTCCTTTCTTGGGAAGGCCTCCCTCCACCTGTCGTTCTCCTCTGCTTGGTTCTATTTCTATATATAAACCCCTTCTTCTCTGTGTAATCACCGTGCGTGTGCAAAAATTAATAATATAAATTTTGTAATAAAATTTAATATAGTCTTGATTAGAGATCATATGACATTTCTAGGTCTAGTATGACTAAAAACACCTCAATATAGTCTTGATTAGAGATCATATGGCATTTACTTGGGAAAGAGAGACTCTTTTAAATATTTTGTTTTCAAAATGATTATGCTTACTCCAGGTTTTGCCAGATTTTAAATCGATTATGCTTCTAAAATGGACCTCCAAAGTCCTCTTGATGGGTTTCAAACAACAGTGGGAGCGAGTCATTAGGGTTATTTGCCGAGTGATGGCGTTGAAAACCCGCAGACTAACGCATGCCCTGAGTTTTTTCCCAAAAAAGAAAACTTTGGTAGTTCAACCTAGCATCCTGAGATTTAATCTAGTAAAAACCTATCTCGGCATCCTGAACCTTTGAAAAATAGAATTTTAACCCAGACTCTCTCTCTGCTCTTAAAAGTTTTTGCCATGTCCTCTCTAAATCATCTCTCTATTCCGCTGTGCTTTTATCTATGCTATGCTTTCATCCACCATGGATCACGGTCTAACCGGGGACCCTCTCTGTCCCCCCCCCCCATTTTGGTATCAGAGCTAACACATATAGGGTTAATTGTTATAGGAATAAAAGGTTTAACTAGAAGAGACACAGGAGCTAAAGTATTTTTAGCCATAATAGACGACAGATTTTCTAGTGAACAAGCTATAATAGGAGCTATAGAAGTAGATATGAACAACAATGGTGGCATATTCTACTGCGCACCAGATTTTTGTATAAATACCAGAGATTTTGCAAAAAACATTAAAATTAAAATAATGACAAAAGGTTATGAAGATTTTCAACAAGGTAAAAATCTTTTAATTTGCACTACATTTATAGGAAAATTAACACAAAATAGTCAAGTCGGATATAAGTTAACTATAGATGACACAGCTAAGTTTATTATAAATAGAGGAATTAGACTCTTACCACCTTATAGAGTAGAACCTTTAGAAAATTCAGGACAAGAGTGGCAAGTAGATAAACTATTAGAAACTAGCTCTAATAACAGTATCATACCTACAGATAACTTATGGTATAGAAATGCATCAGGAAGAATGTCTGTTAGATTTACAAATTATATAGAAGCAAACACCAACCAAGAAGACCAAGACATTCCAGAAGAAGTAGAACATGTATAGTTATAAAGACTTTGATATCCTAAAAAACTTAGATATAAAAATTCTAAATCAAGCAGTAGGAACTACATACATAGGAAAAGGAATAAGTATAGAACAATTACAAGATTTTATGAGTCTTACAGAAGAAGAAGATAGTCTAGATATATTCAATCAACCTGAATATACAATACAATCAAACAATGCAATTCAAATCCCAGAAAGCCTAAAAGAACTAGACATAAGCTTTATGCATTCCGTTGAAACTCCCAATATAGATGCATCACAACCTGAAACAAATTATAAAATAGAATTAGATCACAAAATTAATAAAGCCCTAGAAGAAATAAAAAAGATAAGACAAGAAGAAAAAACTCTAGAAGAAAATAATAAGTTGATAATAGAAGAAATGGATAATATATTAGAAACTGATAGCCTTAAATTAGAAGAAAGTATAAATTTAGAGCAATTTGAAACAAATTCTATAGATACACAAATTACAGCAAACAATATAAAATTTAATTTAATGAATGAAGTACCTTATGTTCTCATGGAAGAAGGTGAGAATTCAGGAACTAATAATAATAGAAACAGTGACGGAAGTAGATTTTATACTACACAACCACACGTAAGACCACAGTATTCTTATGGCAATCTACCTAGACAAAGTGTAAACATTGAAAATAACAAATCTGATAGACCTAATTATAGACCAAGAGGTAAAAGACACCCTTTAGAACAAAACTTTAAAATACAAAAGGCAGCAGAGCCCTTTATTTTAAACATAACAGCTGTAGATCCTCAACAAAGAAATAATTACATACAAGTATGGAAAGATACAGTAGTAGCTAATTTTATAACTAAACAATATGATAATTTAGAAACAGGAGAAGAAATGATAAGATATATGATACAGTTCTTAGGCCCCATAGCTAAAGCCAATTTTGAAGAATGGCAAAAGGCATTTCCAGATGATTTAAAACAAATGGCAGACCTAGGACCTAATCCTTATAATTTTGTGAACACTATACAATTAATTTTAACAGGGAGAAATCCTAATACAGGAGATACCCTAATACAAACAGAAGCGGCTAGAAAACTAGAACAAGTACATTTGTATAATTGGCATAATATAAAACCTTTTATGCAAGAATACTATTACTTTGCCTCTCAAAGCGGCAATATCTATAGTCCAACAGTGGTAGACAAATTCTTAAATAAATTACCAGGAGCTTTAGGGAGAGAAATATATGAAACAATTAAAAAGATTTATAATAACCCTACATGGACACCTTCTTTAGGAAATATCTTTGAACACGTAATAGAAATATTAGTTTCTAAATGTACTAATATACAGATAGCTAGACAATTAAAAAATGAAACTAGTGTCTGTAAAGAAATATATACACTATGGTCAAGAAGAATCAAGACCCAAATACAATAAAAGAACTTATAAAAAATATAAGCAGCCTAGAAAAACTTACTATTTAAGAAAAAGCAAAGCAAAGAGACCTTTCTTAAATCCTAAACATGTAAGAAAGCAGGAAGTGGGGAGGGTAGTTGAGTGGTTGCTATTGGAGGTAATAAATCAAAAGCAGGAAGAGTGTAGATGAGACCTTCTATGGGTTCCTTTCTTGGGAAGGCCTCCCTCCACCTGTAGTTCTCGTCTGCTTGGTTTTATTTCTATATATAAACCCCTTATTCTCTGTGTAGTCACCGTGCGCGTGCAAAAATTAATAATAAATTAATAATATAAATTTTGTAATAAAATTCAAGTTTTACGTATAAGTTTTTATTGTCGCATTCAATAAAATAAATCTAATTATAAAAAAAATCACACATATCATTATAACTACTTATTTACTATTTAAGCTTTTGTTTTGTATCATTTATCGTAGCACACACGTTTTGTTTTGTGTAGAAAAATGAAATAATTTTTATAATATCAAGTTTGATCTTTTGGATGTATTTTGATTATATTTTTTAAAATATTTTTTAAATTGTTAGAATCAAACATGTCTTAATATTCACATATTTTATTTGAAAAATTCTTATAATGTCAAGTGTCAACTTATATAAGTGGATAATTATGTAACACCAAAAGAAGTTTTTTCTTTATATATAGTATAGATATAGATATAAAGAGAATGAACATTTTGGTATAACAACACTTATGATATTACACCTATTTAGAATGCTGACACTTGACACTTTTTTAGAAATGTGACAGAAATAAACTTAAATAGTAAATAACTATTGATAAGGACATGCTTGATTTTCATAATTTGAATTAACTTTACCGAATGTTATAACAAACACTTATACGCGATGTTTGATTTTTCTAACAAAATTCATATTATAAACTTAGTTTTTGCACGTGCATGGCGTGTACCACGGTGACTTGTTATGCTTAGTTTTAAAGCATGAATATTTCCACTTTAGTGGTGTGTGGCACTCGGGGTAGCGGTTCTAGATAGTATGAATATAATCATATATGCCAATGGGTGTTGCACTTTTGACTGATGCCACGACTGCAGCACCCACTAGTAGAGGCACTGTAACATTCGATACTTTGGGAGCTACTTAAAATAATTATCGGTGATCCGAAAAATAAACGGGCATTAATTCTGAGCAATGCTCGAGTATTGTAAGAGAAAGTTTGAGCTACGGGATTCGTGGAAAGGAGCTACACGACTACAGTAGTGTATTTTGTTGTAAATGTATATGTTGTTTAAGGACTTGAAAGTCTTCTGCTACAGTATGATGTATGTTTTTAAGATTATTTTGTAAGGATGCAATTTGGAGCGTCTATTAATGATGTATGAAAGTGTACTTGCTCTGTATTCTGCACAGGGTTGTGATTATGATTATGGTCGATAACTCAGCCCGGTACTGTCACCAGGGTTGAGGGTGTCGCAAGTTAGTATCAGAGCTTAGGCACATGATTCTGTAGACTTTAGAAGTGTCTAATTGAACGCCTAAGTTGTCAATGAGAGAAGTAGAAGAAGAATTTTAATAATTTGGTTGAACTATGGTGATAGTTGAGATATGCGGGCGGGGGTTGGCTAAGGTGTATATATTATGACCTCAACATTTCTGCTATTGCTGTAGGGAATGTAAGAGAAACTGGTTGATTTGGATTTGGAGGGGTGGTTTGATGATGATAAGGTTGCGGTGTTGGATCCCAAAAAGGACCCAAAGGAGGTTATAGATAAGATGGAATTAGAGTTGAAAGAACAGATGAAGGTCCAGTAGGAAGTAAATTAAAGGGACCTATGGGGAAGATGGACGAGGTTGAACACTTTTATTGTGTAAAACGTGAACGAAGGAATGAGGAGCCGCAAGTGAGAATGAGTAAAGTTCTTATGAACTTTTGGAAGAGAAAGTACTTCCGAGTGATGGGAAAAAACGGACCAATCGACAAGTCAATTCAAGTCCCTAACTAGCGTTATTAATAAAACAATAGAGAGGGTGAAAGTTGAATGTGAGGACAAGAAGTAAGTATCGAATTAGATATTAATAGAGACGATGGACTCTAGTATGTGGTTCATCGAAAAAAATATAGGGCAGGTTGTTCGTGATTGCCCGCCTGATAGGGCTATACCTGAAGACGAGTAACAATTGATTCTAAGAGAGTGTCATTGAAGCCTGGAACTGTTGAAGGAGTATTATGACTTATTCGAGATTGACGGGTGTACGAGTGAGGTCGAGTCCCAATTTGTAATCGAACCCGAAGTTGTTATTGAGGAGGAAGATGGTGACGCGGAACTAGTATCATTAAAATACTCTTGTAGAAAAAAATAGTTTAATGATGAAAACCATTAGCTGCTTGAGCATGAAAGTTGTTATTATGGTGCACAATTTTAAAATCATGCTTCTCTTTCCTCGGAAGGTGAGAGAGGTCCCTCTCGTAATCTTAAAATTATGTTACTCTTTCCTCGGAAAGATGAGAGAGATTCCCAATCGAGAAGGACCTTCAACATACGTGATTTTTATGAATATCAAAGACGTAAGTGGAAGGAATAATAAGGGAGCTGCATTGGGTCAAGAAGACTTTAAGAAAGAGCTAGTGGGACTTCTACAAAAGGTTATAAGAGCTCCAATGGTACAACATATGCCTACTGCTGCGACAGTTCCAGTAGAAGAAAGAAAAGAATGTAGATCTCAAAACTTTCAAGAAGCCCACCCAAGAGGAGTCTCATGGGAGAGAAATTGTCCAGTATAGACAATTCGTGGATTTCAGAGAGGGAGAAGGAATTTGAGGTAACAAGATAGGGAAAACGTCAAAAAGATGATCTTCGCCAGTCATATGTACAAGAGGAGCTAGAAGTTGGTCGGAACGGGCAAAAACAAATTGAGGAGAGTAGCATATTTGGCCTACATTACTTGAAATAGGTTCAGGTAACATGTTGATGATAAGTAATTTCTGCTCAAATTGTAGAGTAAGTTGGAGCTGGTTTTTTCGTGTTAAGGTAGAAGGATAAAAAGATAGAAAAAAAATATAGCAGGGAATTTGGTAAGTTAGTTTATTCTGCCCTCGTCAAGTGGTGATAAAGGATTGAAAGGTGAAACAAATTGAGGAAGGTTTGATAATAATCCTTTAAAAGACAAGTAAGGAAGTTTCAATGGGAAATTGCTACTAAAGTAGTAGAGAAACCGTGTGATGAAGGTAGAGAATAAAGAGGTCTGGGAGGAAAGAAGAGAGCATGCACAGAAAAGAGATAGCTAGAATCCAGGTTTGAAACTGGAGAAGTGGAAGGAAATGTAAGAAGAAAGTAGATGAAGGACAGTCTGGACAAAGTTCAGGACAAAGAGGGGGAGATAGAAAGTGTAGATGGTGCCGATTGAGGCACGAGGGTTCGGACTATGCTATGGCAATTAAAGCATGTCTTACATATGGGAGTAAGCCACCGAGCTAATGTGCAAGATGAATCGAATGGGCTATATCAAATGCTGATGCCAAGGAAAGTGGGATCGTACCTATGTGGAGGTGCCACAAGGAAGGTGTTAAGTATGGAGACCAAAGGCCAACCCATAGGGGAAGTCCAAGGCCAACCCTTAGGGGGAGGCCAAGGCCAACGCCAAGGGAAGGCCGAGGCCGACCCCAAGGGGAAGGCCGAGGCCGAGGCCGACCCCAAGGGGAAGGCCGAGGCCGAGGCCGACCCCAAGGGGAAGGCCAAAGCCAACTTCCTTGGGCAAGTGTCATGGTGCGCCGATGGGCGACATGAGAAGGTCGAAGCGTGATGCGGCGTCGTACAAGGATAAGTTTCTTAGTGACGAAGTCACGTCACGAAAGTGAGCGTCAATGCATGATGATGATGATGAAGAGTAGGTGGCTCGAGCCACCTCGTACACCACCTACGAAAGCTTGGAATGCTTGGGGGTTGAGACAAAGGCACGATGATAGGGCGCAGGGGCGCGAGCATGTAAACGGCGCCCGGGCGACGGACGATGAATGTCGCGGAGACGTCACCCGGGCGATGGGCGACAAGCGTCGCAGAGATGACCCAGGGGCGCTGGCGTCGAGGGTCGCGGAGACGGCGCACGGGCGCTGGCGACGGGGGTCACAGAGACGACGCACGGCGCTGGCGACGGGGGTCGCGGAGACGACGCACGGCGCTGGCGACGGGGGTCGCAGAGACGACGCACGGCGCTGGCGACGGGGGTCGCAGAGACGACGCACGGCGCTGGCGACGGGGGTCGCAGAGACGACGCACGGCGCTGGCGACGGGGGTCGCAGAGACGACGCACGGCGCTGGCGCCGGGGGTCGCGGAGACGACGCACGAGCGCTAGCAACGACGGTCGCGGAGACGACGCACAGGCGCTGGCGACGGGGGTCGCAGAGACGGCGCATGGGCGTTGACGACAGGGGTCGTAGAGACGACGCACGGCGCTGGCGACGGGGGTCATGGAGACGATGCACGAGCGCTGGCGACGGCGGTCGCGGAGACGGCGCCTGGGCGACAGACGACGAGCGTCGAACAAATAGTAGAAGTAAGTGGTTCGAGCTACCTCGCGCACCACCTAACAAGGATGTTGATGTCGGAAGATGTCGTCACACGGGACGTGATCAAATTTGCAAAAAACATTTCTAAGTGGAAAAATGTATGAAATGTGTAGGGGCGCAATGAAGGCGCGATCGGGAGTCGCGATGCGGGGGCAGTCCACGATGGGCGCGGGCAAGGCAAGGCGGTCAATGTTGCAAAAAAAAAATTTGAAGTACTGGCCTTGGATGTCGGCCATGATGTGAAGGTAGGAAAGTCGAAGGTGGCGGGGTGGACTTGGGTGTTGTGACGGAAGTGAAAGGTTGGACGCGAGGCGCGCGTTGGTCGTCATGATAAGTTTTCTTTTGTGCATGCTTGTGAGGATGATGGTTGGTGATGGTTGTCGGCCGTTGGGTGAATGTGTTCGGGCCGAAGGTGGTGAAAGGAATGAAGGGGTGGAGAGGTTCTTGAAAGTGATGGCCATGGCCAGGGGCGGAACCAATGTAGGGCCGGGGGAACATGGCCACCCCCCTCCCCCTACCCTTCCTAATATATGTCGCTAAAAGATTTTAATATTACCAAAATGACATTTGGTTAAAGCATTAAAATTAAAAAGTTAAAAATCCCTAATATATATTTAAACATTTGAACACTTTCATCTTATTGTTGTTTTTAAATATTCAAATCGTGTTATTAACAAGTGCCACTAAAAACCATTTTGGAGTTTGAGAGAGTTTAAGTTTGGAGTGAATATCTAATTCCTTATATTTTGTTGTTGTAATTCCAATTCACAAGAAAATTTTGGTTATTTTTTTTTTTTTTGTAGACAAATTCAAAGTTTGACTAATATTTTTTGTCGCTACTCAATTTGAAATATATATTTTTCATATATGTACAACTGATATACTCACAAATGCTACGTGTGAGTAGCATTCAATCAAATTATATTTTAAACTATTGTGGAAATATAAATGCACACAAGTATATAACTTCAATATAGATGTGACGCCGGAACTAATACACAGAAATATTATTCTTTTTGCATATCTCATGCATTTGAAGACTAAAAATGATTCAAGTTTATTTGATGTCGCTTCCTGCACCAAACGTGGTCGTATTACATTAATTTTATAACACTAGCAATTAAAAATTTTACATGTAATTTTTGGTGGATACAGAATTCTTGATCCGCCCCTGGCCATGGCTTTGGGAAAGCCAAAATGGGTGGCCTTGATGGTGGCCGAAGGTGAAGGAAGGGGGAGGAGGACGAAGGCCGAAGGTTAAAGAGGGGGAGGGGGCGGCCTAGGGAAGGGGTTGAGGAGGCCGAGGTCGATGGGGGAGAGGGAGGGGTGGCCGAGGCCGAGCTTGGGGAGAAGGAGATGGGGGAAGTGAATGAGGGGGGAATGGGAGGTAGGCCGAGGCCGAGGGGGTAGAGGGAGGGGAAGAAGGGGGAAGAAGGGGGCGGTGGCGGCGGGGTGCTGCGGGTGGCCGAGGGGCGGGGGAGAGAAGAGAGGGAGGTAGGGGCGAGGCCGAGGGGTCGTCGGTGAGAAGGCGACGTCAGCCGGGGAGCTGAGCGGCTGGAGGCCGAGGCCGAAAGGTGGCGGCGCCAATGAGGGTTGCGGCGGCGCATATGGGAAAGAGATGAGAGAAAATTAGGTTTAGGGTTTTCTGATAGGGACGCGGGTCGGGTTAGGGTCGGATGTGGTTTCGGGTGGGTCGGGCTGGCACAGAGAGAGAATGGTCGCGCGGATCGGTCGGTTCTGCCCGCCCGAATGGATTTGGATTTTGGATTAAATAAGTAAATAATAATATATATAATAAAAAAAATCAGCACTAAAGAGGGAGCCCCCAATGAAAATTTTCACAATGCACAAGATGAGAATGAGAGGAGTGGGATGGGAGAAGAATGAAAACATTTTCCATAAGAGAGAGAAAATTATGTATGAAGTGGGAAGAAGTATGGTGAGGGAAGAGAGGAAAGAGTGAGGGGGAGTGATGAGAGCATGAATGTGGGGAGTAGTGGGGAAGATGAAAAACTTGAAATTTTTTCTAAGTGTTGAATTTTATTTTTTTTTTGAGTTCGGTCAAGGATGCTAAGGGGAGGCCGTTGAGGGTGGTCATCGATGACCGGTTACGAGAAAAAAAATGAAATTTGTTTTTTCTAATTGTTGGGCTGAGACAAGGATGCCGAGGGAGACAGCTGAGGGTGATCATCGATGACCGGTTGCGAAAAAAAATGAATTTTTTTCTAAGTGTCAAGAAAAGTAAATGAAGGATGATGATACGACCGTAGTAGCGCGGCTCGAGCCACCCCGCACACCACGTACCAAGTCGTTGCAAAGTGAGGCCGAAGGGATTGGGAAGGGGTGAAGCCCCCAAGGGAGTGGGTGATGGCATGAAGGGTGACGTCAATAGACTTATGTAAGAGCAATGTAGCTTGAAAATTTTCTAAGTCTGAAAAATGTAACTTCATTAATAACGAAGGATAGGCAGCATGCCTTGATACATGGGTATGACGTACATGGAAACTTGCAAAATGAACGAAAAAATTACAAGTGTGGAAAATGCACTAAGGCATGCCAAGGCTTGGTCGGGTGGGTCATATGTCCCGTACTTAGAGTTTGAGCTCTCCGGACGCAAACTTGTCGGCGAAGACAAACTTGAGGCCCCTGTACCACTTTAGGCCGTGACCGACCTTCGAGGAGAGTTCTAACAGTCTTCAAGTCACACGGGTATTCCGGGGCAGGCATTGGATGTCCTCTCTTGTCAGGGCGCCCGTCCCTTCCTTAGGACTGACGCTTGCGGTTGTTGTCGTCGTTACTGGCTTCTTCCATCGTCGCGGCCAAGGCAATACGAGGTTGGGGCTTTGGGGTCTTTAACGGACCGACCGAGTCATAGGTGCGTCGCGCAGCTTCTTTGAGATGTCCCCAGGACCGAAGATGGAGGTTTTTAAGGTAGACCATGTAGGTGTCTTTCATGTTCTTGATGCAAATGGGTACAAGGGTTTCATCTTTGCTGAAGTCAGTGCACTCCAAGCACTTGTGATGAAACCGCATAACATAGGTGTTGAGATCTTCCCCGGGATTCTGGCGGATCCCGGCAATGTCAACGATGGTCACACGTTCTGTCTCATAGTGAAACTTGTCAAGGAAGAGCTGGACCATGTCGGACCATGAATGGATAGTACTGTCAGGAATCTAATGATACCAAGAGTAGGCGAGGCCAGTCAGGGACTTGTGAAATTCCCGAAGCTTCAAAGTGTCGTCTTCCCCGTAGTGCTCTAGGGAGCCAGCAAAATGGGTGAGGTGCTCGCGGGTGTTGTCCTCTTTGCCGTTGAACAAGGTGAAGGATGGTTGCTTGTACATGACAGGGTAGGGCTTGGTAGCGAGGCTGCCAGAGTAGGGAGCATGACCTGACAGCTTAGAGGGGGAGTGGGGTAAGGATGACTGCTTGAGACGGTGAAGGAGGGCATCAAGGTCATGCTTGGTGACGTACGACGCATGTGAGGGTTTGTGCCCTATCGTGATGATCCGAGCACCAGAGCCCCCATACGGTGCAACCTGAGGCATTGAGGGGATGATGATGGTAGAGAAGGGTTGGTGGTGGTGAACAATTTGTTGAGGCAGGGTTTGCACATGGGTAGTGTCAGCTGCTGGAGGCCGGGTCGACTGGAGTAAGCCGGGGGAATGACTTGTGTTTAGGTTTCGACTAGTTATGTTCAGGTTAGGCTCCATCTCAATTGATTCGTGAGTCTCCGAAGTGCTTCGAGCAAGGGCAAGGCGTGGCGCCGGGGGCTGAGGTGCCGCGAGTCCTACTGTCGAGGGCCCGGAGGACCAAGGCAGCGGTGGTCGCGACACTGGGACCTAAGCAGTGTCCAAAACTAGCCCAGGCCCTGAAGGTTGGATATGAGCAGGAGGGGCCAAACCTGGAGCTTGGGATGACACGGGGTGAGTAATGGGCACAGGGTGCAGAGCTCTAAGGCTTCGCGAAGTCGGTGATTGTGAAGTCAAGACTTGGATTGATTTTTGCATTTCTAAGATGACAACCATGAGAGAAGATTGAGAGTCTTGGAGCTCGGTGATGGTAAGAGTAAAGTGTTGGATTGTGGCGTTGACGATTGCAGCCACATCGGATGCATCCATCTCGGGTAGAGGCTGGAGTTGGTTGTGGCTGGTCTCTTCTTGATCGTCGAGATGATGCTCCTCTTGGACCGTGTGGATGAGGCCTTGGCTGGTAGCCCTCGCAACTTTTTGTTGTATAGGCATGAAGACTGAGTGTGGAAGATAGGCAGACTGCAATATGATGCTCACCTCCCCAGCAAAGTCGCCAAAATGATACCAAGGAAAGTGGGTTCGTACCTACGTGGAGGTGCCACAAGGAATGCAGTCCGAGTCATTTCCCAAAGTATGTTGATGTGATACACAACAAGGGTGGAACAAGGGCAGAGACCAAGGGCTTCCCAGACAAAGCTTGAGGGTGGCAGTGCTGCGAGGGCGATAGCGCAGGATGAATACACGACGACAATCACAGTCCGATGCTTAGGTCTAAAGTCAGGGTCCTGTATGTTTCTCTCTCTAGGATTCTAGAGTGAGAAAGTGAAAATGTTCTGAAAATGTCCAACCCTAATGTTCCGTTTCAAATGAATTCTCAAGACCTCTATTTATAGAGATTGAGATGATGATGTCATTTACCGACACGTGGCGCTTCCCGGGAGTGACACATCACCGGGGGGTCCACGAGTGCCGGTGCTCCACGGACTATCGGATCGCATATTCACCCGGCCTGCCCCGCACAGCGTCACTATGTCTGTCTAGAAAGACTGGCTCCTACAACGTCAGTGTGGCCAAAGAACCCCTTGATCTAGCCTCCAATCCAAGCCCTTGTAGAGTCCCACAGGCCTGGCATCGGTGGGGAAGACCCGACGCCCAACTGCCAGGTGAACTAGTAGCGATGCCCTCCGAAGACCTGATCCCGTCTCGGAGTGACCCGGGGTCATAGTCCCTAGGGGTGCCGACGCAAGCCCCCAGTGCCAGAGCACGTAGGCCAGTCACGCAGGCACCCTGACAGAGATAGTGTCTCGGAGGAGTCGCCTATTCCGCAGGCCGAGGTAGCATCCCGGAGGAGCTGTCTACCTGGCAGAAGGGGAGTCTTCGTGCCAGAGCACTTGGAGCTCCCTAGCAGAGATAGTGTCCCGGAGGAGTCGCTTATCCCCGCAGATGAGTCCTTGTGCCGAAGCACTCGGAGCGCGTCAAGGTAGGATCCCAGAGGAGCCGTCTACCCGACTGGCCGAGGTAGCATCCCGGAGGAGCCGTCTACCTGGCGGAAGGGGAGTTGAAGAGCTCACTGGCGGAGATAGTGGCCCAGAGGAGTCGTATATCCCCGCGGGTGAATCCTTGTGCCGGAGCACTCGGAGCGCGTCAAGGTAGCATCCCGGAGGAGCCGTCTACCCGACTGGCCGAGGTAGCATCCCGGAGGAGTCGTCTACCTGGAAGAAGGGGAGTTCAGGAGCTCTCTTGCGGAGATAATGTACCAGAGGAGTCGCCTATCCCCGCAGGATGTTGCACACTCCGGAGAGTGGGTCGAAGTATGTTCCACGACCAAGGCAAGGTGCGCATGGTGTGGTGAATGAGTGTGGTGCCCGGGGGGCATGTAACATGATTGTGGCGCATGGGCGCGATGAAGTGAGTAAGGTGCCGGGGGCACGTCTGTGTTAGTGGCGCGGCGCATGGGCGCGACGGAGTGCGTATGGTGCCGGGGGCACGGTAGTGTGACAGAGAGCCTGGGGGCACGGCTGTATCAGCGGCGTGGCAGAGTGTTGAACTGCGGCGCCCGGACGCTGGCGACGGGGGTCGCGGAGTTGTGTCCGGGCGACGGGGTCGCGAAATTGTGTCCGGACGACGGGGTCACGGAGTTGTGTCCCGGCGACGGGGTCGCGGAGTTGTGTATGGTCCCTTGAAGAGAAGTGAAGGTGTTAAGTATGGAGACCAAAGGCCAACCCATAGGGGAAGTCCAAGGCTAACCCTTAGTGGGAGGCCAAGGTAAACGCTAAGGGAAGGCCGAGGCCGACCCCCAAGGGGAGGCAGAGGCCGAGGCCGACCCCAAGGGGAAGGCCAAAGCCAACTTCCTTGGGCAAGTGCCATGGTGCGCCGATGGGCGACATGCGAAGGTCGAAGCGTGATGCGGCGTCGTACAAGGATAAGTTTCTTAGTGACGAAGTCACGTCACGAAAGTGAGAAGTGCACGTGACTTGAGCGTGCATGCTTTGACCGGTTGTGAGAGTTGAAAATGTATGTTGCTTGTGCGGACGGGTCCTGCAAAATGGGACCACAGTGGGCCTTTGGGTGTGACCAGGATAGGTTGGGAACAAACGCTAATAGCCAGGGCATATTGTAAGCTGGTGTTGTCACGACCCAAACCCATGAGTATGCCCGTGAGCTAGATCCATCACCGGCCGTAGGCCCTTCCGAACATCCACCCAAGGCTCTGCCAGGCCTTACTACAACCTGTACACAAGAATCTGTAACCAAGTAATTTAGCACTATCTCCTTAATAGTATTTCTAAAATCACCCTAATAATTTCTTCAATATGTCTCTAATGATTTTTCCTCCATGAGTAAGTAACACAAATCATAGAAAATTTCATGGAGACCTAAGCTCCGAACAATTATCAAATATAAGTGAAATAGTACTACAATAATATCCGACTGTTAACATTTTTTCAAAATGGGCTTAAATCCCTGACGACAATAATCCGCGAGTCCGTCTTTGTTTCCCTCATGGATCGATTTCATCTAAGTGATCACCTAAAAACATTTATAAAAGAGTGAGCTTGGGGGCCCAATAAGTACACATACCATATCCCTAAAATAGGTTTTGGGATTCATAAAAACATGTCATGGTTTCTACGTTTTAACAGTGGTAACAAATTCACATAGAATACCAGACACATATATACTTTATAAAAGCTAATCGTGCTTCAGGAGAACTCTTTCAAAACGAATGCGTAACAACAGTGATTAAACTTTGAGTGATATTCTAACTCTTATCACGGTGTGTTGCTGTCAGCATATGGTCCCACTGACTAGGACCCAAAATCCCTTCTCCACCCGGGATAAAACAATATTGTGGACGCGAGGGCGAACCACAATACAACAGTACTGTGCGTCAACATATGGTTCCGTTGACCAAGTCCAAGAATCCACTTTCCCTCGTGAAATGGGGCACAACAACCAAAATTTAACCTCTCAACAATACGACTCACACAGAGTTCTAAAAAACAACACAATACATACCATAGCAATTTTTATTTCATTTTTCTCATCAAACCAATTTTGCAACAACAAAAGTATAACAAATACTTAAAACTTTGATTTAATAAAACCACGTATACGAACATATACTGGAAAATAGGTTGTACAGAGGAACATGGTAGGAGTACTTACTTGGATAGCTAAGCGGTTCTGGTTCTCATCTGCCCTAGCCCGTGTCTATCGGAACCTAAACAATAAATTATCTCGATGTTATTTATTGCCGTTCAATTATGTCTAGGTGCCAAATTTCCCAAAGTGAGTGAAATTACAAAAATACCCCCGATGCCTAACGTATCACTACACACTCAAAAATAACCCAAAACATCTTTTCAAACGACTAGGCGGGTTTTTCGGATAAAAAAGGCTTGTTTGGAAATTCTCTGTTCAGAACCCTAAACCGCTCATTAAATTGAGCGCTAAGGTTCCTATTTCAAAATATATT